>QEPC01007237.1:294432-404840 GCA_003113815.1 Sphenodon punctatus
TGGAGGCTGCAGCTAGTGCAGAATGCGGCGGCCCGGCTCCTAATGGGGACGGGTTGTCGGGAACATATAACACCTGAGCTCCAGACTCCTGAACTGGTTGCAAATAGCGTGCCAAGCCAGGTTCAAGGTATTGGTATTGATCTATAAGGCCCTTCACGGTCTGGGCCCCTTGTCCCTCAGGGACCGCCTTGCCCTCCGCGTCCCAGAGCAGCTCCTTTGGTCTGCCGGGGGTGCCTTCTAGGAGGTCCCCCGTGTCAAGTGGGGGACCACAATGGAGAGGGCATTCTCAGTGGTCGGGCTGCGTCTTTGGAATTCCCTCCCGGAGGAAACTCGCCTGGCCCCGAGCCTTTTGACATTCCGGCGGACTTGTAAAACCTGGCTGTTCGCCCAGGCCTTTTGGGAGGACGGGCAGTTAGAGTTTTAACGCTTCCCTACCTTTTTTTTTTAATTTATTTTCCCCAACCCTGTTTTGGTTTAAAATTGTTGTGTTTTTAACGGTTTTTTAAAAGTGTTATTTTTATGAATGTTTTAGTGATTGTACATCGCCCCGGGATGCCGTAGGCATGTGGGGCGACTAACAAATGTTTAAAAATAAATAAATAAAAATAAAATCAAAGTGCTGTTGTGCCAGTTGCAATAGTACTAGGTAGTACCACCAAAATACTGAAATGAAATTACCAAATGAAGAAAGCAAACCAAAGTGTAATAGATTCGCTGAAACAAATATCTGTTCCCACAAACAAAGTGGGAAACAAATAACATTTTGTATCCACCTCCTCAAAATGAATACAAATATATTTGTTGAATTCAGTATTTGAAATGAATATTTGTTTCAGCCCTAGTGAGTATACAAATGGATACCAGAGTATTTGCTGTTATTGACTGAGGCATGTCGTGATGGGAAACCCAGCCACTGGTAATGAGATTAAAGTGTAGCATCAGCCTCCATCCCTCATATCATACCAATGACAATTGTTGCAAGTAATAATGACATCAAATGTATAAGACATCAGGGTGGGGCTAAGCAGAGAAAACAAAGTCTTCAGGACATGTTGCTCTTCCTTTTAGTCAGTGAAGTCATAGTCACACATGGTGGTGCAGCTAGGAGCAGAATTAACCAGCATAGGTCAGAATGCCTCTCAGTAAAACCAGTGGTTGAAAATAAGCTTCCATCCGACAATGGCTATAGAAGTTTATTTTTATTAGGGAATATTCAGTTATTATTTTCATTGACAGCAGCCAGGTTGGTTTTCCTTCCTCATTGGTAGACAACAGAGTGTTTTTCTGTATTTATTATGGAAGTAAATAGGTCAACTCTTGCTTTCTCCCAGCAATCAGCAGAGAGGGTTTTAGAAGATTCTAATGCCATTATCTTTAAAAGAAGATAATGTCAGAGTCTGATTCATAAGTAGGGAACCTAGGAGTTGCAATTATGAAAAACTAATAATAATAAAAAGATAAGGCTTCTACAGTACATCCTGATGTGGACAAAGAATGCCTAAGATACAATGAAGTTTGTCATTTAAATATATCAAAGCTTCCCAGGATGGCTACATTAGATTTCCTGTATTAATATTCTCCAAAGACAGTGATGATTTTTAATAGTGGATTTCTAAGGCCCTTTTTGTGTGGGTGCGTGAGGGGATGGGTGAGCGACGTGGTGGGTGGGCGGTGAGTGGGGTGCATTCCCACGGACCCCCACCCACCTCCACCCATCTCCATGCACAGAGCAGCCAGCAGCGGCGCCCGTTGCTCCATGCATGGGTGATGGGTGGAGTGCAGGAGTGCACACGCACACCCACTTACCGGGGCGTTTGCACGGATGCACACCCATCCTCCCCACACCCGCCACGGCATTCAAACAGACGCCCCCCACCTGTACACATGGGCAAAGGCGGGGGGAGAGGGGTCCATTTGAAAAGGGCCTAAGTCAATTGACATTTTGTAAGTCTGATACATGACAGAACTAGACTGAGGATCGGTAACTTGGTTAGTGTTGGCTGCTTCCATAAGTGGTTCCAGCATCACTTGGTGTTGTTAAGTCAACCAGTCTGGTCCTTCAGTCATCCACTGGGAACAGCAGAGTAGACTCTGCTTTCATTTTAGGTGGGCTGGGAGCAAACTTTGGTTATTTGCACACAGTATCCTTTATGTCATGGTATTCTAATGTTGATGTTCTTGTCTTTATGTCTATGCATTCTTTAGCTATGAGGATAACAGACCCTTCATCAAGTAAGAATGACCTGAATGGCTGATAAATTCCATTTATCAGTGTGGTCCCATGAACCAGCTGTCAGATCAATATTGAAAAATCATTAAAGCTTCTGTCATTCACATTTGAGGCAGAAGAGCAAACTGCAGGATAGCAGGCGGGCATACAGCTTATACGCAGAGTAAATGTGCTGCACATGTATTGCCAAACAATTGCCACTTTATCGGCTTCATGTTTCTTGATTGGGCCATCACCTGAATTCAATGTAATCTCATGTGGTACAGACTTGTTATACCAACAGCAACTCTCTGTCCAGTTGTGCTGTGTCTCTCGGCCCACTGAATGCGTGTATTGCTAAAGATTGCTTTAGCTTAAGATTGCTAATACCGTTCAGAGGTAAATTTTCAAAGTGATGCATGGGTATTAATTTTCTTGACTCCCAACTGATGTTAAATGGAAGTCCCACAATTAAATCCCTATGTAGTGCTTGGAAAATATTGCAAGAATCAGAACTCACAGCAGTTTAAAATGGTAACTTTCAAGTTTTTTAATCATGTCAACATTTAATGTTTTCTTGTGTTTATTTATTTTTAAAGGCTGTAATACAAGTCTGTACAAATAGTTGAAAACTAATGGAAGCAAGAAACAAGCACAGATTCTGTGCCTTATAACACTTCTGTCCTGCAACAACAACAAAAAATAAGTAGCTCAACTAATAGAAGGAGATCGACTTTGCAATAGACTTTCAGTTTGTTCTTCTGGTGAAGAGTCCTTTGTGTTCATTTCCCCGGTATCATTTTCATACTCTCATTCTTAAGTTTCTTTTGCAAGGATGAGGGACAGTGCGTTTTTAGACAACCTCCCAATCCGCAAGTCAGCTTTCTACAGAACATTGCAAATTGTACCGGTTTATACTCTAACCCAAAGATTCTTTTTAGATAATAAGAAAGCAGATTTGTGCTGCTCACTATAGAATTTTCCACTATAATCCTCTTCTGTCTAGAGCTTTATTACTTAGACTCAAGAATCCACTCCTGCATGAAATGGGTCATGTAGCCCTTTTTAGTTTATGGCATACTTAAAATAAAAAATATACACATGCACAAGCATACACAAACAAATACAGAGTTAAAATAGTTTCCTGACTTAATTTTAAAAGTTGGGATTTTTTGGGAGGGGGGCATATTTTTTGTAAAAGTAATGAATTTAACATACAGTTAGATCATAACATGGTCTAATTGTTTATGAAATCTTGGAGAAGAATATATATATAAAGCAGCAGATATATTGAAATTTGCCAACTGGATATGTTCCAAAAGAATTTTTAGAGTGTGGTTTTAATTTGCATAGTACTAAATATTTATTTACAGGATTGACTGGAAATGCTTCAAAGGAACCGTTCTGGTCTGCTACACACATAATAGTGAATTTTTTTAAAAAAAAAACCTGCCTAAATAAGCATTTCCCCAAGGGAGCTCTTCTGGTCCCTGGAATAACTAATGCACACCCTACAAACTTCAGTGTAAGATATTATACTGCTTTCTTTCTATTATTCAAAAGAAGTACAAGAAAGTTTATTAACGCAACAAATGTGTATAAATGGTGTACTCATTTGTGACAAACCCAGATAAAAGCAGAGAGATTCAAAGCTAAGGCTGATGCACTCTCCCAGTGGCATTCTCCATCATCACATTGCACAGCTTCCTCACTGGCTCCTTTCCCTCCCCTCTCTCGTTTGGCTTATCCAAACTCAAATGTATTCAGCTGCTCATCAGATGGCAGATCCCACAGCTTCTGAGTAGACTGATAATTAATTAGGTAGAAGAATGAGTCACTCTTCCTGGTGAAGTAGTCTGGCATGTTCTTCCACTGGTCACAGGAGGAAGCAGAGGTTCCCTAACCAAGCCCTAAATTCTCTCCAAGATAGAAATGAACAGGGTGGTGGAGTGTGAGGGCAGGTCCAGGAGAACTCTGGGTCTGATTTCCTTCTCACTTGTACCCATTTTATTCCAGTATATATAACCTGGGTGAAAACAGATGTGTGGGTGAAAACAGATGTGCAGCAGCTCCCCAGCCCGGGTCGGGGTAGGAAATAGCAGCAGCCACTCTCTGGTTCGGGGATGGACACCAACCAAACGTGCCCATGACTGGAAAGCTGTCCTGCCACCCTCACACCCCGGGTAAGGGGGTTGCAACAGACAGGCAGGCAGCTGGCCCCACCCCGCTCTTATTGCCCCACCATGACGGGCAGCTCCAGTGGGACCAAACAAATGCGTTGGCCCGCGTGGCAGCCCTTAGCCTGGAAAGAGCACCCAGGATTATCCAAATGACTCATTCCAGGACAGCCGCCTACCCACCACAAGGCAGTAGTGGGCCAGCAAGAAAACAGACATGCCCTAGCATCACGTCTGGTTTTACCCCATTTTACCCAGTATTCATCTGAGTGAAGTTACTTCTAATTTACACAGGAGTGAGAGGGTAGGAAATCATTCATGCAACTGAGGTGCTTAGCTATGCTCACCCCTCTATGGCAACTAGACAGCAGCAGCCTGATGCCTGTCCATTGCCGAATCATGACTGTTCCAATGCTAACAATTAATGGCTAGAGATTTGGTTCCCCACTCTTTCCTTAACATGCTCATGGCTAGAGCTAATGGGGTGCCTGAACCTACCCAGTCACATTTGGCCTCCAGTTGATGCTTGAATGTGACCCAATGGGCTATGCTCCCCGGCTGGCTTACCTGCCTGGCTGTGCTGCTGCTTCCATTCCTCCAGCCGCGCGTGCACCCCTGCTATGGGGACTGTGGCGTGCCACTCGGCTCAGCTGAGCAGTAGGCTGGGTTCTGAGGAGCAGCAGCACAGCGGGCAGGTGAGTCATCATTGTGAGCGTGCAAGGGCAGGAGCTTTCTGGAGCATCCTGGAAAGACCTGCATTTTGGGGCACCCAATGGGGCTGCGTATATCTGTCGGATGCCCCCTGGGGGTGTCTGAAAATGCAGGTATTACTTGTGGGTAGCAAATGCACTACCCACTGCACCCCTACTATGGTTATTTAGCTTGTTCACACACATCCTACTGGGTTAGGGGCCTGATCATTGTTGTTCTGGATCAGGCCCCTAACCCAGCCATCCTTTAACTGATTTTTTTATTTTTTTTTAAAAATGAAATAAAAAAATAAACAAACCAACCCCCAAACCCTCAACAGCTCTTGACACCTCAAAAATACTGTGTGAAGCAGGGTCTAGATTCCACTGCCTCGCCATGCACATATACGTTCACTAGTTACAAAGCATCCAGCATGCCACTTTCACTAAATAGTAGTGCATCACATACCACATTCACACCTTACAGTGGCGCAGGAACAGCACTCCCTCTAGCAGAAGGCGCGGTGGGAGAAGGAGGCGGAGGCTGGCATAACGTCTGGTGTGAACAGGGTTTTGCCGCAACAATACTCGTGAATGACAGGGCTGGATTTTGAGCCCTGTTATTCACAAGTATTGTCGCAGCAAAACCCCATTCGCACCGTAAGTTATGTCAGCCTCCATCTCCTTCCCCCACCATGTCTTCTGCTCACAGGAGTGCCACCACCACGCTGCCGCAAGGTGTGAATGCAGTAATAGATTCAAGCAAACACTTTCCGTCTTCCACTGCCTCCTCATTACTCCCTCTTCTCCCACACTTTCCTCTCCAGCAACTCTGTTGCAGTTTTTGCTGCTGCTACCCTAACTCCTCTTGCTCACGTCAGCATTGTAGGCGAGATTGTCATAATGGCACTGCCTTGCCCACTTTTGTAACAAATTTTGATTGGTGTGTGCTCCCTTGGTCAATATATATCAGTATAAAATAGATATGGCCAGATGTTTTTGTTATATTAATTATTAATTATGATGATGATGATGATGATAATGATGAACCTGATGATGATGAACCTATTCATTCCAGCCTCCTCCCCTCCAGGACACATTCAGTGCTCCACTTCCCGCAGCCTCAGTTTGAGAAACACTGGGAAAAGTGATTACAAATGGAAAAGCATTTGTATCCCATTTGGGAAGGAAAATCTTAAAGTACACCCACAGAAAGATCTTTCCTTTGTGACTTTTTAAGCAAGCCAGTCCTAGAGCCTTCTTTACTGCTTCTAGATTTGGTTTTCATTATTTTAATTGAAAATGGCGATGTTCACAGACAAATGAGGACGTTTCCCTACTAGCTTCTGGAGCAAGAGTGCCTAAATAGGGAGTCTTTCAAAAGGGTAACCCCAGTGGCATTAACACACCTGTGTAAGCAGTGGAGGCTAGCAATGCAATACTTTAATAGGTTTTGGGGGTTTTGTTTGTTTGTTTTTTCCTCTGCCATTTTCTAAAACAGCATGTACATGTCATTTGCATATACACTGCTACTACATAAAAATGTATGGTACAAATTTGCTTTAGTAAAGATAAATTTCCATGCTCATAACATTTTCATTTATGTATTTTTCCTCAAGCTTAAAGACTAGTAAGCTGCATCTAATTCAAGAAGTGCCTTTCTCAAATATATCCGTATAAGGCAATACATATTATACTTGCTTCTACTGAAAGAGCAGTATGATGCTGTTTCTGCTTATGGATGTGCTGGTATGGATCAGAGACCAATTCCTTTCTGTATTTCTTTTCTTTCTCTCAACAGGTCATGGGTTATAGGTGCAATAGCTCTACTCTGCCTTTTAGGACTGACCTGGGCCTTTGGACTTATGTATATTAATGAAAGCACAGTCATCATGGCGTATCTCTTCACCATTTTCAATTCTCTGCAGGGAATGTTTATATTCATTTTCCATTGTGTCCTCCAGAAAAAGGTAAGGCAGATTATTTCATGCTGCCCAGGAATGGGGCAGGGTATTTGGTTGCCTAACAAAATCAGCATAACATTAGCTAATGTGCCTTACATTTTGATTGAGCAGAGTTGTTTCTGTCTAGCTAATAAAGTCTTAGATTTAGACTGGAAGTTGGAGGGATATGTGGAAATGAGAGGATGAGAGACATGCTTAGCACTGGTATATTCACCCAGATCAGAATGTTGAATGAAACACACCACCACTCCGGGGATATAACTCCTGCAAAAGCTGTTTGTATCTATAAGCCTTGTACCCCCTTCACTTACATCAGTTTTGCAATAATGCAACTCCATCAACATCAATGAAAGCATTAGTGGAGTCTTTCCTGATACACACTGGTGTAAGCAGCCAAACTTGATACATATTCTCCTGCATGGGGAGTCGGCATGAAGCATAGCCTGTGCCCACTTCCCTTATGATGGGAGTGTTGTGTGAAGGGCATTTGCAAAGCAAGGAAATAAACCTGTGTCATCAGGGTTGCTAAGCAGGTTTCCATGCCTTGCAAAACCCCCTTCACACAACAGCACCCCTATGGGGGGCATGGGCTGTGGGATGATGTATGGGTGAACCCCAAAAGAATGTTATGTGAATGAACCGTTTCTCTTCTCTGCTTCTATCCTACCTTCACCCACACTCTCCCTACACAGCCTCACTGCAGAGCTTGCAAAACGTGCAGATGATCACTTGCTTCTGGCCTGGACAAGGCCACATCCTGCTCAGCAGGGATGTGGCCCACTGGCCTAGTTCTGTAGCAAACCCCTGTGTGCTAGGCTCCAAACCCAGCACTACTGGGTCTGGCTGCACTTGGGGTGCCTCCCATGTTGGGGTGCGTGCTGTGCCCACCCTTGCATCTCTCACTGGCATGAAGGCCTATCTATTTGAGAGTCATTGCAGCACACATAGGCTGCACAGGCACAACCATGGAGACAAACTGATTTTTATTTTATTTTTTGAGACCTGCCATTCTGGGCCCACTTACATGTTTTTCTTTTCAACTGTTGGAGGAAGACCTCTGTATTCAGATTTTTGTGCCTAGCAGTTCCACCTCTAACTATTTTTATGCTCCTGGAAACAAGAGTTGTCATGTATTAAATGTGCGTACAAGACCTAATATACTAAGACCCTGTGGTTTGTGAGTGCCACAGAAGTACAGATGTTTAATAATAATTTTGATTATCACTTTATTGGCTTAAATGCTTTAGTTAAATCCAATTCTTAATGATGAATAATACTGAACGTTTTCAATTTTCAAGCAAGGTAATAGAGTAGAAATATCTGTTTGAGGCCTACATAGGTTATGGAAATTCAGAGATGGAAAGAGGGAACCTTCATCCGCAGTTACGCTTCTCTGGGTGATTTCAGACATTACGCATTCCCGATTCACCACAGTGGATTCCCAGCAGGGGTGAACAGATTAACCACCCCCCGTGGTCAAGGAAAGCCCTGAGCAGACATGACGGGACCGGGACCATGGTAGGGAATCGGACCACCGGACCACAGTCCGGGGCAGCGCAACAGACATTACACCGATCCTGGGCTGGGCCGTGGTCAAAGCACCCGGAAGGCGCCGGGGCGGCTTGTCCCGGCTGCTGTCATGTGCCCTTTAAATGGGTATTTTCAGACGTTACGGGGCCCTTTGGCCCCGTACCGAAAGCAACGTCTTCGTTCCCCGCCGGGGTCACCCCTGCACGGCCCAACAGACGTGCCGGGGGGATCCCAGCGGGGAAAGTGGGAGGGGCCGGGGCCGCGCGGCGCAACGTGCGGCCGCACGGCCCCGCCCCCTCCACGCACCCCGCCGCCCGCCCTCCGAGGAGACGGGCGGGCGGCGGGGCCAATGCGGCCGCCGCGTCTGGCCGATCGTGCCACGGCCCGGGATCCCGCCGGGGATCCCGGGCCGTGGCACGCGGCCAGACGTTACTTTTTGTTGGCCACGGCCCGCGGTCCATTTGACCACGCTTCCCGGGACCTTCCCCCGGCTAGCCCGGGAAGCGTGGTTCAAATTGACCCCATGTGGCAATTGAGCGTGGCCAACATCTGGCGCACGCTGTGCAGACGTTCAGGGGCCTTTGGCCCCGCGGGGGGGTTGAGCGTGGTTCACTGTGGTTCAGCGTGATCTCGTCACGTCTGAAATCACCCAATCTTCCTCCCCGGTCTGTGTTGTTGCTGGTTGCCTGGCAGCGACGCTGCGTGCTTTGTCCCCGGCTGGGAATCATTGTCTTTGGTTCCGGCCGGTGGTTGCCATTCAGACATTACTTTCTTTTGTTTCCCGTTGGGAATCTCTTTGACCACGCTTTTGGAGATGGTCCTGGCCAGAGCTCCGGAAGCGTGGTTGATTTTGACCCCATGTGGGTATTGACTGTGGTGAACATCTGGCGACCACCGAACAGACATGCAGGCTGCTTTGGCCCCGCCGCGGAATTGACCGTGGTTCACTGTGGTTAAGCGTGATCTCGTAATGTCTGAAATCACCCTCTGTTTCGAGTCTCTGATTCAGGATGTTGTTTATGCACCTCTGTTTCGAGTCTTTGATTCAGGATGTTGTTTATGCACAACATGCTGTGATTCTAAGCATGTGCAGAAATCTAGTAGAGGAGATTTTCCAAGGCATGGCCCTAATACTTAATATGAACAAGCATCTTAATGCCTTTACATAAGAATGAAAGAAGTGCCATAATGAGTAATGATCCACCTATCCCAGCATCCTGTCTCCAACAGTGATCAGTTTCAATTGCTTTAGAGAAGTGCTCAATAGGTTGTAATGGAGATATCCATTTCCTGTTATCTACTCCAGCTAGAACTGAAACAGGTACTTAATTTGCTACCTGTGGTTAATACCCACATTTTTTAGTACTGCATTGGATAGTTGATGGGCTACCAAATTACCAATTTGGTACCTAGAATATCAAAGAATTGGTAATTTCAAGTACTGATTCTTTGAGTTTCCGATTACCAATCAGTATATCAGGATGGAAAACCAAAAAATCGGGACCAAAAATCTACATTCTGGGACATCAAGTAACCAAATCATGTTGCAATCGGGCACCAACTTTGTCAGGTCTATTGGGGTACCAGAAATTTGATGAGTATATCCGTTTTTGCGGGTACTCATTTCAGCTCTACTCCTAGCCCCCAACATTCAAATGTCTCATTCCCCCCCTTGCCAACTTGATAATAGCCATTTACAGACCTAACCTATAAGAATTTATGCAGTTCTTTTTTTAAACCAGTTATGCTATTGGCCTTCACAAGTTCCTCAGGCAATGAGTTCCACACATTAATTGTGTGTTGAATGCAAAAATACTTGCTTTATTTGTCTTAAATCTGCTGCCAGTTAATTTAATAAGCGTGTCCCCTAGTTCTAGACTTTCATGAAGCTACTTATAAAGTGAGGCCCCATAAGAGTGTCAGATTCTGGCTTGCTGGGTTATAAGGTCAGCAAATGATGCTGAGACATGGGGTTCACTCTTTCTGACAACCGGCATGTCACATGTACATTTTCCCATTAATCTTTTCAGCTGCCATGATTCTGCTGCCACACTGTGCTCTGACACTTGGTTGTAGCCAGGCATGCAGGTGTTCCCTTTAATGAGGATTCCTGCACTGTTCTGTCTAGGCTGCCTTCCTGCACACCCTATTTTTCTGATACTCAGTCCATTTATGGTGTAGTAGAGCACCGCTTTATAGCACTGTAGCAGTATGCCAGTTGCAATACTTTATGCTTGTCTCAAACATAGGGACATTGATTTTCCTCTCTCTTATGCCAGCTTTAAACTGAAGCATTGTCACTGGCTTCAGTTGTTATGCCTGATTAACACTAGTACAAGTGAGAAGAGAAAATAGTCAATTTCCTTGAACTTAGCAACCTTTACTAGTGTGAACGAATGAGATGGGAATTGGTTTGAAAATTCTCTCCCCTCTGTTTGGGCTAAAGCATTAGCACCAAACAGGCGCAGAGACTGACAGGTGGCTCATTAAAGCACATGAATTATTTTCTCTCAGCAAAGAACTGACACCAAAGCATATTGGGCACTTGGTATTGTTTTTGTCTCACGCTGCGAGGGAAGGTCCTTGTAAAAATATTATTTGCCAACCAGACAAGAGCTTCAACACTTGGAGCGCGATCCAGCTCCCATTGAAGTCAATGGTTAAACTCCCATTGACTTGTGTGGAGCTGGTTCGCACTCCAGGTCCATAGAAAGAAGAGAGAGATTTAATCTGACAGCAGTAAGCACAACTTGTTCACCGACAAACTTCTCCTGATGATTAATACTGTATATATGTTTCAATTAGACAAAGTGGCCCGGCTTTAAATTTGAAAGAACAGAACAAATCATGTGACACAAGCCACAGAATCAAGCCTAGCAGTTGGTAAATTTCCAGTCTGACTCTATCTGGTATCCCACAAGTGCAGGCAAACTTACACACGGACTTTTGTCTGCCCTCTGAAAGTGTCAGATCCTTAGTGACAGGTTCTCAGCTGGTATAACTCAACATGGTTACTTTGAAGTCAGTGGAGCTATGCCAATTTGCCTTGTGCGTCTCACTGCAGAAACTGTTAATAGTTGTGCGCTTGGTCTAAATAGTCTAGCAGCCTGATCCTCAAAGTGTTCTGCTGGCACTGGTCCCTCATTCGTACATAATTCCCATGCAAGTATGTGGGTAAAAAGCTTTGGGTTGCTTAAAGTGTGCCAAATAGGTGTTTGAATGTGATAATCCACACACAGATGTTTGTAGCTCAAACATGCAAAGTTGTATGTGCAGGAAAGAGACCGGGATTTAAAATGTTGGGCTTGATGTTCCTGCTGCCTGTTTGTACCATCATTTCAGAGATGAACCTTCCCTTTAAGGATTCTCACAAGTAGTAAATTTACACCATCTCTGCCTTTGCTTTACCTCCCCTTACCAAGGGAGAATTAACCTGCCAGTTGGACAGTTTTCTTGAGCATCACATACACAATAGAGAGAAAAATTTAATGTGAAAAATGATGCAGCAGCCATCTCTTTGCTTTTTTGCTTTTTTAAAAATACTCTTCCTTAGACCTCTGCCAGAGGCAATAACGTTTAGTACCCTGATGTGCCAGTCTGCCAGTTTATATCAAATTTATGAGGACATTAATTTTCAATCATAAATAAAATGCCTTAGTTTCTTTGGAGCTACTTTGATGTGCCTCAGAGGTAGCGAAAATCTAATGATGTCAGAGAGAACAGCTTTTTTACATAAAAGCAATCCCTGATGACATCATAAATGTAGAATGAGTGTGTTAGGAGAATACAATTACCAGTCGTAGTGTGATCCTTCTAAGTGCAGAAAACCAGCTAACATTTTAATGAATCCCAGAGAAAAGAAAAAAAAATATAACACTGCTAAAAGTATAAGTCCCTGGCTGAAGGAGGAATCGCTTGCTAATGGACATTAACATTTAATTGCTTAGGTACGTAAAGAATATGGGAAATGCCTGCGCACACATTGCTGTAGTGGGAAAAGTACAGAGAGCTCCATTGGCTCAGGGAAAACATCTGGGTCACGAACTCCTGGACGATACTCCACAGGCTCACAGGTAAGCTGGAATGGATATTGCAGCTAATCAAGTTAATTGTGCCGCCACGAACACTAGGTATCTGCTAAGCAAAGGATTTCTTGAAAGGCTGACTACCAAATGAGAGCATGCACTCAATTCTTGAAGCCAGCAAGGAGGCTTCATTAGCATCATAGCTCGTGGGAGAATAGCTCGTCATTACTATTATTTATTTATAGAGCACAAGCAATGTGCCTGGTGCTGCACAGTTAGAATTAGAACCGGGTCCCTGCCCTGAGGAGATTACAATCCAGGATGGACAAAGGAGGAGAGACAAGGGGAAGGGGAATTTAGGGAAAGAAGGGGATACGTTCAAGAAGTTGCGAAGTTGCACGTGCATGGGTGAACACAAATAATACAGGGGGAGAGACACATCTCCGGCCACCCCAGGGTGGGCCACTGCAGCGGCCACACTGTTCGGTGGTCTGGGTGACTGTGCTCCTCCAGGCTCGATCCTTGGGCCTCGCCTTGCAGCGGGGTTGGATGAGGCCTCACAGATGGGAGAGCATGTTAGTTCAGATAAACCCAGTTGGGTGAGCCTGAGCCACATCATCAGTCTTCTCCGGATGACGCATCCAATAGCAGCCACCAGCCCTCCCTGAGGTGGAAGTGAGAAAGCATCTGGCAGCCACTGAGCAGACAGACAGGTGACTCGCGGGCTACTGCGGGGTGCTTCTTCTTCATTTTTACCCCTTGTTTTTAGATTAGTTACAAGGAGGTGGTGGGAAAATAACCCAAAGGATAAGACAAGAGAAGGAGAAACATAAATATGGGGGTGAAGAGCTAGGGAAAGCCTGTCAGAAGAGGTAGAGTTTTAGGAAAGATTTGAAGAGAGGGAGAGAGCAGAGTGTATATGCTTGGGAGGGAGTTCCAGGAGTAGGTGCAGCATAGGAGAAAGGCTGAAGGCAATCAAAGGAGTGGGAGACTCAGGGATGGCAACATTCTGAGGTGGGAACAAAGTGGGAAAGAAGGACAGAAGAATATGGAGGAGCAAGGCTACAAAGAGCTTTTAAGGTGAGGAAAGAACTAATTGCACAGAATTGTTTTTGGTAACATTCTTTCATTTTTGAACCATACACTTTGCTCTTATTATGTGAAGGTAGAGCTAGGGAAAGCCCAGCAGAAGAGGTAGAGTTTATCTTGAAGGATAAGACAAATGTTTGTGTAAAAACACTCACTATAAGGAGAAACATAAATAAACCGTCTATGGGGTGAAGAGCTAGGGAAAGCCTGGCAGAAGAGGTGGAGTTTTAGGAACGATCATAGTAACTCTAGTGAAGTTGAATGATCTAATTCAGATTTGCATCCGTGTTATCTTTGAATTGTCCCTGTGTTTTCTTATGTGACATACCAAAGCTGACCATAGTATTTTGTCATTTGGTTGTCATAGCCATCATTGCCCCTTCAATTGCCTTTAAATGGATTATAATGAAAATAAATCCTCCAAAGCAGCTTCTTTTTCATGGAGCATTTTATATGAGAAGGTTAATGTCTCACCACAGCCAAATATCATAGGCAATAAAAGGAAAACTAAAAACTAACTATTTTACTCAGATCCTTGGTTTACTCCGTTTTATCTATTATTATTGTTGTAGTCGTAGTAGTAATATAGCACAAGCAATGTACCTGGTGCTTTACAATCAACAATTATATACAGGTCCCTGTCTATCCTTCAGAAGCATAAACTGGGGAGCAAATAATATTTTTTTACCATCTAAACTTTGCTATGCCTTGCTCATTAAATAGCAATAGCTTCTCAAAATGCATCATTTGTTTAGAGTGCTAAGTTTAGCATTTTAGTCCCTAGCTTGTGCACAGATACAGATTTATGAAAGACTGTTCATATAAAATGAAGTAGCTGACTACTTAATCAATAGAAACTAAACACAAATTTAGTCAGTATTGCTAATGGATGTGATTATATCTGACAGTTCGCCTATTAAATTATGCACTAAATATGCAGGGAATAACATTTTATAACCTCCCAGGAAAACATAATTTGTGATTTATTTTTTGGAAGCAAAGTGTTAATTATTTCCCAAGGTTTCCAAGATGTCAGCCAAGAGATTTCTTTTGGTGTCTGTAACAGGTAATGAAACAGGGAGGTCCACTTCTGGGTCATTGATCCAATTCCAGCATTAATCAGTAGTGACCAAACCTTATTGCAGCCAACAGCTGTTTGGTGACTAGCGTGAAATGTGATGGTCTCTACCTGAGTGGGGCCACACCACATAGGATGCCCTAATAATTGAGTCCAATAGGCACTTTTTTGACAGTGGCAGCAGTGAAGCCCAGGGATACATGTGCTATGGCAATACTCATTGTTAGCCTTCTATGAAGATGGTCCCTGCAATCTACGTTTGAGGCATGTTGGTAGTCTACTGTTACCAAACTCCTTGTTGCGGTTGCCTGTGCTGTGGGTAGTGATCAACAGTCTCTGCAGCTGTTTGTCCCACATGTTTTGCAGCCACTGAAATTAACACACAAGGATAATTAAAACTCAAGAAGGATGGTGATCCTGTTGGGTTAGAGAGAGTTTTGGATTTCTTTTCTGAACACTCATGGTACATTATTTTAGAGTGTTCTTCAAAGATATATGTCGGGTCTGCTTGAAAAGACTGGACTTTTTTTGGAGCACACGATAAACTAAAGGAGCAAGCTACATTCAACTTTTTCCCTATAGTCCAAACATTATAAAAAGTCATCAGGTAAAATTATGCAAGTAGAAGACTTTCAAAGTAACCATTCAATATTAAATACGAATCACATTTAATATTCAGTAGAAATATTTATAAATAGCTTCTAAGTGATAAATAATTTACATATGTTTGATTACATGATTATAAATTGTTAGAGGGTTGAACAGGGCAAATGGTTGCTTATATAGTCAGGTCTCATGTTGGGTGGAGCAGTCCTAAGACTGTAGCAACGTTTTCAGTCAAAGTAAGAAAGAATGTATATTTCTGGAACTATGTGTGATGGAGCAGCATTGGCCCTTTAGGGACTGCCTGTCCATTTCTCTGGGCCCTCCCACTTCAGGAACTATAACAGTAGAAGACAGAGGAGTCAAGTCAGTTTGCTGTGGGCTACTTAGTAAGCAGGAACTCTAGCAAGGCAGACTTGTGCTGAGAGCTCTCCTGTGTCCTATAGAGAAGGCCCAAAGGACAAGTTTCTCCTGAAGGAGTGAGTTAATTCCTCCAAACTCAATAGGAAGAGGGTATCTGAAGGGATATGCAGCCCAGTGGTGAGTGAATGCATTACACCATGTAATATGTTGTGAAACCAAACAAACACATTTTGGAACTTTTAAGAAACTCAAATTACCTAAATAAATTGTTGGAGAGATAATCATGGGCCTTTTTAATATTTAACTTTTTGAAACCGCCAGAAAGAGTGTTCCAGTACTTTTTTTTCACACTCTCAAATCGAACTTGGGAAAGAGCAGTCCTGTGACACACTGTGTGACTTTAGACAGATGCTTGCTCTGCCCCACCCACGGATGGCCCACCCATGTCAAGGCAGGCTGCCCTGGGGTGAGGCGGAGCAGGAGCAGGAGCAGGCCAGGAGGCCTCTGGAACACACCCGGAGCACTGCGAGTGGAGTTAGCTGCCCAAACCCAGAGCACCAGCTGGGGGAAGAGCAGTGGTCCACCTACTCACAGACAGGCCACTGCAACTCGACTTCCAGCTGGGGGTTGCCCAGGCAATGGCCATAGAGCTGCGGGCAGCAGCCTAGAGCAGCTGGCAATCTGCCCACATCTCTAAGGAGAAGAGGAGGGGGTGCCACACTAGCGGACTGCAATCTGAAGTGGCCTACATTTAAACCTGCCGCCGCTGGAACAGACCAGGTCCTTCTAAGCACACGCACAGTCTCTGTGATACCCTTTGCCAAATGACTAAAGTTAGGAAAAGCTAGAAAGTGGAGAATAATACCAAGAGATTTGCACAAAATAGATATGAATATTGTTAATACTGCCCTCCTGGCACATGAAGTACCCAACACTTCCTTGTTTGTGTAGTGTACACAGCTGTGTCCCCAAGCTGAGCACAGACTTGCAGCCCAGGAGTGCAGCTTCTGTGCTGGCTATGTCATACCTCTCAACATTTTAAGTGCTTGAAGAGGGGCATGAGCCCCACCTCCTCATCCAGTAAACCTCATGCATATGCACTCGTACACGCATGCTCACATATACACAAACCCTCTAACTCATGGACACACTTCCTCCTCACTTCCCATGGCTTCCCTACTCAGCAAGAGTGGCATTGGCTTCAGTGGTAGCAGTTTGCTTGACCACCCAGTACTGTAGGGGCCCAGGGCTCTGGCAGCACCCACCCAGGGCTCTGGCAGTGTGCATGTTTCATCCTGGGCTAGGCCTCCCAATTGCCATTGTTAGTGAGGCTGGAGGGAATGCTGTGCATTTGCTATCTGTTCCTTACCTGCTGTGGCTCATGCCCTCTCCCTCCCTCTCCAGAGCCGGATTCGCAGGATGTGGAATGACACTGTTCGAAAACAGTCCGAGTCTTCCTTTATTACTGGCGATATAAACAGTTCAGCTTCACTTAACAGAGGTAATTATAAACGGTTTTTCATATTTATAACTTTTGTGATTACTTAAGGAATCTAAAATTTATTGCCTTTTTTAAACCTCAAACTCTGCCGTACCTTATTCCCCAAGATAAGAATGTTACAACAGAGAATAAAACGCAGCTGAGTGCAGTGTGTTCCATATTCATTAGCTAGAATGAGGAAGTTTTCTGTTGTTTCTTTTTTCTTTTTTTTAACCCATGTATTTTCAAGAATATCATTTCTGAAAGGAGGTTAGGAAATAATAATAGTAACAAAAGTCTTCCTATAGTCAACTGCTGTCGCCATAAACTGGTAAGCTGTCAGGCCTCATTGCTAGCAATGAAAATAGGCAATTATTTTAATTGATTGATTTATTTATTTCCAACATTTATATCTCGCCTCTCCTCCCTAAGCGTCATAGAGCGCCACATTGTACCCAGTATAAAGCAATTCTGTAGTCTCTGTGGAAGTAAAAACACACTGCAGAATATATACGCAAGGCAACTGTGTACTTAGAACAAAATCGTCTTACTCCTAGTGTTGAAAATGGATGCCTGACTAATGGGAGCTATCCAGAGAACTGGCGGAAAATATCTATCGAAATGTGTAGGAAGGAAATAAAGTTAAGCAAAATGCAGTCCCTGGAATAGGGTGCAATTTTAACACCTTTTAAAAGGGCTCCTCATTGAGTTTTTTACAGGAAAATGACAGTATGGAATTTTTGGTCTGCTTCATCTCAGAAACAACTTGGTTTTGCCTAGAGGGTTTTTTAAACATATATGTAGCTTGTTTTCATTAACTATGAAGAGAATTCCAAAGGCCTCAGTTATGGCCACTTTCTGCTCCCCTTTTTACACACATAAATAAAAAATAAGTCTCTGGAGGTCAGCTGAAATATTCTGGATACATTCCAGTGTAAACTCAAGGCTAAATTTGGCTCTTGGGTTCTGATTCACCTCTCATCTTCACTGGAGTGAATCAGAAGTAATCCCATTGAAGTCAGCAAAGGTGGCTCATTGTAAAACTGATGTGAGAGAAAAATCTGGACTTAGAATTTCTTTCGGACAAGGTTCCAACTAACTTTACTATAGGGTTTTTTTATTTTTGTTTTTTCCCTGAGAAGAGATGTTTGAGGCCTTCAGGATTTTGGCTCTGTATTTTAAAATGGTGTCTGTTGTGGACTGTGGAGCCAACAGTGTTGGATTCAGTTACTTACTACACTTTGTACATGTTGCTATACCTGCTTCAAGGGAGAGCAGAACAGGAAACTTGATATGTAGAGATGTCCCATTAGACAGCTGCATCAGATTCCCCCCCCCCCCTTTGAATTTCATTTTTGTTTTTAGCATTTTAAATAATTGAGGTGGCAGGCCCCCTTGTTACAGAGGGAAACACATTCCTCTGTTTTAATTTGTGTTCCATAGCATGGTATCCTTTTGCACCTGTCCCCATCTCCTGCAGAGGGAGTTCAGAGACACAGCATGGCTTTTCTGGTGCTAACAGTGCTTTCTTTTGAGTACAAGGGATCTTCACATCCAAAACTAAACCCCCTGATAAACCTCATCACACACTTCCAGCTGCAGATGAAAGCTGATCAGATTCATACAGCTCAGAGTAAATTCCATCAGATAACGCAGACATTGACTTGATATCAAATGCAGCTGAGGATGCCAGGGAATGATTTGGCAAGCCAAAATTCTCAGGTTCATGGGAATGAAGAGACAGCCTTCCTCTGCCAGCTAAGCCACTTCTGTTCAAGGATGAAAACAGCTCCTACAAAAATGGAACTCATGACATAGTTCCAAATTGGTTCCTTTCCACAGCTTCCTGCTTTACTATGCCACAGTATGCTGAGGTGATATGTTAAGGATGAACTGTGCAGTTCTTGCTCTCATTGGTCACTATTTAGTCATCAAAATGTTTCAACTGGCCAGCGTGCCCACTCGAACATATAGTTGCATAACTGGGCCCTTTGGCAAATGTGGTGTCCTACCCTACTTTTAGTGAAGACAGTCCTCATATTACACACTTCCTTTTGTGGTGGATTAAAAAAAAAAAAAGGTATCTGAACAAATGCAGACTGCAGAACCTCTCCCAAGATTTATTTTTACACCTCTAAAGAAGTTTGTGACCTTGTTATAAAGGTTGTTAAGCTAGAAGACTGGGCCTGAAATGAACACATATCCAGCTGTATGGAACCTCTTGAGTAATCTCACACTTAGGTTTTGGCTGGTACATTTCAGTAGGAAGAAAACAGCAATGGCCTCAAGGCTTCTGTTCCCTCCCTCAAGCACGGGGCGTGCCATTAATCCCTCACAGATGATGGAGCAGCCCAATTGCACTGATTCCATATAGTATGCTGCCTGCAGCTCTTTTCCTCATCTTCATCTTATAAAATACATAAAAAGGCACAGTTATAAATGTTTTATTTGCCACTATGAATTAAAAGCTGAAGGAGCAAGGTACAAGGTCTAAATTATACATGTTGTATCCTACATAGTCCAAGGTTTACATGCGGGGCTATATGTGTGTGCTTTTGTAACTCCCTTCAGTCCCTGAGCCTGTTTGTAAAATATACTCTTGGACCCAGACTCCATCCCTGTGCATTTGGGATGACATTTTTGACCAAGTGTTAGCAACATTTAAAACTATTTATGTAGATTCTAATCAGCCATTGGTATCCTTCCCAGTACCTCCAGGCCATCTGCTGCCATCAGTACTTTACTTGAGCTCCACTAACCTCTTTGTCCCTGTCTTATCCATTGCTAACTTGTCTCCAGTGTTGCTTTTTGTTAGCAAAATCTTGGACAATTACATGTTTCCTCCTCTTCAGCCATCTCAACAGCAACAGCCCTCTCATTGATTTACTCTTAGGGAGTCCCTTCATGTTACTCTTTCTTCTGACAAAGTATCACTTTTTTCCAGGGAGTTCCATTCCCTCAGAGTTCCACTACCATTGTCACATACATGTCCTGCTGTGCCTCCACACACTCACCAGCTGCTAGGATCTCAGGAGCTTTCTGTTTCACTTCTGTCTGCTACTTTTCCGTTACTGTGACTGACATTATACACCCTCCAGCAGCCTGCGCTGTTAACTAGCTTCAATCTGAGGAAGTATCCCTATGCTAATGTATCCCATACAGTCATTCCTTCATATTTTGCCATATCAAATATGCAGTCTCTTATGCATGTTTCTATCCATAACATCTGTCCTCTTAACTGGAAACACAATGCAGTTACAGAGTAGCCTCATTTCTTCCACTAACTTTACGTTCATCATAACTCTCGAGGTAAGTGTTTGACATGTCTCCAAACTCTTTTTCCTTTGCTTGCTCTGAACCCATTTTATAATCTTTCCAGTGTAATTCATGTGTGGGTGAATGCAGAATCACGCATCTCGTCCTCTTATCCACCCTGAAAAGCACATTAGCACAGCAGCAATATAGCATGAATTCATTCCTAATTTCATTCCTAATTTCATTCAATACTCATTCCCTATTTTCATGGTACGAAGTGAAATCTTCCTCCCAAAACTCCAAACCTGTGTCCTCTGTTTTCACTTTGAGGTTCTGACCTTCTTTCTTACTGATCTCTAACCCCATTTCTTACTTCTCTGTGAATCTACTTGCCACCCTTCTCAAGGATATTATTGATTTCTAAGTCTGCTTCCAGACATCACTCTCAAAACTCATCTAACTTGCCAACCTTCAGTGTAATCGAAAAATCATATATTCTGGAACCTTCCAATAGCCAAGTTCTGTGATTCTTTTTAATCTTGTCACTTGTGTCTTATTCCCAGGTTGCTTTCTCTCACCTGTCTGACTGGGTACAAGTCATGCATGGTACTGTATTGCTATTAGCCTTGCATGAAGCTGTAATCTGTTGTGGAGCATGTTGGGACATTTTGTCTGGAACGCACTATGGGATGCGTTGTGTAAGTTCTCCTCTGATCGGAATCAGCACTATCATGATGTTGATGCCTTTGCCTCGAAGAAGCCATAGTGGTTGGAGAGATGTGAGGACTGACAGTTAAACTAAAGGAACAGGGCTTTCTTTAGCTCTACAGTTTTCCCCGGGTTTAGGTTCTAGGGCTGAATTCACAAAATGCCAGCGGCCGTACTGCCTATGCACAAAAGAGCCAGCGGCTGTACAACGAGGTGGTAGTGGCCGGAGCATGGCAAAACAGTCCGTTCAAAATTCCGATCAGAAACTTAGTAAGCCATTCTGATTTTGCAGAAAATGCCACAAAATGAAAATGGCTTTTTCAAACCAGCCCTAAGTTCTAATGTTCTTGATTTATAATGCTAACACATTAAACACCTTCCTTAGAGATAACTAGGTAACAGCCTGCAGGTAAAAACTAGGGTATTGCAGTGAACACTGCTGTGGTAGGTGTATTATACAAGCTGTACAATCAAAGTGGTAACTGTAACTTACTGGATATATCCAGGCCTTTGACCAGACTCTGTTCCTGTTGCCTTCCAGTACATATTCAGCAAAAAGGCTGCACTCTGCTAGGGCTGATGCGGCAGCAGCTTTTACCGCGCTGCGATTCCGTTCCGCCATTTCGGAACTGCCCACGCCACACCGGGACTTTTCTGCAGATATTCCGCTAATTCCGCCGGAATTCTGAAAATCGCGGAATTGCAGAAAAATCACGGAAATCGCGGAAAACCGCTATTCCGCTATTTTTTGGCGCTGGCGGAATTGCGGAAATAGCAAAAATGTCATGTTTCCACGATTCCACTAAGTTGCGGAATTAAATAAGCGGAACCGCGGAATGAAACCGCGGAATGAAATCCTCTGCCATGCCGTTCCACTAATTGCGGAAACACTGTTTCCGCCGGAAATAGCTACCGCTGCGATATTCCGCTACAGCCCTACACTCTGCATTTTGGTGATGAGGGACGTAGGTAGAGAAATGGAGTTGTCAGCTAGGAGCCTCCATTTTTCTTTGAACAGTGCTTGACACCGCAGTATATCACAAGCAAACACCATGAGGTTTCACTCTAACCTGTATCTGAATAAACAAGACAATAGCCTATTGGAGTCCAGGTTCATTCCAATCACCCCCCACTCACAGTTTTTAACATTTAGAGCTACTAAGCAGGCAGCCCCCTGCCCACATTTCATGTGCTGGCAGTAGCTGCCCCTGTTGGCACCACTCAGCACTTTCCCTCTCCCCAGCCCTGACTCTGATGGAAAGGGGGGTCACAGCCAAAGAAGATTTCTCCTCTTGCAGTCACATGAGCACACAAGCTCTGCCTCTGATGGAAAGGGGGGGTCAGGACCTGGGAAGAATCCTTCTCTGGCTATGTCCCCTTCTTTCCATTAGAGCTCTTTCACTCTCTCCTCTTGCATCCTCCCGTTAGTTTAAAGAGCTCAATGACTATCAACCATGCTCGGTTCTATGGTGCTGGTGGACCTGGAGGCAGGCAAGGCTGCGGACGAACCTAATTGACAAGACGTGGCAATATGGGCATGCATTAGCACACACTGGCTCTTATGGTGGGCCCACAATGTCCTTGGAGGATGCCGCGAGGGGGATGCGTGGCGGGGTGGGGGCTAACATCTGGCAAACAGCTAATAGATGGGCAGGCAAACACCTGCCTGGTGGGGGCTGGTGTGCGCTATACTCTCATTTATAAACACCCTTATTGCCAATCTATTTTCAAATGAAAAAATGTTAGTGGCACTGGGTCATGTTGGATGAGTTCTATAATCTTACTTCATTACAGTGCCTATAATAAACCTCATTCAGTAGGAACTATGCCACAAGAACCATTGCTTTTAATGTAAAATTGTCCTGCTAAAACAATTGCTGTGACAGGATTGACCCCACCCTAGTCACTCAAAAGTCAAGTCCTACTAAGGTCATTAGCTGAACTGCATCCATCCACATGGCAAGTCCTAACCCAGAGTTTGCTGTGTATGTAGGCACAGCACTCCCTTTCCCCCAGGAGTCCCCAGGCTTCGGTTTCAAGAGAGTGGGAGGAGCGGGCACGTTCCTCTTTGAACTGGAGTGCTGTGCCATTGAACTTCAGTATACGGAACACTAGGGTGTGATTAACCTTTACTCTGGTCCTATGAGGCTTCTTTACACTGAAGCTGTACTGAATTAATGTTCCTTCGTTTTGAAAAACAGGTCTGTACCTAGCACAGTAAAAGGCACAGACAGTGCAGCTTGTCACCGTCACCACATTTTGTGAAATGGTGTGATATTTTGTGAAATTAAAAAGCATGGAATGCTCTTCCATACGTTTCACAACAGGAAGGTGGCGGGGGGGGAGGGGGACAGAGAGAGAATTTGTTGTTTGCAAATGTTAGCAATGTCTTGATGTAGCCTAGCCACTTAGAAAATAATTTAGTAGGGATTTGTCACAGGGTGGAGGCCTGCCAGTGGTAAGTCCACACAGGATCCGAGCCCAAGCAGCAGTCTTACTCAGGGAATTAACTCGGTTGTCTACTTTATTTACATTGTCCTCCACCATGTGCTATTCCAGGCAGCCCCTGTCTGCCAACAGGCTCTTAGACTGGGCTTTGTTTCCCCAGCAAGCCCCTTAGCAACTTATAGTCAGTTCAGGCCCAGCTTGGGCTATCTCACAATTCCCCCTTGCATAGTCCTTTCGGAGGTGCTTACCACCTAGCTCCTTCTCCATCAACAGCCCAGACCCCCAACTGCCTCTCTAGCTCTGCCGCTTCCCTTTTGTATCCTGAGCCACACCCCAAACACAGTCACTTCCTGTCAGGGTCATTTTGTATTTGGCCAGCAGCCATTTTGACTCCCCTTCAGGATACAGCAGCCTCTTGTGGCACTTCCCTGTCACAGGATGATACCAGTAGAGTTCTATACAAATATAACAGGATCAGTGCCGGATCTAAGGAAGTTGGGGTCTCTGACAAAATGGTGGTGTGGGCCCCCTCCTGAATTGCTGTGGTGTCTCTACGATCCAGAGCTCCCCACATTTGAGGCACCGACGTGGGCCTGTATTTTACACTAGTGTTTCTCACACTCATGTTGTCATTTCAAGTTTATTCATTTAGTCCATATTTGGGGGGCCCTGTGCTGTCACACAATTTGCACTTACCTAGATCCAGTCCTGAATAGGATTTAATAGGAATTATTCTAATAGCCTATACACTTGATGGAGAATCGTATCTCTGCTATAGCTATCTTCATGTGCATGCTGGTGGGATCATAAAGGTTATTATTCCATGTTGGGACACATTTACACAAAACGTTGGTCCAGCAGCAGTGCTGCCTCCCATCGCATTGCATCATGGAGTGATATCCATGAGTGCATACTTCTGGACGGGTGAGTAGAAGACCTCTACTGGAGCCGTTCATGCCTAGATTTGCTGGTTGTTAGCAAACTGGGGTCGTTTTTACACGTTGGCCCTTTTCCCCAGACTTCAAAAGCCCAGGATTGGGAAACCCCCAAGGAAGGATTTAAATGCTCACTTTCCAAAAGGGAGTCACCCGTCCCCCATTAGAAGCAGCGGTTCCGCGTGACTCCCACATGTTTTGAGACCCGGACTTGTAAAACCCCGATAGCCAAGGCCTTACAAGTTCAGGTCTCAAAACAGGCAGACGTCACTGCTGTTTCCAATGGCACCCAAGTGACTTCAGGTTGAGGAGTGAGCATCTAAAGCCTGCGCAGGGTGGGGGTTTCCCTTTCCCAGACTTTTAAAGAGGAAAAAGCACCAACGTGTAAAAGTGCCCTGGATGTTGCTACTTGATTCTTTAATTCTCTACACAAAATAATTGTTACTGGTCAGTTTGGTGAGTAGCCATTTGCTCTAAAAGTAACTGCTTAATATTTGGAAGCAAGCATTTCCCCTGTAGCAGAGGCCATGTACAGACATCAGAAAGGGAGAAAGGCCTGCTTAATACTTGCTTAAGTTTTTTTGTGTAAACACCCCTGTGTGCTTTTTTTTTTCTTCTTCCCTCAAAGCTCCCTGCGTCCACAGGGTAAATGGTGGCGTACATTGAGAATGGAAGGGAGTGGTATCTGGTTCTTTTCCCTACACTGTCTATGCAAGCCCTGTTTCATCTGGGAAACAAGAGCTGTTCCCTTTAGGTATCAATGCAAGCTCCCAGCCAAGAGCTTGTATTGCCAATGGAGGAAGGAAAGTTTTTGCTTTCCTGGTGAACAGCTCAGAGGGGAAGCAGCTATGCAGGGCAGTGTTGGTGGTAAGGGAGGATACAACATTCCACCCCACAAATAAAAAAATATATTGTATGGACCAACATACGGCTTATTGGGTACTTCCACAATATGAGGCCGTGGAACTGGATGTAAATAGAAGAAGGGAGATTGAGTGACAGCCCACCTTATACACAGCAGAGGCCCTAGAGTTTGGATATGGGGTCCTTGAGGGACAAAGTCTCCTGAGGACAGGCAGGACAGTTGAGGGAGAGACTGGAGTGAAGACAGTCGCCAGAGGAGTGGGGAGGGCTTATGTGGGTGACACAGATAGTGCCCCACAAGATCACCTTCCCCACTACTGCTTTGGAGGTTCCCAGGTCTTCTCCACTACTGTCATTCCAGAGGGGCCCCTGGAGCACTACTAGAGTCAGGGACTGACCGCAGAGCCCACCCTAAAGCCAGCCCTGAGATTATCACATAATAAGCCGTCACTCAGAGGCCAGCCCTTGAGTCACTTAGCTCCAATATGTTGCACACGCTGGTGGGAAAATTTTAAAATAACGTTCCTGCACCTTGCTTGCTGGAAATTTCTCGGAGACACATTCCCCCATGCAAACCTATTACAGTTTGGTTTATATTGACATAAATACGGACATTGTTCCTGCTCCCAGGTGTATACACACATTGATGGCTCCTAGCCTTTAAATTGGGGCTTTCGTGGAGACGCTTGGTGTCGGTTCCCATGTCCCACTCTACCCCTGACTTAGGATATTTGGGAGTTGAAACCAGCAGGGCCCCTGATCTGATGCCGATGCCAATGCAGCTTAATGGCAAATAAAATAGCTCCCATCCACTATTTGATTCAGGATAAGTGTCAGGGCTGGGTCTTGAACCCCCAGCCATGGAGGGTTGAAGAGCACCGCCTTAAGGACTGGTGCTATCTCAGACTGTGTTAACAGCTGTGTACACCTCCCTGTGTGTTCATGTCTCCATCCCCTGTGTGCCACACCCTTCCCTAGCTGTGCCCGTTCCCCCTAGCCTTGCCTCCCAGCTTCCTGATTGGCCACAAGGTAGCATTTAAACCATAGTGTGGCCACAGGAAGCTGTGGGAGCAACTGCTCTTACCCTCTTTTGGGGGGGGGGGAAGAGAGAGATGACCCCTGTACCTTTTGTCCTTTCTGGTTGTTTGTATGATAGTTATAGTCCTTGTCTCCCCCTGTGTGTTCCCCTATAGCCGTTCATTGTTCCTCCATAGTCTTGTGTTCCCTTGTAGCCCTACCTGATCCTTGCTCTCCCCATAATCTTGTTCCCCTATAGCTGTTCCTTGTTCCACCATAGCCTTTTGTTCCCTTGTAGCCCTATCTGATCCTTGCTATCCCCCATAACCTTGTTCCCCTATAGCTGTTCATTGTTCCTTCATAGCCTTGTGTTCCCTTGTAGCCCTGCCTGGTCCTCACTCTCCCCTTAGCCTTGTTCCCCTATAGCTGTTCATTGGTACCCCATAGCCTTGTGTTTCCTTGTCGCCCCACCTGGTCCTCGCTCCCCCCATAACCTTGTCCTCCTTTAACCATGCCTTGTTCCTCCTTTGTCTGGTGTCTCCCTTAGCCCATCTGGTCTGGTTCCCCAGCTGTGTCTTGCCGCACTCCCCCTTAACTTGTGTTCCTACCGTGCCTCGTTTCCCCCATGTGCAGTCCCTCTCTTGTTCCTCTCTTGCTTGTATTCCTTCTTGTTGTTGTTTAGAACTGCTCTTCCCTCTTTAGCTTCTGGAGTCCCTCTTTCTCTGCTTTCTGTAACATCGATGATGAGTCGTACACTCTGAGGCTGGGTTCCCCGGCTGGTAAGAACGAGAATCATCTAGGAACATCCAAGAGACCAGCTGAGAGGTTTTCCCCTTCTTGGGGTTTTTCCTACTTGGGTTTCCTGGGCCAGATCTATGGGTCTTCTCTGGCTATAGGTCCCCTCACCCCTACTCCCGTGACAATAAGGCTGCCAACCTCATATGAATCATGATTCTACAGAGACCTGGATAAGGCATCTGAGCCAGTATTGTCCCAGATGGTGCCAGTGTTGTACTCGGTGCAGCATCAGCTGAGGGTTGTGGGATGGGGGGGGCAGAGTGGCCATGGTCTGTAAAGACACCTTGGCCTTTCGGAGGTATGTGGTGCCTAACTCATCTTATAGAGTGTATCTATCTTGTGCTGGATTTGGCTGGGTATAGATTGGGGATCTTCTTGGTGTACCGACCACCCCGCTGCACAGTTGATTCCCTGACTGTCTAGCTGAGCTGGTCTCAGAAGTGGTGTTGAGATCACCTAGGCTTATTGTTCTGGGTGATTTAAACTTACACGCTGAGGCCAGCCTTTTAGGGATGGAGCAGGAGCTCATGGCCGCCATGACAACCATCGGCCTATCCCAAATAATATCGGGCCTGATGTATGAGGCGGGACACACATTGGATTTGATGTTTTGCACCACCCTGGAGACAGTGGTTCTGATTATCGGAGGTGTTATAACACCATTGTTGTGGTCAGATAATGACCTCCTGAAGGCCCAGATCCTGGCACTCCTATGCCCTTTTTGGGGTAGTAGACTATTTAGGTTGGTCTTCCCCTGGAGGGTTATGGATCCACTTGGTTTTTAGAACTCTCTGTGGGATTTACCCACTGACCTTGACGACTGCTCCATCAATAACCTGGTCACCTTGTGGAATGATATCTTGACCATGGCCATCAGCATAGTTGCACCCAGGTGTCCACTCCCACTGTTTTATCAGCACAAGTCTCCCTGGTATACAGAGGACCTGAGGTGGCTGAACCCTGAGTGTAGGCGGTTAGAGCACAGGTGGTGCTCGACTCACGCTGAAGCAGACCAGTGGCAACATAGATCGTTTTTGAGGGATTATATCATGACTGTGATGGGGGTGAAGAAAGCTTTCTTTTCTGCGATCATCGCGTATGCAAAGTGTCGTCCGGCAGAGCTGTTCCAGGTGGTGAGGGGTCTGGTTAACCCAGCCTGTCTCCACAGGGACACGGAGTTATTTGATGTCCCCTCTGACATTTTTATTGATTTCTTTGCAGACAGAATTACTCATATTCACCGTGACTGTGGAGTTGTCATTTCAACTGCAGACTCAGAGCTTGGGTTTGCAGAAGCTCAGTCTTGTCCTGTTTGTTTGGATCAGTTTCAATTGGTATCGCTCACCAATGCAGGGGAAGTGCTTGGGGTGATGAGGGCAACCAGTTGTGAATTAGATTCTTGCCTGTCGTGGCTGGTGAAAGCCAGCCAGGAGACATTGGGGTCGTTGTTGGCTGGGGTTGTCAATGCCTCCCTACGGGAGGGGTTGTGTCAGACACCCTTAAAACAGCAGTGGTCCAGCCCCTGCTTAAGAAACCATCTTTGGATGCTGACTCCCCAGCCAGCATCCCACACCTCCAAATGACCTCATCTGTCTGTAATCTTATCTTTTTAGGGGACGTTATTGAACGGGTGGTTGCCTGACAGGTCCAGGTTCAGCTTGACGCTATTCAATTCCTGGACCCATTTGTCAGGTTTTTGTCCTGGGTATGACATAGAGACAGCACTTGTGGCTTTGGTCGATGATCTGCACCTTGAAATGGACAGGGAGAATTCTACCTTGTTGATCTTGTTAGATCTTTCAGTGGCCTTTGATACGCTTGATCTTGGGGTGTTGTTGACATGACTGCAGGACTGCGTGGGACCATTCTTAAGTGGTTCCACTCTTTCCTGTCAGGGAGGTCTCAGCGGGTGGTGATGGGCGATTGCTCATCGTCTCCTTGGGACCTTCCCTGTGGTGTCCCACAGGGTTCTATTCTGTCTCCCCTCTTGTTCAATATGTATCTAAGGCTGCTGGATGAGGTCATTTGGAGGTGTGGGATGAGATGTCATCAATATGCTGATGACACGCAGCTCTTCCTCTTTTTCATCCAACCCAGGTCCCGCAGTCTCGGTGCTTACTCGATATCTAGCTGCTGTCAGAAACTGGATAAAGGTGACAGTGAGCCAATTGAAGTTGAATCCCGACAAGACTAAAATGATGAAAGTTGGCCAGTTTTGTGACTTGTAGGGGATTGGGATGCCTGTTATTGATGGGGTCTGGCCCACTCTGGTTAATCAGGTTTGCAGCGTTGGAGTACTTTCGGATCCCTCACTGTGCCTGGAATACTAGGTGGTGGCGGTGGCCAGGAACGCTTTTCACCAACTCCATCTGGTGAGGAGGCTGTAGCTTTTTCTTTCTGATTTAGATCTGGTCACTGTCATCCATGCTTTCATCACCTTGAGGCTAGATTACTGCAGTGCGAACTACACTACTCGCTCTATTTGGGGCTGACCTTGATGGGTGTTTAGAAACTGAAGCTGTTACAGAGTGCGGCGGCTCAGTTCCTTTGGGGGACAAGTCACCGGTTGTATGTTACACCAGTGCTCCGAAGTCTGCACAGGCTCCCTATAGCTTTCTGGGTACAATTCAAGGTGCTGGCTTTGACCCTTAAAGCCCTAAATGGTCTGGGTCCCCTATATCTGAAAACTGGCTGTCCTACCATGCCCCATTGCGGCCCCTACGGTCAGCTGGGGGCGCCCTCTTGTAGGTTTCTGTATTACCCTTGTCCGTGGGACAGGGGTGCGCAGGAGGACATTCTTGGTTGGTGCCCCTATTTTGTGGAACTCCCTTCTCCAGAAGGTTCATTTGAGTGCGAGCCTAAGCATCTTCCGGAGGCGGTGTAAAACATTTGTATTTGAAAAAGCATTTGGCAGGTGGGGATAGGGGTTGGTTGGGTTTTGGGTAGGGTTGTGGTGAGGGTTTTTAGGGAAGGGTGGGAGTTTTAATTGTCTGGATTTTATTGTTAATGTTCTATGAATTGTGAGCCACCCTGAGCCACTACGGGAAAGGTGGCATATACATTTTTTAAAAATAATTAATAAATAACCCAGCCATCATATTTAAAGAAATATATTTTACTTTCTACCTTGTTTCTGTTCTTTATTTTTATGTCAGCCTCAAAGACATGATCTGAAACGTACACAGGAAAAGGGGATATTTTGCCACTGTTTTCAGGGATAATCAGTTTAATGTCAATTTCACGCAGATTCCCTCATAATGAACAAAGCAAATTAAGCTCAAATTCAAACAGTGGGAATCTGAGTTGGAGAGAAAATTAAAATGGGTAACATTAATATCCTGATTTCAAACCCTAGTGAGACCTGATCATTTTCAGAATGAAATCCCTCAATCACTCAAATATAATTAAGCTGTGATTTCCATAGCTAAAACCGTATTTGCGCTACTAACTCAGCAGGGATGCTGAGACGTCTGTGTGTGATGGACAAACTTTTAAATTATCTTCAGGTGGACATCTTTTACTGAACATTTAGGTAGTAGTCTTTAAAAAAGAAAAAATTAAAAATTTCGGACGTGCCCCTTTGCCTTCTGAACCATCAGGGCTTAATTTGTAGGGGGGCTTGTGAGGGCTCAGCTCACAGTTAAATTCAAGGGAGGGGAGGGCTGAGCCCAGGGGAACATTCCCAGAAGAAGTGTGCACTTCAAAATGTGACAGACTAGGAAAAGGCTGATATTGGTCATTTCAGAATTAGAAATGAAACTGGATAGTGTATTCGGCTTTCATTAAAGACTTTCCTAACCTACCTCCTGCAATTCATCATCATACAGCTTTAGAGAGACAGAGTGATCCGGTAGTTTCCCAGGTGACCCAGTAAGGATCCTTCTGTTACGTTAATAAAGATTCAGGGCACTTTTAGATGTACTGCCAATCTAGAGGATTTAAAAATCCACTTTTAGCAACCTCGCGCAGATGGCATTTAGACGTGCCTCCACATAGTGGAAGTCACCTAACCGTCATTGGAAACAGCAATGCAGGGCAGCTCGCGCATTCTTTTGAAAACCGGATTTGTAAAACCTCGATATTGAGGTTTCACAAATCCAGTTTTGAAAAGAATGTGCAAGCCGCTGCTGTTTGGTGGAGCATCCGGAATAAGACAAGGACGCAATTCTTGGGTTTTAACGGCTGCACTCTTTATTCGAATCAAATTAACCTGGTGGGGGAAATTGCCTCCAGCAACTCAGGGTCCAGTGCTAAACCACCACCCAGGTCCAGGGGTCATGGCCTGGATGTTCCCTCCAGTTCCATTCCCCAGCGTCATCCATCATCTCCCCTTTTGCCCTCAGCTTGGGCCTTGGACCAAAAGGGGACAGTGTCCTTTCTGGACAAGAGTGAGGATTCTGGGTGCTGCAAGCTTGGGGACCATGCATGTCCCTGCCTGCCGTCGCGTAACACCCCTCCTTGGGATGCTACCCCTGGCGCTGGCCGTGCCCCAGTGTTGCTTCCCCATCTCTTAAGGAGATGGCTCCAGTACTACTGAATTTCTGTGTACAAATCTAAACCCATACTGGACCCCCACAAGAGTGCGACAGTGCAACATTCTGAACTATGGCTCCCTCCTAGTTTCCTAACTTATCCGTAAGTTAATCAGCCTAATAGGGAGAGGCACTGTGAGGAAGGCGAAAACAAATAAGAATCTTGATGCCAACATAGAATTATCATTTAAAATTCCTTCCTGGCCCCTTCCGGTGACCGGATGATCCCGCAGTACCCTTGGGTGGGAGGGTTGGGAACTTGCTCGGCGTGCCTCACCGCTGGAATGGCGGCCGAAGGCACAGGGACGCTAGGTGAGGAGCCAAACCCCGCCCCAAACTGGGCGGATGGCTCTGAGCCTGCGTTTCCATGATTGGCTGAGCCCTGGTTGCCAGGGCAACGACGGCAGGGATGCACTTCCAGCCCGTTCCGGCCACCTCCCCAGCAATTCTCGCTGCTGCAGCACTGAGGTGCCTGCCACTACACCCTCCTTGCCCCATTCTAGGAGGGGAGTGCGCCAAACTCACCCTTGGCAGTCATTACTGGCGCGCCAGGGGCCCTTCCAGTGGTAACCGGGTGACTTCCAGTCTAAACGCCACCTGCATGAGATTGCTAAAAATGATTTTTAAATCCGCTAGTTTGATGACCCATCTAAAAATGGACTCAGACTTGAAATTTCCTGAGGTCCATCTTTGCTCGGTCAGTATTTCTCAACATCCTGTCTCATGCTGACCACCAGAACAGCAAGCAGAGCGCCAGCTATAGTCACATGACCCTTATAGTGCTGGAAACGTAATTCTGATGCATACTAATAATCATTTTCTCAAAAAGACACTGGCTAGCTCCAGAGCCTATCCCTGCCATTCTTTCCTGGTCACAAGTCTTTGGGGATTTCCCACTGCTAATTTTAAAAGCAGAGATTGGCCAAGATTGCTAGGGTTCATATTGAGATTAGGCCTAGGTTCAGGTTTGAAATTCAGCCCAGCACTGAAATCTTGCCAGCATATCATCAGTCGTTCTTATGAGATTTTCCAGCCTGTTTTAAGCAATGGACTTGTCAAACGATCCACAGCTCTTATGAGGTTTGGGCTGCTCTGGCTATCAAAATATTTTAAAGTAGATAACATCTCCCCAAATAGGGGAAATCACATGGATATACTTTTGCAAGCGGCAAAGGAAATTACCAGTTCCAGGAATTAAAACTCTTGTCCAGCAAAGCACTGTTGTAGCTCATCCTTCAGTTCTCTTCAAGTTCAAAATGTGCCAGGTGCTGTACAAACAGGAAGACCCAGGCTTTGTCCTGCTAAAATGCTCTCTCACTGAAGACAAAATGAGTTTCACAACAGCAGCTCACCGCTTATGACAGATGTCCATTAGTGCTGGAGACTGAAGCCATCTATTTATCCACAGAACAGGTTCAATGTGGGCAGCAGCAGCTACAGTGCACACTTCCTCCATACTGCTCTGCCAGTATGCCTGCTCTGGAGGAATCACTTCTAGGATGTTTGAGCTTAGTTCAGTTTCCGTTCCTGTTCATGCAGTGGCCAAGACCACCAGCAAGAGCACCAACCTTTGGGGGAGGGAAACAGACTATTTTTTCTGAGGTGGATACCTGTCTGTGAGTAACTAGGAGTTAAGAGTTAGCCTGGAGACAGGCCTTTGCGCTTAACCATGACTTCTTCCTGGCAATGCTAGATTGAGCCTACTGAGAAAAATGTTTAAGTGCTGTGTCCTGCATAGTTTCGAAAGGACTATAAGCAACAGAATTTCCATCCCATTCCTTGCAGGAACCCTGTATGTCCACCGAACCCTCTGTGGAAGGCTGCTCCATAGCCTACTTAATCTCCTTGCCATCAAAGCTTCTCCTCAGAAAGCAGTCTAACTTTTCAGATTCTCTTTCCAACCAATTACTCTGTAAAGAGTCCTTGTACTTCCTCTCCCTGTTTGATGTTTAGTGTTTACATCCTGCAAATGACTGTAGACTTGCCATGTTCTTCCCACCACCATCTTAACCAGCGCTTAGCTAAGCTACATACATTTAACTCTTGGCTGATCTCGCCAGCTTTCTGTTCATTCCCAGGACTGTTCACTGAACTCCCTCTCTGAAGCACCTGAAATGTGGCATGAATTGGATGCAGTATAGGACTGCCATGTTTGTGCCTTCAAGTATGGTGCTTGTGTGTGTCTGCAGCCTAATTGAGGGTCCCGTGTACTCTGAAATGCGGAGACCCAAATTCTGTGAGCACAATAAATTATGCCTATTTTTCATAGTATGCAAATTTTGAACGTAAATGAATAGCTCAGCATGCTATCTGGCCTCCTAGCTGCTTCTCCTCAGCTCTGCAAGATGTTCTGTGTTTTTTTTCTCCATCTGGAAACTGCGAGCTGCTCCTCTTTGCTCGCTGTGGCATGGTGCCCCATCACCTGGGGATGTATGCTGGTAGTTGCATATGCCTTCATCCCATTTAGCTACTCCCTCTGGTAGCAATTCCCTGATGCCAGAAGCAATTTCTGCAACAGTCTGTCCAAGTGTCAAATTCTGTGGACTTTCCAGAAATTGCTTCAGTGCAGAATTCACAGGACACTGGTTCTCAGGTAGCCCTCAAATGGGACTTCAGCTACTGAAAAGAAGCATGTCAGTTTTCAACACTTAAAGCTACATATGTGATTCATGTAGGATGGCCAATACTGTATTGGACAGCACTTTGTATTAATCAATTTGGGCTGTCTGGTTTGGAGCTGGAACTGGACACAGCCTTGTCCTGAAGTAGCCTCCAGCCCAAGCCTGGAGAAAGTGCACGGCCACACGTGCAGTGGAAGGACTCCTGCAGAGTGAGGCCAACAGGGAGGGACCTTTTGGCATGTAGTGGCGGTGCGTGCATGTCACATTGATACTGCAGATCTTCACTCAAGGCAAGGAGGGAGGCCAGGGCAGCGCCAGCAGCACAAAAAGCGGATGTCAACCAGCTGGGCATGGCCAACTCGTGGACATTGTGGGACTCGGAGTAAGACTCAGGGAGGAACTGAGTCCACTGACAGTTGAGCCAGCTCAGGAGGAGACAGGACCCTCCCTGTGTCTGCCTGTCTCGGAGGCACAGGCTGTGGTGGCCAGTCAGGAGGTGGCGACACTGAGAGCTCAGCTGATCGGAACACCAGAGCGAACCCCAGTGTCTGAGGTTCTCATCAGGACAGAGCTGCTGCCCTTTGAGATCCTCCTTTGCCTGAGTCAGTAGTAGCCCAGGAGGAGGAGGAGGAGAGAGAGAGGCCACAGCTAAAGCCAGCAACAGGGAAGCAGAATGAGTGCTCAGGGCAGTGTGGCGAAAGTTTGTCAGCTTGTCTGACTAGGTATGTCTGGGGGGGAGGATGCTGTGGTGGTAATTAAGTTGGGGGAAGCAGTGGGTTGGCTACTTGTGAGCTGGGGTCTAGCAGCTGCGCCTAGACCCTGGTGCATCTGCAGGGTGACTTCCAGGAAGTCTGTGGGGAAGTTGAGAAGTCGCAGATGCATGTGCTTAGCTTAGTTACAGGGGAGAAGGAGACGCTGAATGAAAGACTAGAAGGAGCAGCTCATACATGAGATACGACTTCCAATCTGCCGTGAAAATCTCCATCTCCTTCCCAGCTGACGTTCAACAGACACCCCGCTCCCCACTCCACTCCCAGAGCTGTCCTTTGAAACCTGCTGCTCACACGTGGCAGAACTGCACCTGTTCCACTGCATCCAGAGCTCTCAGTGCCCACAGAGAAAGGAGCAAAGCCTACGCCAGTGGATCTGATGTAATTAGAATGGTACATAGAGAAACAGTGAAAGGAGACGTTTCATTGTCCTGCGAACAGTCCTTCCCTGTGTCCCTAAGCAAAGTTTTGGAAAAACGAGAGAAATGTCCCTGCAGAATCCTTCTCAGTTTGGCAGTGGGCCCAGTGTATTGGGACCGGCTCTTATTAAAGAGGAGTGAATGGGCACCCTTTACCAGGGCCTGATGGTTCTAGAGGCCAAGAAACCCATCATCATTAGAAGAAAAATGCTGCTAAATTGTGGATGTTTGATATTTTTACGTAATCTTGATGAGTGTGTTTATGTCTATCTATGTATGTGGCACCTGGATCTGGAGATTTACCTGAGCCAGTCAAAAGCAGTGTTAGAACAGAAGCTGCATTTGCAAACCGTGAACTGGGCCAGTCTCACAAGTGCACTGCTGAGTTCCCGCAGTGACACCTTTGGGCAGAGTTTCAAAAGAAACTGCTCCATCAGCATTCAGAGTTTGTTTGAGAATCCCAGCCACATATTTAAAAGCCTGATTTGCAGGTGAATATTTGAAAATCTGCCATTTACAGTAGAAGGGACAAATAACTAGACCAGGACTGTGCGGACTTTCATCTAAAATATATATAATTATAAAACAGAGTGGGGTGGGTGTCAGGGGTAAGAAAGAATCTTGAGTCTCCATTAAAGCCTGGAATGTTTAGTTTCAGAAAGAAGATGGCCCAGAGCTTAAGAATCTCATTTGTTGAAACTCCATTTCACTGCAGTCAGAATTAATAGCTTCTCAATGAATAGATTAGATGCTTGGAGTGACAACAAACCTATTTGAGAGAAATTTAATAGGCAGGTTTATTGAAGTTTATTAGCTGAATCTTGTTAGCTATTAAAAGACCGTGGCTTGATAAAATCTAAATGCTGGAGAATTTGTGCATAGGTACAGGGAAAGTCTGAAATGCCTGAGATGAATAGATCTCATTTGTCTCTTTGGATGTTTTTAGACAAGCGCCTCCCCACCCATTACCCACCCGTCATGCATGATGAGTGGGTAATGGATGGGGAGGCACTTGTCTAAAAACACCCTTTGAAACTGCATGAATCATTTGAGTAAACAAAAATAGATATTTTTTTTTGAGAATTCACTTTTTGAAAAAATGCTCAAAAGGTCTACCTGTAGTACAATAAAGGGCTTTCATTACTGAATACCTCTAAGGAAAGCTGCAATCAGCCCATTTAGGTTAGTTCAAAGGAACTTTCTTATTTGCTCTTTCTTTCTTTCTTTCTTTCTTTCTTTCTTTCTTTCTTTCTTTCTTTCTTTCTTTCTTTCTTTCTTCGTAATTCCTTTTATTTTTCAGAGAACGAAGGTAAATAAATAGATATATTCACCAAATATAATAAAAATTGTGTGGAATTTGTTAAATCAGTGAAGCAAGACTGTCTCAGACAAAGGGGAGTCAGTCAGGTGAATTCTTGCCCACAGTTTAGCCTTAGGGATTTGGAATAGCAAATTCTCTCAGTTCATCTGTTTTTATCATGAGCACTGTGTTTCATTGGCCTCTGAAAATGAATTGTAATTTCTAATACTGCCACCATCCCTTAATGATATCCTGATGCTCAAACTAGTTTTTCACCATGAGAACAGGGGAATTACTTTACCAGTAGTGTAGCTGACACGATATAACAATAGCCGATGCCAGGGGAAAGCATATAAAGCTTGAGTGCACTTAATTGGCAGCAACTTAGCCATGCCGGTATACAAAAGAAGCAACTGGGATTTCTTTCTGCTGAAGAACCAGGTGGCTAAAGTAGGGAAGATTTTAAAGTGGGACTGAAATGGAAGGAACCCCAGAATCCAGACTGTGTCCATGTCCCTCTATGTGGCCCTGTGAGGATGTTGCTAATTGTACAGAAATGTGATCCAGGCAACAGGAGCATCCCTTGAATTCATTAAGTCAAAGTTGTTTTTGAATTATAACATTTTTCACCATGTGCAAAAAAGCACTTGAGAATGCACTTCCTTGATGGTGCCCACTGGGTAGATCAGGAAGATTATTCAAGTTACTTTAAAGGACTTCAGCACTGCTTTGTCAGTCAGCTGTCAGCAAGAAGTTATTTGAATTGTGGTTTTGAATGATATAGTCTAGACTCAAGTGACATTCACCTATCATCTTCTCTTTTATTTCCTGCTTTCAGCAAATGTTTAAAAGCAAACCTGTGCTTAATGGATACGCGGCCCTCTATTAAAACACATCGCGGTGAACTCTTCCAAAATTATTTCTTCCTTCAAAGTCATTCTGCATCAAGGACATCAGTCTTTGTCTAACAAAGGGGAAAATATGGTACAATCTATGCCACTGTAGTTAAAAATGATGTCTGCTTTCATATTCACAGAAAGTGGATAAATTTAGCAATCGAAAGCATTTATGTGTGGTTATCGTCAGAAGAATGAATGTAAAAACTGGCATTGTGGGGTTTGCCATTTGTTCTCTCAGTGGCTTCTAGATCAGATTTGCTCAGTTTACAAGTCAAAAGATTATTTGTCTAACTGCTTGACCTGCCACCTGGAATTTGAAAATCAAGCTGTGTGTTCCCTTTCCCTCTTACGCCTTTCCTGATAAAGGTTCAGCGTTCAGAATTGAGCTCACAATTTTACTGATGATGCATGAGGAAGAATAGACTCCAGCTACGTCTGCTAAAGCTGTGTCAGTTCTATGTTGTATAACAATAGCTTATAGGTTTACAGTAGTTTACAGCTTATGTGCTGGCTAAATCTCAGTGATGCGCAGAGAGTCGGCACGCTTGTCAGAAGTGGGTTAATATTGAAAACCAAAAGTGTGGCCGTGACTCTTTGAATAACATTGTTATCCAAAGAGTCACGGCCACACTTTGGTTTTCAACATTAATCCACTTCGGACTTAACTGCAGAATGTACTCGTGTTTGGTTACTTTTTGTTCTGTTTGTTTAATCCACACTGCCTCGTCGGTGTTCTGTACGAAAGGGTAGTTTGTGAGTATTTTGCTTTCACTATTTGTGATGTATTTTCTTCTTTCTTTTCCTTAAAAATTAATAAATATAATTTTTATATATATATATATATATATATTAATCCACTTCTGGCAAGTGTACTGGCTCTCTGGCCCCATCCTAAACCACTTATTGAATAGTACCCTCTGTGGCCTGTGTTTGCATTCCTCTTCTGCTAACTTTATTAACACTGCAGCAGTTTATTTTCTTAACAGCTGTGTTTACCTAAACAGCAGTTTTAAGCCAATACTGCAATTGCAGAAATAAATGAATAAATAAATAAATAAAATCATATTTTGATTGTTCAGACAAGAAGCCTGATTAAAAGGTCAGGTTTCTGACATTTATTTTAAATTAATATGAATATCTTGCTCTAAGAGTGTTCCCGTTGAAATAAACAAAGCTGTTTCTGTCACAGCAAGACACTCCTTACTGTGCATAAGAGTATCAGAACTGAGATGTACAAATGACACATTGAGTCAAACCTAAGATCATATGACAAGTCAGAGCAGCTGAAACAGGCTACAATGCAGGCGTTAGCCACAGAAGTCATCCTGGGATAGTTTGTAATCTATTTGCTGGCAATTCACAAATCAAAAGAGAGGCTAAAATCAGTTGGAAAATTTTCTTAATAAAGTTCCCCAATAGGGTTGCCGGGTGACCCTTGTTTTAAGGGAACACTCCTTATTTCAGAGCCCCACAGCTCAACAGAACACAGTAGATGCCCCTTATTTCAAAATCCTGATAGTCGCCCTTATTTTTAAATCTTTGATCTGGCAACCTTGTTCCTCATCCAATACTAACCTCAAGACAGAGAAGACCATGAGATTCCTGAACAATACATACTCACAGTTTAGAGATGTGTTTTTGGAGATGGCCCTATACCAGAAAACATGGGCCTGAACCTTTAAGACAGAGGTGAGGAACCTTTCCCTTCATGGGGCCACTTTGAAAATTCATACATGCTAGCCAAGTAAGAGTTAGGGGCATGGCTGCTTAAGGGATGTGCTCAGGACGGGGAAGGAATGGGAGGATCCAGATCATGGATCTATGCCATGGATCCATCCCTTATGCAATAAGTGCATGCCCTCAACTCATCTCCCTTCCCTAGGCTCACTCTTTCTCTACTTGAATCTAAGGAATGGGTCAGATCCAGGATTTGGAAAGTGACCAAATCAAAACCAGCTAGGGTCTACATTTGGCCTCCAGGCCTGAGGTTCCCCACTCCTATTTCAAGGTGTTTGAACATTGAATCTGGCATGAGAACTGAATTCCACAGCTCACCCTTTCAGTTCTGTGTTTGGCTGAACCAGAACTAAACCTCAGTTTGGGGTTTGGTTGGGGGTGGGAGACAGGCGGAAACACAAATCTCAAGTTTTGTTGATCTCCTCCATTTCCACATGTTCAGAGTCAAAGCTCTTGATGACTGTGGCTGCTTGCCCACATTACCTTGAGCGACTATTCTCCCGGCGGCAAATCTCCTGGCTGGGCTGGGAATCTTACAGCTAGCTCTGCACGTCGGTGCGAGGGGAAAGTGTAATCAGTCATGTCACGCAGCTTTTTTTCTTACAAATGACAGGGCTTGAAATCCAGCTCTGTCATTCGTAAGAAAAAAAGCCACATGACGTGGCAGATAATACCTTTTACCCCACGCCCACGTACAGAGCTTGCCATAACGTTCCCAGCCGGGAGATTTGTCGCTCAGAGAATCGCCACTCTAGGTAATGTGGGTAAGTAGCCTGTGTGTTTGGCTACTAGCCTTTGGCTGCAGGTTCAGTTTTTCTTCTCATTATTTTGTTGAATTAAGACACTCCACTGGGTACTAGCGACATATCTACTCAAAATCCTTGATTCTTTCTGTAGTACTCTTACATGTGCACATAATACCATGTTAGCAAGGAAAATGGCATCGCTGTTAATAGTGTCTGTTCAACTAAGAGAACCCAAGGAATTTTTCCATTCCCAGGAGCTGACATTCTCTTAGAACTAAGCAAATCAGCAATGTGTTTGCAGAATGTGCAGAGTGTGCTAAAGAACACGAAAAGGGCTTTCTCCATGATTCCTATACTGTGTAATTTCTCTAAATTTTATTTATTTATTTATTTACTATATTTATATCCCGCCCCTCCTGCAAACAAATTCTAGCAATCTTAAAATAAGTGTCAAATATATTGGGCCCAGTTCCTGGTGTGGTGTCACATTCCAGTATCATAGTCCTATTGAGTTCAGTAGACTAATGCTAGTTTACACCAGTTGAGGATTTAGCACTCCATGAATCAAAAAGGGAAATTAATGTTCATAAATGCTTCTTGCTAAGGGCATTAAGCAGAGAGCCATAAATGCAAGCACAGCAAGACAGTGGAGTAGATTCAGGGCAAACCTATCCCATGCTCAGCCTGCTTCCTTTTCTTTTTAAACTCACGCTCTGACTGACACACTCCGGGCTTCACCAGCAACTTTCAAAGCACCTTTCCGTTCCAAACTATCAACTTGCTGTCACCCAACTGCACACACTTTGCTGTCATCATGTTCCACATTCCACTGCCTTGACATCTCTCTCTCGCCCCAACACTTCTCCCTCCCCGCACACACACCCTGTACACATTGTTACTAAGTGCTACGATTTGTTGTGCTGTTTTTTGTGGAGGCATAAAATTGTTTCCTTTTTGCTTCCCCAGACAGTGTTTCCAGAGAACGAAATTTGTGTGTCACCGTCAACCTTATTTATGGAAGGCATGCTACTTAGATCACATGTTTCCTATGTTTGGTTAGCGTATTATTTATTATCAAGGACATGTTCATGCAAACAAGATCATTGGTGGTTAGCTCACCTGCTCTTGGTGCTCATTCCTCATCAGAATTCCTAATTCACCATTTTGAATAGACATGTTTGGTTGCCATGGTGATGGTTATGTGTTGCAAAGAAGACAATACAGTGACTTTAAGTGTTGCTGGTGTCATCAGTATTATTATTTATCATTTATATAGCACTTTCAGTGTTCCAAGTGCTTTACAGTCCTTCTCTACTTCACCTTCACAACAGTCCTATGAGGTCGGTCATTATTATTCCCATTTTACAGATGAGGAACTGAGAGATAGTGAGTTGCTCAAAGCTACCCAGTGAGTTCATAGCTAAGACAGGATTTGAACCACCACCTCCTAGATGCAATACCTTATCCAGTATTCTACACTGTTTCTCCCATAGCTTTGGACTGTCTTTCACTTTTGAAAGCAATTAATAGATAAGGCACTAGAAAGACCATACTTGTGCTTTTATTGTTTGCAAATCTGGTTAGCTTGGGGCTCAGCCTAACCTCTCTTCCTCTCAGGGGAGAGCCAAGGTAAGCTGCTTCCTTTCTGCTCATGAGGATGATTAAACAGAAGAGATGCTCCCAGAGAGTCAGGCCCAAGTTACTTCATAATATAGGTTTTTTCTTTTCAAAACCTGGACTTCCTTTGTTGTGATTCTCATTCTTTAATAAAGTGAAAGAAATGTGCAATGCCAGAAGACAACTGAAAATGAACACTTGCTTTACAAATTTGTAATAAAATCACTGACTTCACCAGTGTTACTCTAGATTCATATCACTGGGACGAAGAGCAGAATTTGAACTTCAATAAGGATACAAAATAGTTTAAATGAAAACATTGTTGGCAATGATGGGAACAACTTGCCAAAAGTGCCAAAGTGACTCAGAGGTCCAACTCTCACTCCCAAAATTCTTCGGGGTCTACATATCTCTTGAAAAATAGAACTTAAAGTCTTAAGTCACTTAAGCATTTTTACAAAATTTTACACAAGAAATACATAAAATCAGATACTATGCACATACTGCTGTGTATAATATGTGTAATGAGAGTGGGAACTTTGGAGTAGGAATCACATAGTGTTGCAGAGGGAAATGCTTCACAGTTAAGCATTCAGCAGCCTGTGCTGGGGAACAGAACAAAGGACGCTTTTAGATTAGACATAAATTATGCATGAGGGTAAATGTGAGTAAACAGCACATTTAAACAGCTCTTACACGTGTAATGTGGAAATGTCTGGATTTAAATCCAGTTTTGTAAAACTCCAACATCGGGGTTTAACAAAGTCTGATTTAGAAATTCTCAGGAGAAAATCTGGAATTCACGTCGAAACATTTAATTCCTGCATCAATATGTGGATTTAGAAAATCCCAGCAATGTGCCCGCCCACATATGCGCTGATAAGAGAGCATTAATGCATGAAATTATACATTTCTAACCACTAAATGTGCAAGATTCTGTGATAGTTTATTTTGCATGAGTGAAAACTAATCCGTGAAATTGATTCACGTCTGAAAGCAGCCAAAGACTGTCATGCTTTTTGCATGCCTCCCAACATTTCAGGTGGACAGAGGGACATGCCTTGCCTCCTCAGCCAATAAACCCCATCCGTTAATGAATAAACTTTGCCCCTCAAAAACTTACACACGCACATACATCTCTCAACAGTTTTAGTGCACAAAGAGGGACAGAAGCTCTCCTACTTATCATTCTACTTTGTTTCTTGTCATCATCTCCCCATTGTGCCCTCTAGTGCTTTTCGTAGGGGGCAACCAGGAAAGAGGTGCTTGTAGCCTGAATACTGGTCTTTTAGTCTCTCTCTCTTGCGAAGGAGGGACTTTGCCCCCAGAAACAGAGACAATGGGATTCAGCACCCAAAGAGGGACTGTCCCTCCTAAATATTTATTTATTTATTTATTTAAAACTTCTACCCCGCTCCCTCCAGCTCTAAGGCAGCTCAGGGTGGCTCACAACATTTTAAAACCATGCATTAAAACCAATATAAAAAGGGTTACTAAAACAATTAATCATTAAAACAATAAAGGAGGTAAAAACCACTGGCGAAAACCCACCCTCACTCCCCCCCTCCCCCAAAGACCTGGACAAAAAGCCAGGTCTTACAAGCCCAATGAAAGGCCAATAAGCTGGGGGCCAGGTGAGCTTCCTCTAGGAAGGGAGTTCCACAGCCATAGCATGACCACCAAGAATGCCCTCTCCATCGTGGCCCCCCAGTTCACCCGGGGGACCTCCAATAAGGCACCCCCAACAGATCGCAGAGGTCACTCCAGGGCCCGGGGAGTGAGGCAGTCTCTCAGATAGGAGGGGCCAGGACTGTTTAGGGCTTTAAAGTTCAAAACCAGCACCTTGAATCGGGCTTGGGACACTATAGGCAGCCAGCACAGAGCCCGGAGCACTGGTGTAATGTGCTCCCTACAGCCCGTCCCCGTCAAGAGATGGGTCGTTGCATTCTGCACCAGGTGCAGCTTCCGAGTCGTCATCAAGGGCAGCCCCACGTAGAGCGCATTGCAGTAATCTAGCCTTGAGGTGATGAATACATGGATGAGGGTGGCCAGGTCAGAGCTTGAGACATATGGCTGGATCCTACGCACAAGGTGCAATTGGCAAAGTGGAGGCCAGGGTCCAACAGGACTCCCAAACTCTATACCTGCGGGGCCAGTGGGGGGCGAACGCCCTCCACGAGGGGGGCCATCACCTCCGCTGCCTGACCCACCATCACCACCTCCGTCTTGTCGGGATTCAGCTTCAGTCTGCTCTGCCTCATCCAATCACTTACTGCTAGAAAACATTGGGAAAGCACCGAGACTGCAGGGCCTTGGTTCATTGAAAAAGGGAGGTACAGCTGAGTGTCATCAGCATACTGGTGGCAATGCACACCAAACCATCTCATGACCTCCCGCAGGGGTTGCATGTAGATGTTAAATAACAACGGAGACAGAATTGAGCTTTGCAGTATATCATACGCGAGATCCCGGGAGACAGATATTTCTTCCCCCAGCACCACCCACTGGCTCCTCCCTGAGAGGAATGAACGGAGCCATCCTAATGAGAGGAATGAACGGTCCCATCCACTCCCACAAGGGTCCACAGCCATCTCAACAGCAACCCATGGTCCACTGTATCAAACTCTGCTGAGAGATCTAATAGAACCAAAAGTGTAGACTGTCCTAAATCCATCTCTTGGCGAAGGTCATCTACAAAGGCCACCAACACAGTCTCAGTGCCATATCCTGGACAAAAACCTGATTGAAAAGGGTCCAGGAAATCAGTGCTATCCAGATGTCCCTGGAGCTGCTGGGCCACCACCCGTTCAATAACCTTCCCTAAAAGGGAAGGTTAGAGACAGATCGGTACCTAGTGAGCGAGCCAACGTCCAATGATGGTTTTTTGAGCAGGGTCCGCACCACCGCCTCCTTGAGGCAGTCTGGCACCCTGCCCTCCCGAAGGGAGGCATTGATCACCCCCAAAATCTCCCTGGAAGCTTTCACCAGCCAGGACGGGCATAGATCTAATTCACAAAAAGTGGCCCTAACATACCCCAGAGCCCCTTGAGCATCAGCCGGCGACTGTTGGGAGGTATGTGTACGTCCAGTTCTCTACTTTAAGTAAATATTTATTGTTTCTTATATAGTCTCCAGTGCTTTCCTTCAAGAACCTCAAGGAGGCTGTCTAATGTAGAGGTTTTGGCCCCGACTTTGGGCATTGTGGAGGAATGACTATCAGGGGTTTGCCAGAGAGTTTTAAGGTGTTAACCCCTCAGATTGTGGGGAACCATAGTGGGACATCTGATTACTTGCAGATTATTTCCTGGAATATTAGGGGATGGCAGGCTAAGCACCAGGATAAATCTTTTCTTACCTTTTTGCAGAAGTATGATATAGTCTGCCTACAAGAAACATGGATGGTGCAGTTAGAAGAGATGGATTTAGATGGCTATAGGGCTTGGGCTTGTTCAACCGGTAGTCTGGCTGGAAAGGGCCGGCCAAGTGGGGCCATTATTTTATTCCTTTCATCCAGACTTAGGACCATGTGCCAGGTAATTCCTTCTTTATCTAATAATATATTAGTCCTGAAATGCTATTGCCGGGAGACTAGGTTTAATCTTTTGATTGGTAATGTTTATCTACCTCCAATTGAGTCACAATACGCTAGTTCACATGATTGAGCTGATCTAAGTAATATCCTGATGCTGCTGAGTGAATAGGAACCAGCAGCACATCTTTTATTATTAGGAAATTTTAATGCACAGATCGGCAAGGAGCAGGAAAAGATCTTTGGGGCCCTAGGCCTGCCAGATTTGGTAGAGGAAAGCCATACATTAAATGCTGGAATTGTGAGGGGTTATTTAAATTGTGAGGGGTTGTCTGTTTGTTGTGGATTGTATTGGTCTTTGTGCACCTTATTTTTATATCATTGAATGTTGTAAGCCGCCTCGAGCCGCCTGGCGGGAGAGTGTGTGGTATAAATTAAAATGGAATAGAATGGAAGGTTATCTAAAAATGAGATAGTTAATAAAGCTGGACGGGCCCTGTACCAGTTAGCCTTGGATTATAATTCGAAAATCTTAAAAGGTAACACTAAGGGCGACATACCAGGCTGTTTTACCTTTATCAGTCCCTTGGGGGGAAGCAGAATCGATTTTGCTCTTGGTTCATCTTCATTGACTTGGTGGAACATTTTGGTGTGTGCTCCCAAATGGAAAGTGATCACTTTCCTATTAGGATCAGGTTGAAGGTACAATGAGTGATATGGGCACCATAAGAAGTGAGGCCTATAGGGGATATTGAACAGCAGGGCGTTGCCCGGGTGCAGTGGAGAACGTTAGTAGCTTTACACTCCGAAGAAAGTAATGCCATCTGGAGGGACCTCCAGAAGGCTCCCAACCTTTGATACAGAATTGAGGCTTTGGGAGTCCCTGGTGGGCCTTCTTACACCTCTTCTGACAACGAAAGCCAGTATGACTGCCATTGCAGCAGATAAGGGGAAGGCCTGGTTTGTTCATGAGTGTGTGGAGGCCAAACAGGAGTTAAGAAGGTAGGTCTGGAAATTTAAACACAGGAAGGGTAAGGAGATAGACACACAATATTTTCAACTACATAAGGCCTATTATAAATTGCTTGCAGACAAAAACATTGTTATGCTAATGGAACGTGGACCAAGTTGCAGGCCTCCTTGAAAGATAATGAGCTGGGGAATTTGGGGGATATTATGAACATGGTGCTCTCTGGGGGTAATGGATACCAGGAACCCAAAATGATCCACTCTGTTTGGGAAGAGCACTTCATCCATCTTTATCATGCTTCTGATATTGATAGGGATGCCCCAGCCTCCTGAGATATAGGACTGCTGCCTGAGTGGGATCCGGTGTCAGCGGTAGAAGTTATTGAGGCGATAGAGAAACTTAAAAGCAGGAAGGCCTCCGGTATCAACTGTCTGCCAGGAGAATTGTTTAAATTGGGACCGGATTGGTGGGCAAAGGCTCTCGCTAGGTTGTTTACCCATATTAACTATATGGGGATAATTCCTGTCCAGTGGAAGGTTGGGGTAGTGGCTCCATTTATAAGAAAGGGGACAGACTTGACTCATGGAATTATAGACCAGTTACTTTGCTGGGTATTGTTGTCAAGCTCTATACAAGATTACTGTTGGATAAATTGTTGACACGGGTGGAGGGCAATGGCCTTCTGGCAGAGAAGCCGGCAAGGTTTTATCCTCATAGATCCAACGCTGACTACTGCTTGGTACTTTCTCATCTGATTGATTAGTACCTTAAGAAGTAACAGACCCTCTTTGCAGCTTTTATTGATCTCACTTCAGCCTTTGATGCCATCAATAGAGATCGGCTTTGGGTGAAGTTAGGAGATTTACGAGTAGATGGGAGGCTACTGCACCTCATTCGCTCTTTGTATACTGACACTGAATTGCGAGTTCATGTCAATCGGAAAGGGGCCTTATCCAACAGTATTGTTATAGATGGGTGTCCAGCAGGGGTTCCTTAGACCCAACTGTGTTGAACATTTATGTTAACAGTTTGATTTAATCTATAAGAAATAAAGATCTGTACACGGTGCCGAAGATTGGGCAAAAGAAAGTGGCATTACTTATATACGCCGATGACCTGGTACTGCTGTCTTTATCCCAAATAGGTCTCTCCCACTTTATGCAGGAGTTTGGGATGTTGTGCAGTGATGAAGAATTACAGATAAATTATACTAAAACTAATGTTATGGTATTTGCCCCCCCTCCCCCGGCTATCTTCTTGGACAGTTATTCTTTGTTAAGCTGTCACATGGGAATGGTATCCCAAATTATACGTGTTTGCTGTTCACATGCTACTGTAGCTGGAGCAGAAACATGTAGAAGAAAGTGTGACCATGATGCTATTAGGATGAGATAGCCAACTGTGTCAGGACTGTACCTGTGAGTGTGGGCGAGGGCATGCAAGAGTTCCAGCCAGCTTCCCACTGTGGTGAAATCAAGAGTAGCCTCAATGAAGCCAGAAAGTCAGGAGGAAGCAGTGCTTGAAATAGATATTTTAAACTGCTGGAATCAAGGGCATGCACCACCAGGATGTTTGCCAGACAGGCCACCCCAATCCAAGACCTGGGCTCCTGCTTCCACTTTTTCCAAGATCTGGGCTCCTGCTTCCACTTTTTGCCTCGCCTCCTCCCCACCTCCTTTTTGCCTCCTCCTCGCAGGGAGGAATTTTGCTGTTGGCCGCTCTCTTGTCTGCTGTTGCTGAGTTGTGTACCAAAATTGAAAACCAGAGCAAGGAGTAACAGGCTGCCGTTCCAGGCAACTTCAAGCAGTAGGTGTAAGTGGGAATAATATCAGACCCTAGGCATATGTCAGATGACTGATAAACACAACAGCAAAAATGAAGTAGTGATTCACGTTGCCTGTTGGTTATGCTTGAGTCCTCCCAGTTTAGCATCCATGTAACAGTTTGTCACAGAAGATAAAAATTGTTCCCTTATTCCCAAGCACAGATCATCTTCTTTTACATCAGTGTACCAAAAATATCAAGCAAAGGAGTATTTCATTTTTCAAGCTGTGTGCATCTGGGAACAAATGTGGAATACAAAACTAATACCATGCTGCTGCTTTGTTTCTCTTGCATTCGAAAGAATGAGCTTTGAGCAAATCTATTCTCCCTCTTGGTGCGTAAGGTTGAAAGAACACAAACAGGAGGCAGGCAGGCCTGGATCCTGGGAATTAGTGACTTCATTTGAGTCAGGATCTCAGACCCTGATTCTTGCATTATAAAGGCAGGGTAACTCCATTGGGACCATAGATTCAAGAGTGGCCCTGGATGATAGGCAGGGTTACAATTTTGTCAGGGTAATTTTTAGTGAGTTTCATGGCAGAGGGGTTGGAGAAACGGACACTATTTAAAAGTCACCAAATAATTTAACTTTCCTTTCATAGGACAAATGCTCAGCACCAACCTGACTAAGAGTCACAGCATCAATGCTGGCAGGCTGCTCCACAACTTGTAATGTGCAATGTTTATGTCACATGTGCACAGTCACATGGGCAACAACCATCTCAAGAAGGGAACAGAGTAGACTGGGGCAGAGGAGAATAGATTGGGGCAGAGGCCTCGGAACAACATTTTCTTCATGGGTGCAGGCTGTGTGTCTTCCCTACATCATACAATTCCACTGCACATCTGCATACAGACATGTGATCTCGGGCAGGGGATGAGTTAGGGTGAGGAAGTGGGGGTGTCACCATCACAACCCCCATGACAAGACTGTAACCCTGGCCATTGAAAAAATCAACCAAAACCAGGCTCTGAGATCTGACTGTGGAGATCTTCACCTCCATCACTTTCCTTGATCATCCTGTTATCTTGCAGGTATTCAATTGCCGTGCTATTTCAGTGTGTGATCAGGTGCAAGAATGAATGCTGATCAAATATACCTGGGGACTTGTGCATGTGTAGAATGCATTATGCTATATCTACAGCCATTCTCAGGCAAGGGAAGAATTAATGAATCACGGAACACACACACCCCTCATACCTTCTCATTGCTGCAGTCTGGACAGTGCAAGGTTTGCTTCCCCTGTGATATAAAAAGGCAAGACCTTCTCCCGCCTTTCTGTACTGACTATCTAATGTATTCCAGTCCTGATTTGCACCCATTAATTTATGCAAATTGGAAATAGCCTGTTGTCTGTGGGTGGGGGGAACAGTGATTCTGAACTAGCAAACTTCAAACATGAAATATAATACATGCAGGTATAACATCGCTTCCCATCAGCTAGAATTGAACCAGGCTATTAAGACCAGTGGTGTAGCAAGACTATGCAGGGCCTAGGCTCAGGTCCCAATTATGATTCCATCAGGGCAAGGGGGTGATGTCTCCCCAAGCAACAGCCCTCCCAAGCGTGGCTCCTGATCACACTTGGCCTCCCCCTGCCAAGGTGGTGAGGCTGCCTTGGCTCCCAGAGAGCCCCATCCCCTGAAATGGCAGCAACCTCACGAGGAAGGTAGTTTTAAGAGTGGGGCCAGCACTCTACCCTCACCCGCTCTGAATAGTACATTCTTGGTGGGGGCCTTTGCAAACAGTCTGAGCGCTGCTAGAAAATTTTCAGAGTGGGTGCAGGCAGAGTGCTGGCCCTGATCCTCCCATGCCCACTCTGAAAATTTACTAGAGATGCTCAGGCTGCTTGTAGAAGCTCCCCACCCCCAGAGTCCAGAGCCTGGGTTCAACTGAGCCCCCTTGCTCTATGGTAGCTACGCCCTGATTCAGACTTCCCATTCAACATCTTAGTGTGCAAGTTACAGGACTAATTATGGGCCTATTTAGACTAACTTTTGGTCATTATTCACAGGTATTATTCACATTTTTGGCTAATGTTCTGACTAAATAAAACCCACAAGCAAAATGAGGTTCACATAGTCACATATCCTCCCCCGCTCCTCAGCTACTCCATTTCAGTTAATTCAGATTTTCAGATTAGTTATTTTGGGGTTATTTGGATCATATTCACATGTGCCATAGTGCTCATATTGCTGACATTATGTAACTGAAATACAAAATGACCCCAAAACTGAAATAACCGAGCCAAAGAAAATGAAAAAAAAAAAAAAGAAAAGAAAAGACAAACTGAAGAAAATACAACTACCCGAAATAACTGAAATGGATACCCAAGGGAACATAAACAAGTAATGGATATTATCCTCTCCACCATTTTTAGTTAAGGTAAGATTAATGGGTGTGCTCAATTTCTTTTCTTTTTTAAAAATTCTTTTTGCTCTATTTCATGGTAAAATTTAACAACGGCTTCTTAGGATGTTGCACCAAGGTGGTTGCATGGCTATGCTTTGGATCTGCTGTATTAAATCCTGAGTTTTCTTCCTTACATTTACTTTTAACTTGTTTTGTGAACTGAGATGATTGTAGCTCATACAACCTGCAAATGCAAGTTATTGGTAACCCTTCTCCTTACCTTGTAGAGAAGAGCCCTCGTTGAAAAGAGGTTGCGGGAGCTCACTCTGTCTCACATACAGGGACAGCCTTAGAATTTGTGGGGCCCGTTGTGAAAATAAAATGTGGGGGCCTAATGGCTGCACCCACCATAGTCCCACCCCTTTAACAATTGGTAGTCTGGTGCTCCCATGATCCAGTAGGTGAGGGGTGGGGCATGGCCCCACAGAAACTAGCCACCCTGAGAGCAAAGAGTTATGGTTGGGGAGAGGCCCCCACAGAAATAATCCACCCCAGGTCCTCAGGAGCATTGGTCCCAAGGTTATCAGGACTGGCCTCCCTGCAAGGCCTCCTCCAACCGCAGGGTCCAGGCCATGGCCCATACTGGCCCTGCTTAAGGCCAGCTCTGTGCACATGTACACACGTATGATTACACTTGTAAATACTAGAGCTGAAACAAGTACCCGCAAAAACAGATTTACCTGAATTTCTGGACCTGAACTGAACCAAATGTTTTGGGTACTTCTCAGTACCCAAACCAGTTTTTGATTGAATACCCAAAATAACAACCACCAGTATTCTGAAATACCAATTTTCCTCCCAATTTCATCCTGGATTTCAGGGGTGGAAATGGTATTATTTTCGGCACTCAAAAAATTGGGTAACTAAAACTTTGGTTTTTTAAGTACTCGATAGGGTATGAATTCGGATACCCGAAATGATACCTAAAATGTGTTTGGAAAGATGTTTTTGAAAACTTTTTTAAAAACATTTTTGCTATATTTCTGAAATCAAAAGTAAAGCAGAAGAAATTCCTTAATAATGTTAATTATCTTAAAAGGAAATTTAAAAAAAAGTTTGCTGGAAAAAAAAATTCAGTCGAATCTCAAGAAAGCAGGTTATTTTCTCGTGAAACATGTTTCTAATCAGAGTATTTCCGCCATCTCCAATGGAGGCAATGGGTGATGGAAGAAGCCACAATGAGCCTGAAGTACAAACTGATCCTTCCCCTTGCAACAAATTGCACTTCCCTCTCAGAAGCTAGACAGCAAGCAGTCCCAGAATAGTGGCTATTGCTTCTTGTATCCCTTTCTTTGGCACATTTTTTTTCTATTCCTTTCTTTACTTGTTTTTCTTTCCTACATCATTTTGCTATTACTAGTTTGTTGGCTTCCCGCCTCTCTGGTAAGTCCGTCCTTGTAGTTCTCACACCTCATTCCCCAACAAGCCATGTCAGTGCAGTCAAATGTGTTCATTGGTATTGCCCAGGGAGTGGTTTAGTCTCTTCATTGGCATACTCAAGAGCTGCACCTGTGAACACCTGAATCAGGGGACCACAATGGAAGCAAGGAGGGAAGGATGCTGTTATGGAGCACAGTTGTGAAAGAGGTTCATTACATTTTCTTCCTGGAACTCTACCCTGCAGTTCCATCCCCAGTTTGACTCTTGCACCGCTTCTGCTGCAGAGCCCTGCTGCTCAGATTAGGAAGCTCTCTTAGAGTGGCTTACACCAGACAGTGGCAAAGAATATTGTATCCACTTGGATCTGCCAGAGACAAGAATAAATATCTCCTACCAGCCTCCTATGAGTTGTTGGTAACCCCGATGTAATCCATGGCTGTTTTCTTTGCCCCTTTGTACTCATCTGTGGCTTGACAGTGCCTTTCACTGCTGCTCTCTCCCACCCTACGCTTGTGCCCAGATACATGGACCTGCCAACCATGCATCCACTCCCTATTAGAGAATCATCTTCTGATATTTCTGTTATATTATGAATTATCTAATGGGGGATGAATTTGCTGGACTAACTTCTTTCTGTTAGAGAATAAAGTGGAACTCTTTGATTGCACCTTCTGAGCCATTGCTCACCTGAAAGTGAAAGTCCAGAAGCTTGGTCTTCCAGAGCTAGGGTTGCCACCTAGGTCTAGTTTTCGAGGCCACTTACGAAAAATACATATTTCAGGGCCTGTATTGGTGCCATAGGTGCTTGTTTTTACTGTGGGTTGTGCCTTGCTAAATGACAGCAAGGAAAGAAGGTGTAGGAATATGAGAATGTAAAATTGTGCTGAGGAGATGTTAAATCTACAATATTTGAATACTGTCGGGCTGTGCATTAGCTCTGTCTGGGGAAAGAACTATGACACTATGCTGAGAATTGTAACACTCTGCTTTTTATGATACTCTTTGTCTTTGCTGAATGTTAGGAATGTAAACACATATGCCTTACTATTTTCCCACCCTGTAATAAATAAATAGCCGAGGTTTGAGTGGGAGTGTTCTTGTGAAGCCCAGAACCTTAAGGAAAGCTGCTTTCCATTCTGGCCTTTTAAAAAGAATGTTCCAAGAGACTGATGAGGAAGTGTCGGCCTGTAGTGAGAGTTGACTGCATAGTTTCATGTTAGTCATGATTATTTTATTTATTTGGCACTTTCAGAAGAGTTTCTCACTGTGTAGACTTGTCACCTTCTTTTATTTATTTTTAGCGAGCATGTGAGCGTAGCCTTGTTTACACTTCGAGCAACTGGGGAACACCATAAATGTAGCTTATCAGCATTCTGATTCATTCTCTTTCACTTTGACTCGGATTTGTGCATTGTCAGTAACATCTGTGCTTCAGTGGCATTTAGCTTCCCAGTCTAATTAGCTGGCTGCTTGTAATCAGGACTATTTCAACTGTTGTCATTCTGAATGTTTTCTTTTTTTCCTTTGTTTTTTTTTTTTTACCACATTTGCCTGATTGACCTTTTTTTCTCTGTCTTTCTATCGGGCTGCTCCAGGAGCCATGGCTAATCATCTTATAACCAATGCTCTGCTTCGTCCTCATGGCACTAACAACCCTTATAATACATTGCTCGGGGAATCGGCGGTCTATAACAACCCTTCTGTCAGCATGTACAACACACAAGGTGTGCTGGAGTTTCTCTCTAATTTTTCTAGTGAGAATTCCATTTTATGTGGCTTTTATAGGCACATTTCTTTCTTTTTTCCCACTCTTTTTTTCTTTTTTCTTTTTTTTTTTTTAAAATGTGGTTTTTTGATCCGAGCACAAATACTCCTCTTCCCTCCCATCTCAGAATATTTTTTCCATTTTCCTTAGGCTTTTCGCACTAGCCCTGACAAAGGCTGCAATTCAGTTTGATGGACACCCATTAGTCAGATCCATTAAGAAGTGTGTGTGGTTGTTGTTTTTTTCTTGTTTTTAATATTTTAAATATCGTTTTAGTCTTCAGTTTGTATTTTGTTAGCTGCATCCATTTTTCTCTTTGTTGTCAGTACATTTCTTTGTCAAATCATTCATTTGAGAAACAGGAGCCCTGTACAAGGTAAGTGAGGCCAAAATAGCCTTTGGACACCAAATGGTGTTTTTTGGAGTAGCATACCAAAAATAAATTGTGAATACTTCTGTGTGTGTCAAATGTTGTGCAGCAAAAACCTGAGGTAGGGCAAAATGGATTAAGAGCCAAAAATCTCAACTAGTTCCAAATATACCCGAAAAGCATACTTTAGTGGCTGTAATAAAGGTATTGGCATGGATGTTCATGCCCTCATTACAGCAGCTCTAAAGCAAGTGGTAAAGAGCAATGGAAAGCTGAGAACTATCCTTATAACTTGTTCTACAAACTGGAGAGCAAATGACTTGAGATAGTTCATAGGTTTACTACAAAACCACTGTTAATTATGTATTTGTTGTCTGAATTTGCTCTGCTTGAATTAATAGAATATTTTATTACGATGCTTTTTTATAGATATATATACAGAGAGAGAGACAGAGATCTGCAATTGGTTAGAGTAATAAACCCATTATTTGGAAGCATGAGCAGCCAGCTTGTGCCTGGTCAGTTTGATCTGGAATACTTTTTTTCCAAAGACAGCTAAGACATTAGAAATGAATTCTGCTTTCAAACATTATTTTTTCAAAGTATCAATTCTTTATACTATTTCCCCATACAATTAAGGTGTCCCTATCTGATTAGAGCTCTTCAAGGGAAGTAAGTAAATAATGACTATAGTGCAAGTAATCAAGGGATGTCAAGTATACAGCAGAACATTGTTTAAAGTAAAAAAAATATAAATCAAATTATATCAGTAGGGCCTTGCACTTCAAACCATGTGCATATGGATTTGATGTATATTTTCCTTTTTATAAATTTCCCATAGCAAGCTAAGCTCTTATAATAAATTACCAATGATTAACATGAACAGCTTGGAATTCTGAAATTTATCAGATTTAACTTACGTTGGAAGAAGTTTTGATATTGCATCATCTTCATTATGCAGATGTTTACATTGCTTTCTAGGGTAATAACTTGCCGTGGCTAAAGGTTACCATAGTGGAGTTAATCTGACATCTTCCTAAGAAAATCTCCTAAAAGAAGCAGCTTTGGCTGGGCAATAGAGTTGTTGCCTTATACTGAATTAGAATGAGGTCTGCTTTATTCCCAAATTTCAGAGCTTCATATTTAGCTGTATCTAATTTTTCTAATTTTAAGGGGCCTTACTTAAACTAACTAACATCTTACACCATGAGTAGACCTATAAATTTCAAGATGTTATAACTCAACATAAGAGGACCAGATCTAGACTATCATTACATCAAAAACAAATGTGCAGTCACCATAGTCAATGAAAACGAAAGAGACCAGGACCAGTACTTCTGTTATAACCAATGGCACTTTGCCATTGTTTGCAGCAGAAGGAGATGCTATTTGGAGGGATGGCTTTAAGTATGTCATTTCCCTCAAGTGCTTAACGGGAAAGATTGTTGTGGTCTGCTTGTTGACATAGCATTGAAAATATAACCCTATGAATATTAGGAGAGTCAGTATTGTAGATTAAAGCTCATAAACATGGATTTATTTATGTATTTATTTATTTTAAATCTATTCAAATCTATTGAGTTTTTAAAAGATCCATTCAGTAGTGCTTACAAAAATGTGGCATCAGTGTAATTCCTATATTGCATGAGCCCTGATTTCCTACATGCCACAGGTTGTGATCACTGTGGATTCACTGGGTATTTTCAGACGTTACGAGATCACAGTGAACCACGGTGAATACCCACCTGTGGTCACTGTGTCTCCAACATCTGTTTGGCGGCCACCAGATGTTCGCCACGGTCAATACCCGCAAGGGGTCAATTTAAACCACGCTTCCCGGGCTAGCCGGGGGAATGTCCCGGGAAGCGTGGTCAAAAAGATCCCCAGCGGGGACCAAAAAAAAGTAACGTCTGGCCGGTTGCCACGGCCCGGGATCCCCGGCGGNGCATTGGCCCCGCCGCCTGCCCGTCTCCCCGGAGGGCGGGGTGCGTGGAGGGGGCGGGGCCGTGCGGCCGCACGTTGCGCCGCGCGGCCCTGCCCCCTCCCAGATTCCCCGCCGGGATCCCCCCGGCACGTCTGATATGGCGTGACGGGGTGACCCCGGCGGGGAATGAATGGGTTGTTTTCAGTACGGGGCCAAGTGGCCCCGTAACGTCTGAAAACACCCACTCTTTCTAGGAGTGAATCTCTGCAGCTGCTCTCATTTGGAAGAGCAGAATTGAGCAGTGACCACTCTGACATGACAGTCCTCTACAATTAAAGTCAACAAGAGTTTTGCCTGTACAAACTTTTGAATTCATTGAGAGTTTCACATGCAGAGTGCTGGCAGACTGCACGCTACAATGGTTCCATGCTGCATTCTAGACTAGGGCACAGTATGACTCCCATTTAATTAAATAGGATTTGCAGCTGACTCAGGAATGTGGGATCTAAACTTATGTGAGACTTACTTTCAAACTCAGGGTGAAGACAGACGAGACAGCAACCCACATTGGCCCACTCGGGCCTCACCCACTTGTATGTTGGGCCACAACTGTCCCAGGACAGATAGGCAGCTGGCCCAGGATGTGTCTTCCAGAAGATACCGAGTGACCATCCCAGGCCAAGGGCCACCCATGGGGGCCAATGTGGGCCCAGACATCTGTTTGGTCCTATCTATGCCCCCCATGGGGCAGAGGCCACCATGACCATTCACCATAGCTACACGGGGGGACGGGGCCAGCTGCCCACACATTTGATGTGTTCTCCCACCCTACCCAAGGTGTGGGGATGGTTGGACAGCTCTCCAGCCGCCACGACTAACAGGCATACCTGTTCCATGCCGCTGACGAATCTGAGGAGCAGCAGCTGCACTTTTCTGCCCTAGGGTGAGCCAGGGAGCCACATCACCACCAGTGCATCTATTTTTACCCTTAGTTGGCAACACAAGTATTTTGACAGCTGTACTTAAGTACACAAGTTCATAAAATTGGCTTAAAACTTTACCAGATGAGGGCTGATCAAGGCCCACTGAAACCAAGGGAAAGGCTTCTATGGACATCAGTAGACTCTGAATCAGGTCTTTAAAGAAGTAAAAAGCAGACTGTCTTGCAGCCAGTGTTGAAAAATCTAGTTTCTTCAGTGGGACATAATTTTAAGTCCATAAAAAAAAAACTTAATAAAACATTGAGGTGGGTGAATCATTTGACCTGCAGAACTTTATAGCCTATGCAAGGAAGCTACCACACGTGACTGGCAGATTTGTGTTTGCTGGATAGACAGCAAGATGAACTCCAGTCATGGTCTCCTGGAGAATGGTCTCCATTTTACAGATTTCTGCAAGAAAGATATTACAAAGGAAAGAACATGTATCAAGTTGTATTTTTATGACACAGTACCACAAACCAATACAAAGGTGGAAATTGAAAGTTATTGGTAATTCTCCATCCTCACTATATGCTTATTTTTCTGCCAAATCCTCTCAGTAGTTTGGCTTATGGAAACACCAACATTTGATCAATTGTTTGCCAAGTCCATGTAATTTTTAATAAATTTAATGATTTTTTAAAAATAAAGGCAAATGTTTCATTACTGGTATGTCTTTTAAAAGTTTTTTTAAATGATAGTAGGCCCACGATCGATGAGAAAACTTTACAATACCAAAGCTATGTGCACACAAGATGGAGGAGAAAACCTTTTAGCAAGGAAATGAGCCAGGAGCTTCCAGCTGCCAGGGCTTATTAGAGCTAACTGTAAGTAAAGCCATTTCTTTTTAAGACTACAGAAAGGACTTTGATGGTGTCAGTTTTGAGCATGGGAATTGCCAGCTTCAACTTTGAATTTCCAAACATTTTCTTGGTTTGTGTTACACCCCTGAAAACTTCAGCAAGGGATCATTAAAAATGTAGCAGATTCATTATATAGATTGAAACATGTTTGTGACTAATATTTTAACCTGGAATAAACCATGTAACTTAAATTCCTTTATTCTGAGCAGTGGAAATTGTTTCTGTTAACACTTTTTTCGGCATATCATCAATTTGCTTTTGAATCATGTTTCTCCTACTGTCGCTGTAAGCTTACTTGTTGTTTTTTCTTTCCTTTTCTTCATGCTGTCGTTTAGAGCCCTACAGAGAGACAAGTATGGGAGTAAAGCTAAACATTGCATATCAAATGTAATTTTTTTTAGTTCACTTTTATTGCATCACATATAGATGATGAAGTTATTTAAAATCAGTTCATCTATCACAATTCTGAAATCAAACTTTACAAAGCCATATGAATATGAACATATATATATATGAGCACACACATATATATACACACACACATATACACATATATACATATGTGTATGTATATATATTATGTTATATACTGATAGAGATTAGATGTTTTTATTGTCCACTTTCATTTTTTATGTCTTTCACCCTACATAGTTCCAGTCTTGTGTAACTGTTTGTGAGTTTAAATGGTCTCTAAATCAAGTCATTTTATTTGCAAAGTCATAACCTTTTATCATTTTTATATGGCATATTTCATTATGAGACACACTCTCTTCCAAATGCAATGCGTTCACTTTATTTTCCTATAGAAGCTTCTAGCCTGCAATTGTATGCATTAGAAGAAGAAATAACAAGCAGTGTCTCAGTGCATAAGTTACCCAGCCATGACCATCAAACAGGCACTCGGCAGGAACAGTCATTCATTACACACAGCCCTTTGCAAATATTCATTTTTTATTTTCTTTAAACATTGTGGATTGTTTAGACAGACCTTCCAACATTGAAAATAAGCAGCTTCACTCTACGTCTGTGATGGCTACTTTATTTTATGCATAGCTTTTCTTGTCTGTTTTGAAATACACGAAATAGCAATATACAGTATGGATCTGAAATCCAAAATAAGGATGACACAGTAAGGACATTTCAACAAACTCTGCCGTAGTGCTCTCCAAGCTTAGATAGACATGCTGTAAGTACTGCCTCACAGATATAGACTGAATCCTATATTTTCAGAAGGTATACTGGCAGTGTATTAAGGGTTTTTCTTGCTGATGTGAATGACCACTAATCTTTGTTGTCAACAAATAGCTGTGCTAATCCACCACTGTTGGTTCAGCGTTGTCTGCGATTTTTTTGGCAGCAACATCTGAATTCCCAATTTAAAAGACATATGGAAAATTTCATCTAGTCTCTTGTTTGTGTTTATTCTAGGGATTACCATACTAATTAAGGAAAGCATGGTGGCTTAATGTACCCAAGGACTGAATCTTCTCCCTCTTGCGTTGTTTCCGCTCTCCTTTAACTCCATTGGCATCAAAGGAGTTACTCCATCAGCACTGGCGTGTGCTGTATACTAATGAAGAATCCTGTACCTCCAGTTTTCATTTACAATGTTAATAGGCTTATAGAAATTTGTACAATTAATTAAATAATTCCTACAAAGAACCTTAATTCCCAGATCACACATGCCTTCTCTATTGTTTTTCTTTTGCAAGTCAGGAGCCCTAGCAAAACAAAGAGGCAACATTTGCAAAATGGCATGCAAAATTTCAACCAGGTGACTCATGTCAATCTCAGTGGAAGGTGTGCAACTAAATCTCTAGACACCCATTACAGAAATGTATTTTGTCCATGTCCCTAATACCCATATGTCACAGCACGCACTCTTCTTCATTACTGCAATATGCTCCTAATATAAATAGAATGTTCAGAAGCAATCTTTGAAACGCTTTGTTACACAAAGCTTAGTAACAACCAACAGCCATATAATACTAGTCTCCCAAACTATGACTATGTTGTACAGCTTATTATCATATCAGAACAGTAGCAGGCAAAGAATTTTGGTCGGTTCGTTTCAGCAGATGTCTAATTCCTTTGCATATGTTATAATGTAATAATTAATAATAATTTCCCATGCACAAATTGGACACCACAAACAAAATCTTGCCTTTCACTGTCTCATACAACTGCATTTGCGTGGATGTTAGGGAGGGCAACATGTTGGCCCTCAAGTTCACACACGTAATCTCTTTACTGAAGAATGCTATGGGAATGGTATAAAATCAGGCAAACCCTAAAACAAGCTGAGACAGCAGTTGCTGTGTGTCGCATCAGTTTGAGCACTTTGCAAAGTTTGTGCAGGTTTTAGGAACAATACCTGAAACCAGACATCACTTTCAATGGGAAAAACCTTAATCTTGTTGGCCAGATTGCTTGTTCTCATGTAGAGGTTTACTGTTAAGACCTATTTATTCCATGTTGTTATTCTTACTATCAAACCTAATATTATTTAGTTCTATTTTATTTTATTTTATTTATTTTGCAAAACTACCATATAATGTAGCCAAGCAACCCAGGAGTTATTTTGATAGTGCAAGGCCTGCATGCATGTACTGGTTGTACAAGTCACCCTCTCTTGTGTGATGTTTTTCAGAGGGGCTTCTGAACAATGCCAGGGATACAAGTGTCATGGATACTCTACCACTGAATGGTAATCACGGCAATAGCTACAGCATTGCTAGCGGCGAGTACCTGAGCAACTGTGTGCAAATTATTGACCGTGGCTATAACCACAACGAGACTGCCCTAGAGAAAAAGATTCTGAAGGAACTCACTTCCAACTACATCCCTTCCTACCTGAACAACCATGAGCGCTCCAGTGAACAGAATAGGAACCTAATGAACAAACTCGTCAACAACATCGGTAATGGGAGCGAGGATGATGCCATTGTCCTTGACGATGCCACCTCCTTCAACCACGAGGAAAGCCTGGGCCTAGAACTCATCCACGAGGAATCTGATGTCCCTTTGCTGCCCCCAAGAGTATATTCTGCAGAGAACCACCAGCCCCACCACTACACCAGGAGACGGATCCCGCAGGACAACAGTGAGAGTTTTTTTCCCCTGCTAACCAACGAGCACACAGAAGACCTCCAGTCACCTAACAGGGATTCTCTTTACACCAGTATGCCTGCACTGGCTGGCATGCCTGTCACAGAAAGTGTTACCACCAGCACTCAGACCGACCCCCCGCCCGCCAAGAGTGGTGATGCTGATGATGTTTACTACAAAAGCATGCCAAATCTGGGCTCCAGAAACCATGTTCATCAGCTGCACACCTACTACCAGCTAGGGAGAGGCAGCAGCGATGGATTTATAGTTCCACCAAACAAAGAGGGGACACCACCAGAAGAAACCTCCAAAGGACCCGCTCACTTGGTCACTAGTCTATAGAAGATTAAGCAAACATTAAAAAAAACAACACCCCAATGCCCCCTCTCCCCCGCTCTAACACCTGGTTTACTGTTCTGAGTTAATACAAGCAGTGGTAATATTGTGTGTACTCCTGAATCTTCATGCTGTTCTAGACAACAAACAACTCTCAGACTTTTTTTTACTGGAATTTTTAGGCCAGCCCGGGGAGAACAATAACTGCTGAAATTCCCCTTCCCCCTCACCTGATCCCTTCCCCAGAAAGACTTCATTATGTTAATGAAAGGGATATGACAGAAAATGGCACACTTCGTGGCCTTCTCGAATTATGCTGTGTTTGTTTAAACATCCTTGATGCTCTGTTACTATTATTACCAAGGACCTGATTTTAAGAAAGGCCAAATGTGCATTTGAAACTAGTAGCGATGATGCATCTAGATCGGAGTGCTGCACAAAACACAAAAAAAAAATAAAAAAAAATAGCAAAACTGTTTATTCTGAATCTGTATCACATAATGGTTTTTGGTCACTCACAACTTGATTTAACCACAGCAAACCTAGCTGTGGGAGCAAACAAAACAAATTCTGATGAAATGGAAGGGAATTCTAGAATTATATGCGAAATGCATATTTTATGTTTTGCTGTATTAACTGAAGATAAAACTAATGGCAGAAAAAAAATGGAACAATTTCTATGTAATGTACAGATACTAGCATTGCACATATAGTCTGCTTTCTGTTCCTCCAGAACTTGCGTCCCTGTTAATGTAGTGGAAAACAAAAGAACTTTTTCTGTTGTGCTGGTCTTGCAAGTTTGTCTACCAGTAGGAGCAAGGTTTTTCATAAGTCCTTTTTTGCCATTTTTTCCCTTAAGATTTCACTGGGCAAAAAGAAAAGAAAAAAAGTTCACTTTATAAGGATCATTTTCTAGTAATGTGAGATGACACATTCTTTCCAGAAAACAGATTTTTTTTCTCACTCTTTTTTTATTCACTCAGTATATTTCCAGCAGAACTTTTTTTTTAACCAGACTAGAGCAGGACAAACTTTATGTTTACAGGGCACAGCTGATGATAATATGAAGTGTATTTGGCAAGTGGTCACTCACCAAGACATTTGGTACAACTCTAGAAGCTCAGCGGTCTTTTCTAGTAATGGTAGGGCTTCTGTATGTGGAAAGGGTCTCCCTCCCTATCGGAGTAAAAGTCTTTACGACTCGGTCCAGCCCCCAAACTAAGAACGTGTACTACAGTGGTTTAAAGCAATTGACTGACACATAGCAAGATTGTTTTTATTATTTTTTTAAAAAACAAAACAAACTATTCTGAAGTGATTTTTAAAAAACAAAACAGAAACCTCTCTGTTATTTTCCTAACAGGAAATTTATTTATTTGACAGGATTTTAAATAATGTAGGCTTTCCAGGAGGTAAACTAGCAGCACAGATTATAATTTTTTTTTTTAATTTATGATCCGTTTTGTATGGTCTCCAAGTTGATTGACCTCATTACTAATATTTGTTGTAAAAGTGAAACTTGTTTGCCAACCAATAAACAACTGATTAAGATTTAGAAGATACTGTATGCATGTACTGTACAGTTAATCTTTCTTCGTTTTTCTCTCCCTGGCTGTCTTCAGTACAAAAGTTTCTAATCATTTAGAGGGTGCAAGTGAGCTATGCAAATAAAAAAAAAACCTAGTTGAATAACGTAAGCACAAAACTATACAGCAATGGCTATTTGGAAGGCTAGGCAACTTTGCCTTGGTGCAGGGATGAAGAGGCACACTTTCTAGTAGGTGGAAGGTAAGTTGTATGCAACTGTAATAGGTTGAGGAGAATTTGAGTACAGTATTTCATGTGTTTTACTTTTCTGTCACTGGTGATGTCCATTATTCTTTTTGTGTTTTGCTCCTTCGATTGTTAATTGCTTTTTGTAGTGTGGCAAAGAGTTAAACAAACCCACGTTGAGCCTCCTCAGTGACCATCTGAGGTCTTTTTATTTTAGTCAGAGACCTGATAGCACTGTATTGTCCCCATTGGCAGCAATGTGGAAAACGCAGTGAAGCTGGGTCCCTGGTATTAGTGATCTGAAAAATGAGAAGTTTCTAAAAAAGCACCATCATAGTCTCCAACTATGGGCTTGTTCACACTGAGGCCATTTTCACATGGACACCCCCCACCCCCTTCCGCATATGTGTGCGGGAGGGAGGGCGCCCAGGCAAACGCTGTGGTGCGGGCATGGGGGGATCAGTGGATGCCTGTGGGAATGCCACGGCCAGTGGATGGGGTGCGTGCGCACTCCCATGCTCCACCCACCTCCACCCATCACCCACACATGGAGCAACGGGCGACAATGCCTGATGCTCTATGCGTGGAGGTGGGTGGCGGTCCCTGGGAAGGCACCACCCACCCACCATGCCGCCCACCCATCCCCCCACGCACCTGTGCCCATTAGAAAAGGGCTAGAGTGCTTAATTTTGGCAATGAGGGCTGTCAGTTTGCAGCAGTGCTCATCTGAACAGATGTGAGGGTGAAGCTGATCTTCCTGATTAACAGCCTCTTGTCACGAGCTCATTTGAACAAGCCCTATGCTGTTGTCTTCTTCTTCAGGCACTTTGCCACAGTCTCTAATTTCCAGCAGAAACCCCCTCGTTCCTTAGGAAAATATTTCTGAACAACCCCCTGCACTCTTCTCTGTGTGGTGTTTGTAAGGTTATTGTTAAACCAAAATCTCTGCCAACTCACCTTCAGATTCATGTATTGAAACAGCAAATTACAGAAATTTCCCAGAGGATTAATGGCAAGAATATGTAATTTGGAAAAATCAACAACATAGAACAGGAAGATTGACAGCAAAAGCAGCTGCCTCAGGACATGACCAGGATTGAATATCAATGATTCAGACACTAATTCTCAGAAAACCTTTATGCATTGGTCTTTCAAGGTCTGATCCTGCTCCTGCCTCTGTTGTCTGTGGCAATGCTCCCTTTAATGCCAATGTGAGCGGAAAGCCCTTGACTGGACAGGTGATATCTGTAAATCATGTCTGTATTACAGATGATCTCTGTATTAACATGATTTCTCTGTGGGTATTTACAGGCATGATGGTGGCCTGCTTTGCCATGGTATTCCCTGCTTTGGTGTGCAGGCCACTGTCATGTTTGAAAGCGGCTACATCCCGGGCACCAGGTGTTGGCATGGGATAGATCCTGGCCCTGGTGGCAGCTGGCCTAGCCTGTGACTCAGGGAAATCCCCGAGTCACAGCCTGGGCTAGTCCCCATGACAGTTGGAATCTGGCCACCGGACCCAGTGTAAAGCAGGCTTTCACATCTGAAAGCCCGTTTTACTCACTGTGGTCCAGAGTGGGGGGGGCAAGTGCCATGGTGGCTGTCTTTGGCTGCCATGGCTGCTCATCAGCCAGGGGGAGGGCCACTGCACACAGCGTGAGGGCAGAGCCAGGGGGATACACGTCTCCCCACCCCTTTGCCAGCCTGGTCACCATCACATTTGTTTGGCAGCTGAGCCAATTCCCAACCAGAGTGACAGCTCCCACCACTGCCCTGGTAAGTCCATGGCAGTGTTGGGAGCTGTCACATTTGAAAACGCCCCGTCTTTTATTACTTTGTGACCCAGAAATTTCTGGGAAAGGAATCTCAGGATAACAATCTAGCCCATTTACTGTGGGCTACTGAGAATGGGGCCCCACTGTGCTAAGCAGTGCACAGAGAGAAACAGAGATTCTCAACCTTAAAGAGTTGATAGTCTATAAATGGACAAGACAGACAGAGAGTAGAAAAAAAGGACAGATCAGTCAAGCTGAGCGAACACTGATGGTTGCAAGCTTCATGCTAGTTCCACATTGGGGGTGTGGGGAGAGTAAGAGAAAAGGCTGACTGGAGGAGAGGGAGTTCTGATCTGTTGGGGAGGAGAGCTACATGGGATGAAAGCAGAGGTAAGAAAGGACATAGCAGGGAGAAGAAACAAGGGACAGGAAGGAGAGCTGAGTCAGTGGAGAAAGGCTGAAGCAAAGATTTCAAGTGGGATAGGAAAGATTTGAGAGAACAGCCAATCAGCGAGACCCTAAAGTGAAAATAGGAATTGGGGGAAGTGTTCTGATGACATTGTCAGTGTCCAATAGTTTACTGCTGTCCCTACTACCTCTGCTTCTACCCCCCTGCATGTTGCCTCTGCTCTCTGACTTCCCTCCTCCTGGAAAAGTCTTGTCCTCCAAGCCACAAGGCTGGCTGAGTGGGTGGCGTTGTGATCCTAGTATCACCAGAGGGTGAAGGGAACAGGCTGCACTGTTCTAGGCCAGAAAGACTGCTGGGAGAAGCATGACTCAGCCAAGCAATGTGCCACTACTGGAGTGCCTGCTTCCCCTGCTCTTAGTGGTCGCAAATGCTGAGCAACAAAACATGTTGAGTACAATCCTTCCTTATTCTATTGAAGTCAACAGAGGATGTCACATTAACTTCAATAGTGCTAGAATTGCACGCATCGGCTATATAGTCTTTGGTTAAGAGCCAGAGTCTGGTACTTGTACTCACTTTGAATAGCACCTTCCAGCACAAGTTGTGCCATGGGAAGCCGTGTGTTAAGGTATCCATTCATCAACATGAGTAAAGGACTTAGTATGCAGCCCTAAAGAAATCCCAACCAATACTGAAGCAAACAGGACTGGCTACCTAGATGGCTTTAGCTAACCTCATACATAGATGTGATACATGTTCTAAGGCAAGTCTATTCTACAGCTGCCAAGAATTTAGACTCTGGGTGCTGCATTTTATTCAACTAAGAAGGATACTGCATCAGTGATGAGCAAATGAGAACAGTGTGGTAAGCAGCAGCCTGTAACTCATTCAGCTCATGCTCCTGGTCTTGCTGCTGCTACTATAGTCTCCACACCATTTTGGGTTTGGAGGTCAGTGTGATTGATAAGCTTTTAAATGGACTTGGCAAACACATGCAAAGGGTAAGATTTTTTCCACCATAATAAAAACCCGGCAGTTGTGAAAGATGACATTTACAAGTTTGCCTTATGATTACTGAGAGCTTATTTGTGATTGATGCAATCGTGAGCTTAGTGAAAATTTTATTTTTGAGACGCTACCCAAATCACTGTCTTCATGGCTTTTCCATTCCACTTCCCACGTGTCAGTGATTTCTGAGTCAGCATTCTTCCTCTACCTCCCCCTTCCTCTTCCATCCCCCTTCATTTGTCAACCATGTGGCCCACCAACCAACTTCTCTCATCTCTGAAGAAACAAACTTCATCTTAAGCCCATTTATCTCTATTATATGCCCTTCTCACTTTTGTTATTGGCATAAATTGAGTTGATACAATGCTATTTAAATTAATGAAATGAATTTGTCATCATTTAAAAGCTTCTGCTATTAATTTTTGTTCTCCCCATCCCGATTGTCAGCCTTTTGGACACTGGCATGTCAAAAGCTTCTGTCTTGTGACTGGTTGCCATGGCATACTTTTAGCTCTGTGTTACTAGGTACTTATTTGATACACATTACAAGCTGTTGATGTCTCCTGAGTAATGCAAAGCACCTGAAGGGCAAATCTAAGACCAAAATCCTTAAACTACTTACTCCAGAGAAGCAGTTGATGGAGTAAGTGGTTATAGGATTATACCCTATAAATTAATGTTTGAAGCCCCTAGAATATAGAGTTTTCTGTGAACCATAGTGAGAAATGCAGAACTTCTGAAGCATTTCCCAATGTTGAGCAGAAAAACTCCTATTAAAAAAAAAGTTCTAAAAGTAGAGCAGATAAGACATATAACTCAAATGTTTGTGTGCGCAGATGAATGAGTGAGACAGACATCATTCGCCGTTAGTTCACAATTTAGTATTAATTATTCATATATGCCAGCAATGTGCTTGGTGATTACAGATACAGGTCCCTGCCCCAAGAGGCTTACAATCTAAAATGAACAACAGGAGTGGTGAGATAAGGTAGGATGGAGATACTCATTAAGCTAAGAAGTTGTTGGTGCAGGTGCTTAGCCTAGTTACAAGGGAAGAGTTGGGGATCCAAAGGATGGGATAGTATAAGGAGAAGCGTAAAAGAATATGGCAGTGAGGAGCTAGGGAAGGCCTGACGGAAGAGGTAGGTTTTTAGGAGGGATTTGAAGGTCGGGAGGAAGGAAGCAAAGTGTATGTGTTCAGGGAGGGAATTCCAAGTATTAGGGGCAGAAAGGGAGAAGGGGCAATGATGACGTTAACCATGTTTGGCTTAACATAGTTCAACTTTCAAATCTTAAAACTTATATACTGAAATCTCTTTAACTGTACTGGAAGGAGTTATTTCTTGAAAAAAATATAAAAAGTGCCCCCGCTCCAGTTTATAAATATTGTAATCACACTTTTTAAAAATGCTACAGACTTACAGAACAAATAGCCCAAAGTTTAAAGTAGATGGCACGGGCAAAGAGGCATTAAGGTTCCTGGCCATCATCGAACCTTAAATGAGACCGAGGACCTACGTGCCACTTTGGCCTTTCAAAATCTACCCCATAAGCTCTCCCTACTGGAATTGTTTTTGGCTCATAGTCAGGTTCTGTGCCTGGCTTTTGTGTGTCTACACAAGCAACCTGATTCTCAGGAGTTAGGTGCTGCTGGATACACCACCTTTGAAAATTAGGCCACTTATTTTGCAGTCAGGCAGCACAATCCTTGTGTTCATACTAATGTCTAGTGCAGGTGCTGTCCCCACAGAGGATCATTCCCTAAATAGGAACTTAGTGGTGTGTGACTCATTAGGCCCCCTTTTTTGACCATCTTTGCTCTAATCCTTATGCCAAGAATAGGTTGGCGGGGGTGGGGGAAAGCAGAAGTAGCTAGGATTGTATCTCGGAGAGCAAAGGATGCACCACTGCAGGAGTTGCCCTAGGAGGCATTATGAATCAGAAATATCTCAGCATGTCCTGAGTAGCCTCTTGCTCTTTGTACTTAGCTGCTTGTTTAGCTCATCAGTAAATTATGGCACGCGCACGCCCATACTTATTTTGACGCTTCTGATCCCACAGTGCAACTAACCACACAAACTGAGGAGAGACTGCCTCGTGTGGGCATGTGACAGTTTAGTTCTTAGTAAATGTAGTGACAGCCCATTGGTCAGCCAGTACAATCTCAGCAGGTTTTGACAGGGCCCAGCTGCTGCCTTGGTACATTTTCTTCCACCCATGCTGAAAGGCTTGTGCAGACACAGATTGCATTAGGAAGATTGCTAATGCCTCACAAACACCCAGCAAATCCTCCGCCAAGCACACGTATTAACATGAGAGACAGAAGAAAACAGTGGACAAAGAAAAAAAGTGGCTTCGTGCCATTTTTGCCTGTTTGATACCACTCTGCAAATGCTGAAGTAACATTTTTAACTGCTCCTTTCATTTCTGTTTCAAAGAAGAAGCCAACACACTGCCAACAAATATGCCTCTGCTGCCCTGTCAGCCCAGACAAATCATAAGGTAGACGTTTCCTTAGCTGTGGGTCAGGACCCCAAGTGAGATCGCATTACATGGGGTTGCACGCAACTCAACTGATAATTGATGTAGTTTGCATGTTTGCTGTTGTTTGGGATCATGGGATTACATTACATTCTCAAAATGGGCCTAGGTTCTCAAACTGGAGGGCGTGGAAGGTGGTGTGGGGCGTAAGAAGGACCCTGACCAGCAAATACCTCGATCCACACTATCAGTGAGCTAGATGGAATCTCCAAAATAATGGGGTGGCAAGGTGGGGGGAGAAGGGGGAGAAGCAATAGGATGTTATAAAAGGGGAGAGGGAGAAAGATGTATGTATGAGTTTGTGGTGTATGGAGGGGCCTCAACTATGAAAGACAAGAGGAAGGAAGGGGCACGGTTTTAAAAAGTTTGAGAACACCTCCGTAGGACCCTGTGTCTGAATCAAGCGGAGAAAATCTAAGCATGAAACAAACGCCACAAGTCAAGACTTGTGCGGGTTCCTTATCATGCTGCTGATGGGTTGCTGTGGGCTGGGTACTGCAGAGGGAAGTAACCTGCATACTTCATTGTTGAGGCAAGCTCACCGGGCTCCCTCAGGTTCTGTGGTTACCCCCTGCCTACAGGGCAATTCCTGGAAAAGTCTTGCTGGTTGGGACAACGTCGATCGTACTAATGTCAGAACCTAATGGTGCCAGTTAGAGGCTAACATCATTAATCAGTGGCAATATTTTCACCCTTTAAAAAGCTAAGAAAATCAAATGCAGACACAGTGTGTAAACAGATGTGACAGTGGCTCACTGTGGCTCAGATTGTCTGTTTCCCCACTGCCAGACGTTGGTTCCTGACTGCCCCGGGGCAGATAGGTGGCTGACCCGGGATGTGCCCTGGGCCCGATCATGAGTGACCATCTTGGGCCAGGGGCTGCCCAACACAGGTCCACACGTTTCTTTAGCACCCCACCCCACCCCCAACCCGGGAGGGGCGGCTGTAGTTTTCTGCCACAGGACAGCCAGGGAGGTTCCTCACCACCAGCACAACTTTTTTTCACCCATGGTGTGTTAACGCAGCACTTAAGCAACAGAGATGAAAATGTGACATTTTCCAACCTCCAGAATTTGGGGGTGGGGGTGAGTTACAGTAACAAGAGGAAAGAGAACATAGCCAAGTTGCACTTGTGTGGTATTTCTGATTCTGGTTTTCTGCATATGGTGGAAAATGCATTTGCACCAACATTTCTCTCTATTCAGCTGAATGGAAGGAGGATAGAGGTTTTAAACTAGCTTAGCTCTTCCTCAAATCTAGCAGACAAACCAGGCCTTATATCAGCTGCAGTTCTTTTTCTAAATTACTCTGGAGAGCAATAGTTCCCAAGGGATTATGTTATGTCTAAGAATCCACTATGGGCATTTTTAGATGGTCAGAACCTACGGCTCAGCTCTGCCTCATGACCAGGTGGCACTGAGACAGTGCCTGCTCTGCTCCAGCATGCTAGCTGTGCTCCGGAACATCCCACGGCACTGCCACTGGAGCAAGCCAACCAAACCCAGGGCATCAACCAGAGATGGAGCAGCAGCTGCTGCAGCTCCGCTTCTGCCTGTGGGTTGCCTTAAGCAATGCCACAGAGCTACAGGCAACAGTCTAGAGTGGTGTGCAGTCCACCCGCAGCTCTATGGTGTGGGCGAGGGGAGCACATGGGCAGACTGGGCCATGGCAGCTGCCGGGTTTGTGGGTCTACACGCGGGGGATGTGGAACAGGTCCGTGGGTGGCCACCCCTGGGTCCACAACACCTATTGTGTAGCAGCACTCCAGCCACTCACCCTCCACCTAGTCCCGGCCCGGCTACAAGCTACCTCCACACTGCAGCCAAGAGGAAGATGAGGTAGGGGGACCTATGGAGCTGGGGATTCTTCTGTTGGGTCTTTAGACTGGATTTTAGTGATGCAAAACACGAGGACTTGGTGGCCAGCATCAGGGTTCATATGTGGCTTAATCTAATTTATTACACTGTTCATGTAAATCTGCTTAACATACAGGATGTTTGTGATGTTATTGGAAACTAGGCTATTCACATTTCTGGCTTTATGATTTCATCCTTAGGCTAGCATTCTCATCTTTTGCAGCACACAGAAGAAAGAGTACATAGATCAAAAGACTAGGCTCGGCAGGCTTCCACAGAGCAAAAGAAGTATAAAAAAGAAAACTGCACTTAACCAAAAAAAATGGTATGCACCCAAAAAAATGCACACAAATTTTAGCATCTCACACCATGTACCTAATAGATTGGGAAAGGAACTCAAGCCATATTATTTTCCGTTGCTTAACCTCACTTTATGCTAATTGTAATTTACAAATATCCTAGGGGTTTGAATATTCTGTGCCCATCAGAGCAACGTAAAGCAGTCTCCAATTTATTTTTTTAGAATTCAAAAACTACACATGATAAAATCGGCATTGGATAAAGCCAGGGATTAACAAAACAGGAAAGAATATTTAATCTGTGTTATTGTCTTGTGCCTTTGAAATGGAAATTAGTCTAGTAGCTTTATGACTGGGGAAACATTTGACCCTTCGTTGTGCTTCACTGTTAGGCCAGTTTACAAGTATTTTAATCTATAAGAGCAGTTGTTGCAAGTCACAAACAATTAAAGTTTGGCATACTTTGGGCAGTTCCCCGTCTAGGGTCAGTAGTCTGACTCCACTGAAATCGATGGAGTTAGCATTGGTACCAAATGGGTATTTTTCCAAAATTGTTCTACATTGTTGAACTGGATAGAATTTAAAGCACTCAGTGTATTTTCATGTCCCCATCTAGAAGACGCTTGTCATGAGACTCATTTTTTATTTGACTGGAAAATGTTGTCTGTGGAAAATGCTGACAGGATTGGGCTAAAATGAAATATTTTCCCACATAGTCAATCTTTATTGCTTTGATAAATTTTTATTTTTAAATGTTGCTGCAAAGATTGGCATGCACCAGTGGAATTTTATACAGCTAAAAAGTTCTGTAATCTGATTTCTCTGCTAGTGAATACTGTGCCCTGAAAGTCGTACAGGGCTGCAGCCTTTAAAATTCCTACTGTTCTGTAAACAAAGGGAGTCTTTTACTTAACAAGAAACTGTTCTTAGTCAATGGATTTGATCCAGCAGGGTAGAACATTGCCAACAATAAATGGTGCAGTGAGGCACCAGGACTGTAGTTCCTGTATATCCATCATCTTTGTTAATAGATTTCAATCCCTGTTTTTAATGTCCAAAGCTTGTTTGGAGCGGATGGTGGTTCCCTTGAATTTTCATCAACCCTCGAAATTTCTCATGAACCTTCATGTGCTTGCAGTCTGGCTGTGGTCTGAATTCTGAAACATGCTCGTTGTGGGCTGAACATGAGTGTGCAATGCAGGGAGCGCCGAGCTTCAGTTCTCAGCCTGCTCTGGATGGGCCAGCACAGACACATTGCAGTCATTCCCCATCCCCTTCTTCCCCTGAGAGATGACTGAGGCACCAGTGGAGACTAAAGCCTGGTAGCTGAGGCAGGTCCAGTAGCTGACCCCTTACCATGGCCTCGCAGACCACCAGGAGCCATGCACTACAGTTCGGGAACTGTTGGCCTAGCTCAAATCTTTCCTACAGCTGGCATGGCTGCAGGAAGATCACTTCCAGATAGGGAGAGCCTCACTCAGCAGGAGTAGTTACTCAACAGTTCCTACACCACCTTCCTCCCTGAATCTGCATCCAGGAGGTGATTGCCAGAAGCTGTCATAATTCCTGAACAGCTGGCAGCTGCCAGGGCTGGATTTAGGATTCTAGCACCGCATGGCAACTCAGGCTGCCTTCCCCTCCTCCCAGCGCAGAAGCAGAGTCTCTTCCTCCGCACTCAGCATTGCCGCAGAGTGCATTTGTGGGGTGGGGGGGCGTGTCGGGGATGGAACAGGGCTTCTCCAGCTGGGAATGGATGGGAGCCCCCCTCCAGGCTGCAGGCCGTGCGGGGGACGCAAGGTGCTTTCTCAGGCAGGGTGTTTTCAAGGACTGCTCCAGGTGGTGGCGGGAGCCATCACATAGTCCAGGATTCAGCCCAACTGCCAAACAAATGTTAAGGTGACTGGGGCAGGGAAATGCACAGCCACCATGGCGTCCAGCTCCCCCCGCCACTCCAGACCGCAGGAAGCAGAGAAGGCTATCAGACGTGATAGCCCGCTTTACTTTGGGTCCAGTGCCTGACTCCCGACTGTGGTGGAGCTTACCTCAGGCTGTGACTTGGAGATTTCTGCAAGTCACAGCCTGGGCTAGCCCTCACCACGGTTGGGAGTCAGACCATGCTAACATCTGGCGGGCACATTTAGGCATGACAGTGGCACTCGAGTTAATCTGCGCTAAAATGGATTGAAGTGTGCCACCGTCATGTCTGAAAACACCCACAGTGTGATTGCGGCGAAAGGAGGGGGCGCCATGAGCAGATGGGGGCATGCTGAGAAAAGAAGCCTCCAACCCCCCAAAATCTGCCGCCACCACCCCAAAACATCTGGCATCCTAAGGCAGCCGCCATTGTTGCTTTCCCCTAGGTCCAGCCCTGACAGCTGCTAAATGTAGTGAATGGATTGACTGGGCTGTAACTATGTCCCACTTGGCTGCAGATCGGGATCTGGGCCATGTTATCTGGATAAGAATGTTTTACCGACTGTAGCTTAAACCATCATGATGATAGCACATACTCTACATATTCTACTGAATATAGAACAAGATAACAAGTAACAACATAGAGAAAGAGAAGAGTAGTAGTGGATAAATTAAGGTCTTTTCTAGGGCCGGTTTTACATGGACAGAGGTGGATGGGGGGGAATGGGTGTTTGGCCGCGATGGGTGGAGGTGGGTGTGTGGCCGTTTACATGGACACACACACACCTCCACCCATGGGGTCTCCTCCAGTTTTCTGGATGGCCCCGTGGGTGGAGATGGGTGTAAGTGGGGGGTGTCAGGAGTGCGCACAGACAAACACCCACTGCCTGTGGTGTTTACATGGATGCACACCAGGTGCACACCCATCCCCCCACCCACCCACCGCCAGCCATTTACACCGACACCCCCCAATACCCGCCGGAACACCAAGGGGTGGGGGGGGGGGCATCCATGTAAAAACGGCTTAGGTGAGAAAGCTGCATTGATATAACAAATGCTTTGACTGCAATCCTGAAATGTAGAATCATAGAACTGAACAGTTGGATGGGATGTCAAAGATGATCTAGTCCAACCCCTTGCCTTGAGACAGGCAAAGCTCCTGCCCTACATCTAAAGCGTCCTTGACATATGCCTGCCCAGTCTTTTCTTGAAAACCTCCTGGGAAGGCAATTCCACAACCTCCCTAGGCAGCAGGCTCCATTGTTTAAGCTTTCTAACAATGAGAGTTTTTGCTTATATTTCACTTAAATCTACCTTCCTGTGAGTTATAACTCACTGCTTCTTGTCCTATTATCAGTGGTAACAGAACAAATGTTCTCCGTCTTTTTCACAGCATCCTTTTGGGGATCTGAAAACTGTCAACAGGACCCCACTTCATCATCTTTTCTCTAGGTTAAGTATGCCCCATTCTACCCGCCTTTCTTCCTAAGACTTGTATTCTAGATACTTCATCATCTTCCTTGCTCTCCTCTGAATTCTTTGTAATTAGTCAACATCCTTCTTGAAATGCAGAGGCTAAAGCTGAACAGGACACGCTGAGAGATCTGACTGGTACTATAGCTGCGAAAGTCTTCAATACAATGCACCTGTTATTACAACCACAGTTAGGTAGAAACTACTTGTAACCTTTACTTGAATTTGTGTAAACTACAGATGTGGAAATTTTATGCATGGAGAAAAAAACATCTTGATGGCATTTAGCATTTTATTTGTAATTAGAAGTGTATTTTTTTAAAAAAAAATCTGGACTTTCTTTTTTAAAAAACATGTAATTATTTTATCTGCATTTTTGATTGCTTACCAGCTATTTTCAGCCATCAGAGTGTATTGAAAATAAGAAGTTTTAACATCAGAATTGTATTAAGGCTGAAATTTAATCTCAATTTTTTCTCGATTCTCATCAAGAATCAAGCTTCTCAGCTAGATTTCCATAAAAAGCCCCAGTTCTCAACCCTTTCTTGATGGAGATTTTTTTCTTGATTTACTTACCGGAGCCGTGTGTGTGCAACATCCCACACCGAGTTTCATTCCCCACGTCCGTCTGTTGTCTATCTGTCTGTCTCTCTGTCTTTTCCCTTCTCTCTTCTGCAGCCACCAACAACTCCATGATAGTGGGAGAAACAACAAAAAGAACTGCGCATGTGCAAATGGCTGCTGGGCTGTTCTGTGCATGTACAGTCTTTTTCCAAAATGGCACCAGCAGCAACTCTGCCATTTTGGAAAATGGTGACCTGTCTGTACATGCACAGAATGGCTTCCATTTTCCAATATGGTGGCAATGCCGACAGTATCATTTTAAAAAAGCAGTGCGCATTCATAGAATGGCCTGGTGGTTATTTGCGCATGTACAATTGTTTTTTTTCTTTTTAAGTGATATACTTGTGAGATTCTTGCACTGTTAGATCTTATCAAGATCTTCCTACGGGTTCTCAATTCTTGTGAGATTCTTGTGAGAATCAAACAGATTATCATTTCCACTTTTGGTTGCTGAATATTTGTCTTTTTAAAAAAATAAATTTAAAAATAATAATAATTATTATATATCGTATATAATTATTTATTATTTTTAAAAGCTTTATTATAGAATTCAAATGAAAAGAGCCATTATTTTATCTGGGGAAAAATGGCTCACTGTAATGTAAACTCCTGCGTAGGCACTTCTTTTGCAGTAAAAACGTATTTTATTTTGGTGTTCCTTAGTCAATGATGAATCCATCATTCAGTTCAGCGTGAAGCATCCATCTGAAGCATCTGTCTTGCAAACAAAGTGACTGGAAAGGAATGTATGATTAATATTGTTCAATCACAGGGAAGTTTGTACTTTCTCTGGCCCTTTTTACATGGACTGCGGCTGCATGGGGGTACCACGGTCCATGTGTGGTGGGTGGAGGGAGGGTTCTGACGGCACACATGCATCCCCACGCACAGAGGCATCTCCATTTTTCCTGGTGCCTCTGTGCATGGGGATGCGTGTGCATGGGAGTGCGTGCACCCACCCCTGCAGGATTTACATGGGCGGCACCTACACTAGAACACCCATATTTCTGGGTGTTTTAGCATGGGTGCTGCCTGTATACAAAGGGCCTCTGTATACAGAGCAGAGGCTGAGAGCTGTTTTTCCAAAAATGGAATACTATGATCACTACAGTATGTCTAATTGTCCCTACTTCCTGTCTGTTCTGTGAGGTTAGAAGGATACCTTCTTTTTCTTAAAGAAATTTGTAAAGCAATGAGGATGTCAGCAGTCAGTGACAATGGGTAAAAACAAACATGCAGGCAGCACGGCCACTCCCCGGGCCAGGGCAGAAAACCACAGCTGACACGGCCCCGGGAGGGAGGGGCACCGAATAAATGTGCCCGTGGTGGGAAAGCCATCCTGCTTCCCACATGCCTCAGATAGAGCAGGGAGCGAAACAAACGTGCAGGTGGGCAGCCCCACATACACCCTGCCCCCAGCACTCCACCCTCTGCCATGATGGACAGCCATGGTGACCAGCCGTAGTGCTTGGCCATGGCGGCCCTTGTTCCAAGGCAGGTATGGTGGGTCTGAACACAACTGCTAGCCTTCATTGGCTTGCGTAGGTGGCCTTTAGCTTGGGCTGTGTCCTTGGAGATTTACCAAAGACGCAGACTAGGCCAGCCACCTACCTGCCCCGGGGCAGTCCTGGACTAACATCTGGCAGTGCATATACAGACATGCCCATCAGTTCCAGGCAAAGCTGGCCACCATCATGTGTTTTTACCCAAAGAAGGCCAGAACACTCAATTCAATGAAGAGATTGTGCCTTCTGAAAAAGCTAGTTTAGAAAAAGAGAGCTGAAGTTGCTCAAATACTTAAATTGACCCCACTGCAGTTGACAACAGGACCCCTGCACTTGCTGCCTAGCAGTTGCATGCCAAAAGGAAAGCTGACCTGAGTGAGAAAATGATTTAACTATGGAATATGCTTGTGCTGAAATAAATAGTGGATTTTGTATTGGTGGATACTAGTCACATTTTCAGGTAGACCTCTGAATAATATCCACAACCAAATGAATATGTGCATATCTGGTTTGTTTGGGGTTTTTGCTGTTTAGTTATTTGGTTTTTTTGGTTATTCAGTGGTTCAGAAATTTGACTAATCAGTTGTTTGGCTATTACCCATGTACAAATAGCGAAAACGAAGTAAGCAAATAACGAAATGTGTGAACAACTAAATAACCAAAAAAACCAAAAAGGCTATCTGATGAAGATGGAGCAAGTTGCAGTTATTTTCCATTTTGATGACTATGGATCAGATCACGTGAAATCGTCAGATATGATCTTCACCATGGATATTCATTTCAGCCCTAGAATATACTTTTAATTTACACAGCTCAGGAGATGTTGAGTGAGGTGTATGGCCAATGGCCAGTGTCACAATAAGCAACTTTTAGGGCCGATTTATACACAGCTGGAAGCTCTTGCAAAACCAGTTGATAGTTCTTGCAACTTGGCTGCAAATACCTCAGATTCAGTGTGTGACTGCTTCCCAGCCCCAGCTCCTTGGTGATGCCTGCTGAGTGTGTGGGATGTTTCACCTGCAGGGTGGAAGGAGGATAGATAATGTAGGCACCAGTGTGTTTGTCCAGTAGTAAGGGGTATTGCAGCTGAAGCTCGGGTGCTAAGAGACGAGACAGTGCCTGACATTTGCCCCAGCGCCACCTGCTTATCTGAAGTATAGCCTCCAAATGTTCACCCTGGGGCAGCTGCGCAGTGTCGAGGCAGGAAATGTGGAGCACTCTGTGCAGAGCAAATCAACCCAACGAGGGGCAACAGGCACCCCTGGGGCCAGGTCTCATTTATTAGGTTCCCCTGCAGCCCCGGGTCTGCCAGCACCATACAGGCACGGCTAGCACGCCCCTCTCGGCTGACAGGGAAGCAGAGAAGAGAGGAAGAAAGAGGGAGGCATCTGTTGCAGCTGACACATGCCCATGAACTGTGAGCAGGGGGTTGCCTGTTTGAAGGGTTCCAGACACTGCCCACAGGGGTGGCAGTGGCATGGGGACGCCACGAATCGAACACAGGTTCCACCTGCCTCTGTTCCCATGTGTTAAACTCTTTGTCAATGCAGAAGTGAGGGATAACTGAGATTTGTCCTGCTATCCTTCCAGGATCAGCAGCCAAATGGAGCTGGACAGTAGCTTTTTGTGAAAAAGGCCCTTTTCACATGAGATGCCCCCAATGTCAGTGCAGATCCACTGCGTGGTCATGGGGGGGTGCCCATGTGACCATCATGGCCAGTAAAGGGGGGGGGTGCACGCTCCCATGCTCCACCCATCTCCACCTATCCCCCCATGCATGGAGCAACTGGTGACAACAATGGTTGCTCCATGCATAGAGATGGGTGGAGGTGGGTGCAGATGGGTGTGCACTCGTGTAACAGCTGCCCCCCTCCATTGCCCCTGCACCACGGCGTCCACCCATTCCCCCCACACCACGGCCTGTTCACTTTTTTTTCTCAATCTAAATGGCATTTTGAATAACTCAAGGAACGACTATCTCATTTGATTTACATTTTGATTAGTGTTGATTAGGACCAAAAAATGCTGGGGAGTAGGGGGACTTCATTTCTTTTTTTCCCCCCTGCCTTTTCTCCTCCCCCATTTTCCATAGGGTGTAAACAGATGGACGCAGAGACTGCCCAGCCCCAGAGCTGCTCCAGGGGTGTACCCCACGTCTGCCTATTTTAGATGGACCCAGTGATTTCCTCAGCCCTTGGTCCACCCATGTGATCCCCCACCCACCCCTGCACCATAGAGTTGCGGGCTAACACCTGCAACTCTATGGTGTTGCCCAGGGCAACAGAACACACACACTTACACACACAAAACAGGAGATTATTAATGTTCAAAACTACAAATGTTATAGCACTATTGAATATCCTGCAGATAGTGATTTAAAAATAAATGCATCTATCTGACTGGCTTAGCAGAATTGAATAATTATCTTAATTACTTAAGTGGAGCAATTCGCCAAAAGACCAGTTTAGATATACACTCTGATCAGTTAACTTTACTCTGATATTTTTGACCGCTTGAATTTACTGACCTGCCAAACAAATATTTGGGTTTATTAAAGCAAGAGCTAGCATTTTCTTCTTGTATGTTAAAAAATACATCTTGAGAATCACTGTGAGTTCTACATAACTGGGAAGTGCCACCAAAAAAAAGAAGGAAAAGTTTTCTATCTGAACTTCCAACCTATTTGACAAACTGTAAGACAGATGGATGAAAATCTAAACAATGGGCATCAGCATCTTAGGAGATGTTTTCTATTTAAAATTGAAACACTATAGACAACTCAAGAGAAGCAAAGTTTAGAAAATTTTCGCTTTCCAAATCAGAACGGCTACTATATGTGCCTGCTATTTATCAATCACATTCTTGTATAAAATCCAGTCAATGGTTATACTTATGCATCAGCACACCAACAAAACATCAGACATTTTCTGAACTACTTGCTGTTTGTTTGGGTTGTTTTTCTCCATGTATATTCTTTTCGTATATTTCTATTTCCTAAATGCTCTGTACAATCACATGTAAAAACCCAAGCTAAAACCTCAATAAAAAAATATCAGCAAACAAGCAGCAGCGAGACACTGTGGTTATTATGAGCTGGAAGCAAAGGCTGATATTTTTACCGGGGTTTTTTTAGTTGTTTTTTTTATGGTAAGCCTCCCCAGAGCAGTCATTGTACCCAAGTGACATAGAGCTGAATCTTCATCTGGTATAAATCAGTACAACTCCATTCTTGTCACACCAGCTGAAGATCTTGCTAACAATTTACTTTATGAAAGCTAAATCACTATTTAAAAGGAATGTTATCTCTGAAAGCAAGATACTGTACCCTTGAAAGATAGGCTAATACTACTTCTAATACAAGACTTTACCCCCTCTCCTCTGCCCACCCCTCCCCCCACACACATATGACCTCCCCCTACAAATAATCTTTCCCTAGTAAGCAGAATCAAAAGATATAGAAAATACGGATTTTTCCTTGGTCCTGTACAGTATGTTTGTCTTCTCTCTGATGTTAGATGCTGCATTGTTAGCTTTGGTGTTCCTCGTGTGCATATCCAGTGAGGATAGCGTATTAAATTTCTTGAAGAGATAAGGCATACCAAAGATGTAACATTATTCTGAACTTTACATGCACTGATGACCCACTATTTTAGAATGCCAGTTGTAATCAACTGGTGGTTATATTACAACTCTGAAAAAGTCATTACCAGAAGCAGGATACACTGTAGGTATATTATGCCTAATAAAAATGCTTTCAACCTGTCTCTATTCACTTAGCTCTAAGGCATCTACTTCAGAATTTAATTTGGACCCCAGAGGAAGAAAAACTAAATGTCTGCCTCAGAAAGTTAACAGGATGTTAACAGGCTCCGAAGCACTTGTGAACCTGGCAGTTACTCTAAACTTACAATGAGGGTCTCACCTAGTGCTGTTACGAATAATAATACTAATACCAATTAAGAATTAATTGTGAGAATTCTCTGAGGTTTGAAATGCCAGTCCCAAGTGTTCAGGCTGGCACTCAGAACCAAATGCTCAGGAATTCAGGAGGTGAAGGGTAGATATTGGGGGCAGAGGAAAGTGGGCAGCGGGGCGCTAAGGAAGGGAAGTAGACAGTGGTGGCAGGGGAACAGGGGACATGGCAGAGGGCTAACAGGACCGGGGAAGGGGGACACTCACCGAAAGCCATGGGGAGCCAGGCATGTTGCTTTCTCTGGACTCTCAGGCTGTGCGTTTATCTTCTGAGGGAGGGAGGTTTGTCTTCTGAGCATGCTCCTAAAGCTATTCTGGAGCATACAGGCACAAGGCAGCTTTAGAAGCATGCTCAGAAGACAAACCTCCCTCCCTCCTTCAGAAGTTGAACGCACGGTAGCAGAGTCCAGAGAGAGCAACACGTCCAGCTCCCCACAGCTTTTGGTGAGTGCCCCTCCTTTCTCATCCCGTTAACCCTCTTCCCTGTCCTCTGTTCCCCTGCCACCACTGCCTACTTCCCTTACCTGGTCCCCTGCTGCTTGCTTTCCTGCGCCTACAGCCCCCCCCCCTCCCTGCACTCAGCCGAGGTTTTGCTGAATTCTGAAGTTTCGGGCCCCTTCCTCTGAACTTTGGAGCTCCTCAAACTGAGGCCAAATGCACCAATCCTTGGTAAATTCCGAAGAAATCTGAGGACCGAGTTACAGCCCTAGTCTCATCTACTTTAACAGCTGTGAAACTTCGTTATCTTTACTGGAAGAAACGTTTTCTGGAGAAAGAAATATCAGAATATTAATAAGCTGGATAGATTTCATGACAGATGAATAGAAATGGATAAAAAGGTGCCTGAACAAAGATAACAATAATCCCTGCACATCTGTTAAAATTTAATTGCACATAGGCTGCTAGCAGGAAAAAACTGGGTCCTTTGATTGGAACTGATTCTTCCTGGACCGATATCTTTGTCCCACTTGTTTGTGCCACAAACACTGCTTAAAACATCCCCAGTTTTGCATCAGCTTCAGCCATATTGCAGACCCTGCTAAGTGTGTGCAGTACAAACACTGGGGGACTGCTTGAGACTTTTGAAGATTGCCAGAAAATGATGAAAAGGAGAGAGGAGCTGGGTGCTCCCACCTCTCCCCCTATTATACAGAATGGGCCGCTGCATGTCCCTGCTGGTTCCTGCCCCCAGAGGTCCTCTATACATTCATGCAGAGAAGCTGTCTAGAATTTTACCAGGCTGACATTTTGAATGCTGATATATTGGAACGGGTAGGGAAATCGGAGATTAGATTTCCATTTTGAAGGAGTCTCCAAAATGGGATATCTCACAGCAGCAAGCTGCGCATATTCAAAAGCCAGCCATGTCCACAGGTTAGATGGTGGTACAATGAAAAGGAAGCCTGTCACTGAAAAGCAAGAAGCCATCAGCTTCTCCCTCCCAGTATCCAGGAGCCACTTTGAAGTTAGTACAGCAACAGACTCTCTGCCAGGAGTTACTAGATGCAGTGTCTGAGATGTTCTGTCTTTCCCCATGTCTACGGGTGTTGGTAAATGGGAAGGGAGGCGATCTGTGCAGTCTGCATGCCACTGCCTCCCCAGTGGACAGCATTGGGGGCCCTTCAAATGACAGCTCCCACTGCCTGTAGTTCATGGGTTTGCACCAGTCACCACAGGTGGCACTAGCACACTCCTCTACCACCTGCAGAAGCTGCCTGACAGCAACCTCACTGACCCTAGGCGGCCCAGGGACAATGAGATTGTTGGTGCCCCCCCCACCCCCAGCTGTCAGGTGGACCCCAGGAACAGTGTGATCGCTCGCTCTCCTCCCCCAGTTGGCTGTCAGCTGGGAGGGGCATGCTAGGGCTGGTTCTGATGGAAAGGGAAGGGGTCACAGCCAGGGACAGATTCTTCCCTGGCTGTGACCCCCCTTTCCATGCCCCCTGCTCTTCTTTCCTGTCAGGAAAGGAGAGGAGTGGAGATCAAAGCCAATGTGCAGCTCCATCCAGATCATGACAGCTCCTCCCAATAAGGGCTTAGGGTAAAACGCCCCTCTTCATTTCCCTCCCTCTTGTCAGAACAACTTTCATAGAAGCTTCAATTTTTTCTCACAGAAACCTCAGGAATATCTTGTGCTCTATGGGAACACAAGGAAAGAATTAGTGCAAAACAAGCACATGAGTCCCCACACAAGTAGCTCAGCTGAAAAGGCTCTGTGGGCAGGCTCTCTCCCTTCTGTCATTCTGCTGACCCACAGACCTGGAGATTGCACAGGGTTACCCATAATGCATGACCTTTACTCTCCAAATACAGGCGGGTGGGTGTCAGCTTGCTGCTGCTGCCTGGGGCACTGTGCTTCCCTGTCTATTTGGACAATATGAAAGTGCAGGCTTGGGATTTTTTGGAACAGTGGGGTGCACCTCTGCATTTATAAATTATATCCCATCTCTTCTGGCGCTGCGGATTATTGTCCCCGTTGTGGTGCAATGGTCTTCTCAAGGCTAACTGCTGTTGTGAACTATTAGCAGCTTAAATGCCGACTATTTCATATGAAGTAACGTTTCCCAGCTGATGTCAACAGACACTTAAACAGTGGCCATTTTTCTTTTTTACAAATTGCAGTGATGTTTCTCCTCATGACCATCCTTGCAACTTTGTTGCACTCTCAGCATCCCCGCCTAGCCATTGCTAACAAGAATAAAAAAATATATGTTTGCAGCCCTGTTACATTCAGGGGAGAATTGTTTTCCTGGAGACTACTCATAGGCCCTTTTCACACAGACACTCTAACACTGATGGGTGTTATCTTTTATTGTACATGTTGCAGGACTGCAGGTGTGCTCTATGTGTGCCCTGCAACATGTATAATAAAAGGTAACACCCGTTTTATCAGTGTTAGTGTCTGTGTGAAAAGGGCCATAGCCCTACCAGCTTTAATTAGTTCGTCCTCCCCCTCCCCCCCATCTTTGCCTTTGAATAGGCTACATTTAAAACTTGAAATGCTAACTGCTTCTGCATTAATGGGGGAGGGGGGGGAGATGAATTGCACATACATAATGCATACAGATTTAGCAGAAATCAAGAACTCCAAGAAGAGATTTTTAGATTAAGTAAATAATACAAGGGTCAAAATTTTCAAACTAGATTGCCTAATGTAAGCCTTTTGGACTTTGAAACTAAGGGGAGTTTGGTGCAGGCCGCGTTACTTACATAGCTAGATTTGGACTTTGTCTAATTTTAGACAAACTGTTTTGAAAATCTTGGCCTAACTGCTTCAGAACAGGAAAGTGTTCACCATCAGTTTTGGTAAAATTTTGCTGGTTTTTCATTATCTTGTTAACTCAGCTTGCTTTAATGAAATTGCTCTGGATTTAAACTAATTATGGCCAAGTATTAGTGAGACCATAGTTCATTTCCATTTGCCAGATGAAGCAGGGAAAGAGTGCTGTATAATATTTACCATAGAATAGAAGGTTCTGAGAAACAGAAAACTGACCTTCATCCTTATGATAAGATGGACTCTTCTGTGCAGCATTTGTGTGTAGGAATCTTAGGGTCCCTTTCTAGCTTAATTCTTGGATGCCAAATTTGCAAAGTTGTTTTACCGGGTTTTGCAGCCACCAAATCATAACCAGCTAGCACTGAGGTCTCTGAGCGCATGCAGTTACCAATTGTCAACAATAAAAAAAAAAGTTCACCCAGAATAGGAAGCTGTGCTTTGGAAATTTTGAGAAGAAGGTGATTTGGTGATTTTGGCATGATTTTTGTGTGATTGGGTTTGTTTACACAATAGCAAACTCTGTATGGATGCATAGTAACACTTTGTTAAAACCCCATTCCCTTTGACTGACAGGCAGCCTGGCCAGTCCCTGAACCCCAACTTGTTCTGCCTTCTGCAGGGTGGTCCAGCTGGGGGTCTGACCCCCTCCCACTGGCCAGCAGCACAGAGAGCCACGTCCTAGTTTCTTATGGGTCATATCAGCCCAGCTGACAGTGCTTTCCACAACAGCAGGCAAGGTAGAAATGCAGAGAGCAGGGTCCTGCTCTCCTGTACAGTGATCAGAGCCATGTCCCAGTGCTCAGGGGCATAGCTACCATGGTGCGGGGGGGCTCAGTTGCACCCGGGCCCAGGCCTGTGGGGGGCCCATGGCCGGCTGGAGCATCATGGCCCCGCTGCGAGGTGGCCCACCCACCGCCGCCGGCCACCCTTGCAGTTGCTGCCTGCCGCTTCCCCCCCCCTCTTCAGCTTAGTGAGGCGAGCGGCTCACCTCGCCAATCTAGGAGCTGCATGAAGGGGGGGTGAAGCGAGCAGCAGGCGGTAAGGAAACTTTTTTTTCCCCTTTTATATTGCCCATGCCGGGTCCTGGCCCCCAGGGAGGGAAAGCAGTGCAGCGCTGCAGCTCGCCTCCTCTCCCTCCCCGGTGGGGCTAGGAAGCAGCGCTGCAGCTCGCCTCCTCTCCCTCCCCGGAGGGGCTAGGATGCAGCGCTGCAGCTCATCTCCTCTCCCTCCCCAGTGGGGTTAGGATGCAGTGCTGCAGCTCACCTCCTCTCCCTCCCCAGCAGGGCTAGGACGGTTCTCTCAGTCTCCAAGTGGTAGGGTTTTACTCAGCAGCAAGGAGTTCCCAGTGTAAACTAATGTTCTGCCCATCACGTCTTAATGCTGAAAACTCTTTGTTGCTGGATTTTTGGAGGCTCCGCCTAAAATGTACAAGCCCCTCCCTAGAACTCTGCCAGCCATAAGGTTCCCTGGCGCTGAGATGGATGCCAGGGATGGGCAGGCCCTCCCCTTCCCTTAATTCCTGCCCCTCCCGTAAGCCCCGCCCACTTTGGGTTTTAAGAGCGCGCGTGCGCGTGCATGCTTAGGGGCCCATAACTAAGGCTTGAGCCCAGGCCCTACCCAACTTTGCTACGCCCCTGCCAGTGCTCCATGGGTAGAGTTGGAGCTGGGCAATACTGAAGCTGAACTGAACAACTCAGTAACTCTATCAACTGTATTGGGTGAGAAAATCAGGTCCTGTTCTTCCCATCACACTGTGTTCAGCTGTGATGTGTGTCACCCTGTGCACTGGCAGAAGTATTCCTAAACCCACACTCTGCATCATTTGCAGTCTTGTGCCATTGGCATAGTGTTGGATTAGCCTCTGTGCATTGTCTTAGGACTGCTAAACAAGGGCAGAAATTATGAAGAAAGGACATTGAGGGCTGGAGTTAGGCTTGAAAATATTCACATACTCCCTTTCAGCATATGAGACATCACCCTTAACTGCAGACCCTTGAGGGACCACTCCTAGCACTGTACAGCTGCACTGCTCTCATGTGACCAAGGACATCCCCCGCATCAATGACAAGAAGAAAAGATGTAACTAGTTAGAGTGCTGCCCAGAACTTGTACAACACTCACTGATCTGTTACTACTGTGCTGTGTATCATTTATATTTATTTAAAAATCACATTTTAGCATCTTCTCTTCAAGCGTAGCCAAATAGATAAGGTACTGAAGCTGCACCTGGTAGACTAGGGTTCAAATCCCCTTTTAGCCATGAAATCTCTGGGTGGCCTTGGACAAGTCACTATCTCTTTGCCACGGTTCTAATCTTTATCTGTAAATTGGGAATACTAGGACTGAAATGAAAATGAAATTCATCCTCATGAGAATCTCATGAGAATCTCGCAACCCTAATGAGATCTGCGAAAATTTCGATAATCTGAAAAATACCCCCCAAAATGGTCTGTGCATGCACCAAATGGTTGCACATGTGCAGAATGGCCCTGGTGGCCATTTTTGCACATGCACAGAGCATTTGGGGGCTATTTTGCGGTGCTTGAGAATTTTGCGAGAACCCCCAATTCCCATGAGATTCTCGAGACAAGAAAATCCTATTTTTGACAAGATTTTTGAGACGGGTGAAATCTCATTTCAGCCCCAATAGAGACAATCTGCCTCAAAGAGTTGTTGGGAGGGGAAATTAGATAAGGAATGTAAAGCACTTTGAACACCAAAAATGCTAGATACATGATTAAATAATAATGATACGTTGTTCATTGAACACACACTAATTCTTTCTATGTCTACTGTCACACCATTTCTATGCAAAAATCACTTCCACAAACACAGTCATACACTAACTATAACTACAATTTGAGTAGCAGTGGTAAGAAGAAGAGCAAATAGGTTTGTTAGGCTAAGCTTTGTCCAAGAGTGTGTCTGTGGACATGTTTTGGAGAAGTAATTTTTACATACAGAACAGTGTGTTGTTGAAAGCACTGGTAAAAATCCATGACTGTCCAATGCACACACAGTCGTATGCTCAGAAGTGATGTTGAGAAGTGATTTGTGATTATGAATCACTCCATATGTCAGCAGTCACCATTGCCAGCTTTTCAGATGGCTCAGGTTAAGACCTGTGTAATCACATGTCCTAGAATATCTTCCCTCTGGGAAGCAGTGACCTTTTGTTATCAATCTCTGAGCTACACAAGGGCAGGAAGACCAGTGGCAGGAGAGGTAGCCTGGGAAGCTAGTAAGAAACAAACTCTGCTAGTAAATGAAGGAAAAGGACGGAGATATAATTCTTTGATAATATGTTATCTCAATAAAATAAAATCCATTTCCATGTGGAACCTGAAAAAATACATCTTACACCGGACGAGGGAGGCAGCTATCAACCCAAACAGCTGTATCTTTGGCCTGGACATACAACCTAAGGATTGTCCTCCCAAACTTTAGTCATGCATCAGCAATCCCATCAACTTCAGTGGAATTACCTACATGACTCAGGTTTTGCAGATTGGACCCCAATTCTTCCAAGGAATATTACTACAATTCTGCTCTTGGTGAGTTACATACTCCATGATGCTCTACAGGTAAAAAGGAATACTGTACCTTAATCCTTGTAAGATAAACTTTGTGGAAATACTGACTGAAGATTCTGTCGTCTGGATGGTTAGGGACTGATTATGTTTGATATAGACCCCTTGATGTTTACATCAGTGGCGGCTGCCCAACTAGGCATTGCCCTCTTTCCAGTGGTCCCACTCCAACCACCTCCATGCTACTCATCTATCTTCTGTGCCTGAGGGGGCAGGGGAGTGAAATTCTAGTGTGCCTGTGATAGTGCATTCAGGCTCACCACCTGTCTCACACAGCCACACTAAATCATAGGGGAGGGCTTGAAGGTAAGGCTGGGATGCAGAGACCTGGGAGCTATGATTGATGCCTCCCCCAGCCAGTAGCAGAATGGAAACCCCTAGTGGCCTTGCCTCAATGGCCTCACCATCAGGGCACTGCATTGCCACCATGTTTGCTTGATCTCCCGGCTGTGGCTGTGGGCTTACGGACATACTCCCATCCAGCTGCTTCCTCTGAGCTGTGGAGCCTCTGAGGTAGATGGTTCTGAGAGCTGTGGGGATCCGGATCACCTTGCAGGCCAGGACCATGGGGGGTTTCCCATGAGTTAACTCCCGCAGCAAAGTAGCCAGCCTCACTGTGTCTTCCACCTCCTGCGGAGCTGTTTGCAGGGAGGATGCAGCTGGGAACTGCCACATATGAAAGTCCTTAGCCCAAGAGTGATGGAGGAGACAGCTACAGCATGGCCCCTTTCCCAGTACCCCCATCTAGAGGAGAGGGGACCCACCTGAGCCTAATCTCACAAACCCTCTCTGATGAGAGCCCTCAAAGTGCAGAGGAATGGGCTGGGCTGGGCTGGATCTGCTGGAAATAACTGGTAGGTTGCTCAGGTCTAACCTCCCTCTGATGGTTTCCTACCCAGGTATGAATTTCTCATTGTACTTCGCATGAGAAATCCATGTCTCCTTCATAGGGAACTGTCAGAGGGGAGCCAAGCAGAGCTGGCCCTTCTCCATCCCTTGTCATGACCACAAATAAGAGAAAAATCCCATCTTTCCGTGTGTGTGTGTGTGTGTGTTCATTCCTCTCTCTCCCTCTGGGGCAGTTGGTATGAGAGTGATGGAGAGGAATTCCCCTTTCCCCTTACTTTTGGAAAATTCTTACCTTTCCGGAGGTCTTGCAACTGTTTGTTGGTATTTACTCACCCATTAGTGATTCCGCGCTTCTACCATTGCAAGATCAGTGCCTGCAATTTTCCATCATTTTCTGTCAGTTTCCAATAATTTTGTCAGTTTTCATCATTTTGACAATTTCTGTTATTTTCATCAATTTCTGGTATTTTTGTCAATTTTTTAAGGTCTTGCCACTCCTCGCACTAGGTCCCCTGGCATCTGATCCAGTTTCTGAGGCGATGTGTGGTGAGACGGGCCTGGGGCCACAGGGATGCCATGTTCCTAAGTGGCTTGCTGGAGGGGGAATTCAGCCGAGACGGAAGTGACTCTGCATCCCTGTGACCCAAGGCTCGTTTTGCCACACATCGCCTCGGAAAACAGATCAGAAAACAAATGCCAGTGGACCTAGTTTGAGGAGTGGCAAGAGTCCTGGTGCCACTAGAAGCAGAGGACCAACAAACCATCGTCACACCAGAAAAAGACATATTTTTGTATTTTTGTATTTTTCTTTTTAATGTTGATGTTTATATTTATGTTTTTATATGTTGTTAGCTGCCCTGAGCTGCAGTTGCAGGAGGAGGCGGCCTATAAATCTAAGGAAAGAAATATAAATAAATAAATATCAAGGTGGCCCTAAAGTAAGAAGTCCAGTCCAAGTAAATAGGGACCTTAAAAAGAAGCCTGACCAGGGGAAGGTCTTCACGGTCACCTTGAAGTTGGACACCAACAACCACTTTATGCACCAAGGTGATTTCACCTACTTTGTGGACTGGCGCTTCATCCATGGAGCTCACCTCAACTGCATCCCACTGAATGGAGCATTGTGCTTTGGCAACTGGGACAAAAGATGCTGGCAATGCACTTATGAGCTGGAGACCCTGCCGTATGTGATGTGTGGATGCAAATGACATTGCCGAGCCTGGAAGCTCTGTCACAATGCAGTGCAGGACTGATTCATCAAGGCCATTCCAGAATCTATTGGAACCATCACCATGAACACCATTGTCTTCAGATCTGGCAGTCCATTGTTCCCCAACATCATGGTGATCAATGAGGAGGGAAAGAAGATTGCCATAATCGATGTGACCATCTCCTTCGAGAACCGGTACACTGCCTTCATCAAAGCTCACCACAAGAAGATGGAGAAAGATGCCCCACTAGCTGGTACTGAGAGAGCAAGGCATCTCTGCACACACTTTCATAGTCGGTGCACTGAGTGCCTGGGACCCCCAAAACAAAGACATCCTCAGAGAATGCAGGGTCCCCAGGTGCTACACCAACCAAATGTACCAACAGATGACCTTCTATACCATCTGGTGGAGCCATGAAATCTACACTGAGCATATTACTGGACACCGACAATACAAGGAAAACTGAAAGGTGACAAAATAAATGACTGACTTACCTATATCATAATCTACTACTGATACATATCCCATGTATGAACTCAGTACTCAATGTCAATATCTTGCTAAACCGTGGATAAATTGTGCATTACGAAATCTTGTACAACCAGCATATCACAGTTATATGTGTATTCAATGTATCTAAATTCCGTATATCACTTGAAACATTATCCAATAAAGCTTTTAAATCTGGCTGAAAACTTTCCCAGTTAAATTGATTGGAACAACATAACTGAAAACTAGGGATGGAACTCCAGAGGAAATTTTGGTTTGGGATTTTTTTTATTTTGGTTCTTTATTAATTTTGGATCTCATTTTGGTTTTGGATGTTTTTCTACCATTGAAGTCAGTGGGAACAAGCTGCAATGAAAAAAAAAGAGTCGCAATGCAAAAAACTCCAAAACAAAATCAACGTAAAAGAACTGAAACGCTGCCAGTCATGCTGAAATGCATATGGTAATGATTGGTCCACCCAACAGGGGTAACCCGGATATCCGAAACCGTAAAACTGACCTCAAAGACAAGGTCAAGAGCACGCCCAGCCCTGTCAGTGCTCTCCTGGATGCTCTGGGCAAAACCCAAAGATGTCATTGCATCCAGAAATTCAAAGGCTGGGACCCCTGGAGCCACCACCACCATGTACATCGAAGACAAGCATCTTGGGGCACTCCAGCAAGGATGTCACCAGCTCCAGGAACCTGGCTCCGAATCCCCATATTACCTGGGGGGAGGGGTGTCTATATAGACAGGAGGACCGTAAAATTTTGGTCCTGCACAGGACACAGCCAGGCACTTGAATGTATTTGCCTCCAAGGTGGACCACCTCGTACATTGCAGACAGGATGAAAAAATCAAAGCCACCCCTCCACCTCCTGTTCTCCATGAGACTGGTGGATCACCAAGAACCCTGATAGGACTAGCCATGCCAAAACAGGACCTGTGGCATCATCTAGCCAGGTCTCAGGTCTCGTGATCCATGCCAGCTCCGGATGACATTCTGTGATTGAATCACACAGAGTTTCAGCCTTATTCACTACAGACCTGGCATTAGTCATCCAGATCCTCATGCAAGAGGACTCTGGACTGCCCATTCCCCCTTGACCATTTGAAATATTCTCAGTGGACTCCACAACTGAAGGCATCAAGGATGAAGCATCTTCTGCCATTGCTGAGGATCTCCCCTCTCCCTGTTCGTCACTCTGGTATCTTAAAACTGGCTAGCTCAGTTTCCTCACCCACTCCAGAAATCATCTTTCATTTACATAAACTCCAAAACACAGATGGGCAGGAAGTTCCCAGGCAGATTAAGTTTTTCAGCTCCCTGCTCTTCTTTGCCACTCCCTGAAATAATATTTCCACCAGCTGCCTGTGGAGAGGAAGTGTAAAGGCCTTTAAAGGAAACTTTGGGGAAAAGGTAGTACAGGGAACAAGAAACAATAACGTGCTGCAGAATGGCTAAGCTTTATCTCTGCTATTTAACAGGGATGGAAAGCAATGAACAGATGTCAGGGAGACAGATGAAGTGTTTCTCAGCCACTTTGCTTTAGCCCTTACTTGACAAACTACAGACAGAGACTACTTGAAAATATTCAAATCAGCAGGTGACTAATGAAGATCACCCTGGCATGCTAGAGGGACCAACCGAAGAAGCAGGGAACCACTGGTTCTTGAAGAAGGTGGGAGAAATGCCAAAGGACTGAAAAATTGGAAAATTATTATTTTTAGCAGCAAAAAGCACAAAATCCAGTGACAGGTGGCTAGGTGTGTGCTGATTTTCAGTCCCTGGCAAATTCCAAGCCCAAACTAATATCACCCTTTATTGTGGATGGATTGGATCCTTAATATACAAGTCAGTTTATACTAGGGATGGGACTGTCAGATTAACCCAATAATGCCGATAGTATTGGATTAATCCAATAATACCGATAAGTGTTGGTATTGGAATGTGTGATTTTTAACATTGCCGGTTTTATCGGATTTTTAACATTGACCATTGAAGTCAGTGGCCGCAATGTTAAAGATCTGAGAAAATCCGCAATGTTAAAAATCCAGTATTTCAGTAAATCCAATATCGGAAGATCCGATACCAATAAATCCAATATCCGATAATCCCCCTCAGGTCCCACCCCAAATTTATATGAACCTAGAGAAGAAAATCAGGGAACAACGAATGTGAAATAAGAGCATAATAAATAACATCTAGTCAATCATGACAAATATAATTTTATTTTTTACCTATGAGAAACAGGTTTAATGGATAATGCAATTTGATGCACACACAGCCCTTCTGAAACCCTTGGCACTACCACCCCTACTGCTGAAAGAAACAGTAGATTCCATATTCATTAATATTATTCACATTTTTGGATTGCACACCTACTAACCAAATGACTAGAAATATCTGCACATTCGCTGACATCCCTCTTTTTTGTGTTTTTCAGTCATTTTTGTTCAGATATTCAGTTAGTTGACCAACCATTCAAAATGAAACAACCAAAAATATGAGGAAAAAACCTGCTGAAAATATGAAGTGAATATCCAGATGAAGTGGGAGTGGCTAATGTTCCATACCTGCTTCATCAGACCCAAACAGAAGTGGGCAAATTCAGTGAATACAGTCTTTGTTGTGAATATATGGGTATTTTCAAATGTGACGGCACTAGTCACTGCCACGCTTTGATCCTGTTCGGAGTGAGAGCCCTCACCCCAGGCAGAATCTGGCCCTACTGCTGAACAAACATGCTGGCAGCCAGGACTGGGGACGAGTCGGAGAGGGAGTGGGGGTGATGTGTGGGCGTAGTCCGCACGGCCCCATCCCCTGTGATGCTCAGCGCAGCCTGGCCCCCACCCTGATGGGCAGGAGCAGTGGCTGTAAGGCTGCCATGCCACCTGGAAAAGCTCCGGCCACCAACTGAAGTTAGGTAGAGCAGGCCATCATATGTGACAGATCACTCTACTCCAGTCCGGGGATAGCTTCCCCGGACCATGGCACGGGTAACTCCCGATTGTGAGTTGGCAGGGAGCCCAGGTCACAACCCAGAGTTAATCCTGCCATGGTCCGGGAACTGTTTGCTCCCGCCCACGGTAAACATCTGGCGGGCAGGAACAAACATGACATCACCATGGCTGGCCATGCCGAGGTACACCATAGGGTGTCTGAAAATACCCTATGTTTCAACTCTAGGTCCCTCCCTCTCCTGCTCTCCTGTTAAGGAAGTTCTAGTTGTGCCCTTGCTGTGACTCCCATTGCATTGATGGTGGACTACCGCTAGTGCAACAAACTGCTTTAAGATAACACCATAACACTTGGGTTTTTAACTACAGCTGAAACGGGTACCTATGCAAACAGGTAAATCTGTCAGATTTGCATTACCCAAACTTCCTCTTACAGTTTGTGTACTGCAAAGTGTTTGGCAGGAACCCGAACAGCTATCCATTTTTCTTATCTGAGGCCAGGGAGATGTAGCAACAGTGAAGCAGGGGCAAATTGTCGGTGAAGTGGCAGTGGAGATTTTGAGGTCAGAGGCCTCCAGGAATGGCCTTGGGCCTCTTGGGTGCTAGGCATCCACTTGGGCACATGCTTAAGTGCCAGAGCAGGCACATGTACACCCAGAAAGCCCGTGCATGCACACAAGATCCAAACAGCCTGTACGTATTCCCAAAACATCTTTTAAGGCCTGCATGTGCGCCAATGACCTAGTCTCCCTGAAGCCTTTAGGGGTGTGCAGTTTTGAATCATTTAATCAATTATGGAAAAGAATGGTGCACTGTTTGTTTTTGTAACTAAGGTAACAAGAACAAATGAATAAGCAGCAATATTTGTTTGACTTCATTTGTTTTTGTTTTTATTTTCATTTTATTATTTTATTTATTTATTTATTTATTTATTTATTTTAATTATTAAAAATTATTAAAAGTTTAACAATATCACTGCGCATGCCAAAAGGCTGCTGGGTCCATTCTGCGCATGCGCAGTGCACCCTTTCCCAAAATGATGTCGATGCTGCTGGTGCCGTTTTGGAAAAGGGCCGTGCAGGCGCAGACTGGTCCGGATGGCCGTTTGCACATGGGCAGGGTTATTTTATTGTTATTTTTAATTTTAAAAAATTAAAAAAATAAACAGAAATAATAGAGTCCTTGATGAAACCCCCTGAAAACAAATGGGGTTTTGGAAACAAAAACGAAAAGGAAAGCAATGATGTGCCTGCTGCACACCCCTACAAGCCTCACCATCTGCCGCTACCTGTGCCCAAGCTTTGCCACTGCTGCCACCTTACTCTGCTCCTCTCCCCACATGGTAAGCGGGTACCTGAGGGGGGTGGGTGGAATTTTAAAATATCTTGTACTCCTAGGTATCCATCTACATATGTGCACCTGGGCAGGTGCTGGAGGATATAAGAATCGGCTACTCATTTCAGCTGTAGTTTTTATTATACTTCTGCAATCACTTGACCCCTTTTAAAGGCATAACTGCCCCAGTTTGTGCTGCCCCATACAAACACTGCCACATGGCCTCCCCTTTTTCTTGTGCTTCCTGCGACTTGCAGCACACAGCCTGAAATGCCAGGCAGGAAATATAGCACGAGTAAAAAGCTCTGCTAGCTCCTTCCACTTGGCTGCCTCATTTCAAGCAAGTGGGAAATTGCATGAAAATAGCTTTATTTGTGCTATTTCCCATGCAGTGATGTAAATCCAGACAGGTCCAAGGGCCCAAACGTCCAGGGGGGGATTGAGTTAACTGATCCAAAGCATAAAAATAGCTTCAGGGTGGTTCTAATTCTCCCTGAACTGATTCCACGCTCTTTCATCACTCCTTGAATATAGCATGAATATATCTCCTGTTTGCGAGTAACCTAGACAGACTGCCTACTCCCAAAGTGCATTTCTTCTTTTTTTTCTTCTTCTTTTTTTAAAGGCTTACCTTTCAAGGCTACACTTACAGAAACAGCTACAAAGCAAAGTTTTGAAAACACATTTCAATCAATAGTTGGTGTCAAGATACATCTCTTTGCTCTGCAATTATCTACACCAATTTCTAATAAAACATGTTTAAAAAGAGACCAGGGCCGTTTTTACACAGATGGGGTGGGGGTGGGGGATGGGTGTTCTGACATGGTGTGTGTGTGTCCCTTTACATGGGGACACACACACCTCCACCACCTCCCCATGGGGCCTCCTCCGGTTTTTCATAGGGCTCCGTGGGTGGGTGTAGGTGGGTGTTGTGCAGGAGCACGCACGCACCCCTGCCCATGGTCTCTAGGGACTGTACTCCCCTGGTTAACCTCAGTGTGGTTGATGATGAAGAAGTCTGTGCATTGTTGGGATCGCCACCACGTGTGCCTCCAACCCATGCCCATCTTGGTTGATAAGGGTGAGCAGCGAGGTGGCGGTACCTTTATTGGCAGGCATTGTTAACACCTTCTTTAAAGAGGAGAGGTTGCCAGACACCCTCAAATGCACAGAGGATTGCCCCCTCCTCAGTAAACCATCTCTTGATGTTGGAGTGCTTCCCAATTATCGCCCGGTCTCCAATCTGCCTTTTTTAGGGAAGGTGATTGAGGAGGTTGTGGCTGTGCAGCTACAGAGACACCTGGACTCTAATATGTTTGGGGGAAATTCTAATCGGGGTTAGGGTCTTCTCACAAGATAGAGACTGTACTTATCAGCATCATGAATGATCTGCTGATGATTTTAGATTGAGGAAAGCTGCCCACTCTGGTCATGCCAAACCTTACAGCAGCATTTGATACAACTGACCATGGGTTGCTGCTTCAGTGGCCAAAAGATGTTGCTGGTGTGATGGGAGCTGCTGGTCAGTAGTTTCAGTTGTACCTCGAAGGGAGGAGTCATCATCATCAAATTGTATTTGGCACTGTCTATTGCCCTGGCCATGAATTACAGTATAATAAAAAGAAGAAAATAAAATAATTTTGATAAAACACATATCCATCAGAGACAGTCCACTCGTTAATACACAAAATATTGGCTCAACCCAGAAAGTGGCTCAGCCACTAAGATAAACACAAAGTTCTGAGCATGGAAACAGGCCAACAATGACACCCCAGTTCTGAGAAAGCATTACGCCTATAATAGCCATGGTTGGCACATGTCATCCAGTGATAATTCAGTACAGGGCTAGCAACAACGTTTAGTTCTAGCAGGCAAAAATCCCTTTCTTATCAGAGCTTGAGATGATTGTACTTAACACCTAGGGAGGGCCTTGCTCTTCTTGGAGCTTGTAGCGGTGATAAAGAGGGAGGAGTCAATCAGTGGTGATGAATGGATATGCATCATTCCCGAGGGGACTGAATTGTGGTGTCCCTCAAGGTTCTATTCTTTCACCCATGCTGTTCAATTTGTACATGGAACCCTTTAGGGATGTCATGATTAAGCATGGGGTTGAGTATCATCAGTATGATGATACGCAACTGTATATCTCTTGCCCTGTGAGCCCTGCCAAATCAGACTCTGCCTTGGAGGAATGACATAGCCGCCTGAATGCGTTGGAGCTACCTTGTGCTCAATCTGGGGAAGACTGAGGTGATGGTGGTGGGAAGGGGTGGCCAATATGTGGATGCCCTGGCCTCCTGCGGGCCCTGAATGTGTCTGGGTCCGGGTAGAGGTAGTGGGTCAGGTAAAGAACTTGGGCATCATTTTCGACCACGTTCTGTCCATGACAGCCCAGGTGCTGGACATTGTTCGGAAGTGCTTTTTTCAACTACACAATTTGTGCAAGTTACGCCCTTATTTATCCAGGCTGACTTTGCCACAGTGACTCATGCCCATGTGACTACAAGGCTTGACTTTTGTAACTCCCTCTTCTATGGGTTGCCGGCAGTTCTTATCCGTCACTTGTAGCGTGTTCAGAACACGGAAGCATGGCTGCTTACTGGTTTAGGCAGCCATGAACATATTACGTTCGCCCTGCATTCTCTGCATTGACTGCCTGTGGAGTGATGATTGAGTTTAAGATTGTACTGCTGGTTTTTAGGTCCCTGAATGGTTTAGGCCCTGGCTATATTCAAGACCTTCTTCTGGAACCTCACACTGATGGGTATCTGTGTTCAGGAACCACCCGCTATTTGGGGTTTCCAGCATCACATCTGAAGGTGATCGGGCCTTTGCTGTTGTGGGCCTCTCAGTGTGGAACTCGCTCCCTCCAGATGTTCATCTCAGTTCCTCCCTCCATTCCTTTAAAAAGCATGTGAAAACATATTGATTTTCTAGGTGCTTTTAGGATCCACTGGCGGTTCCCTCAATGTACTTTGCCCTCCCTTTTTGCCTGCCCCATTTAAAACAATTTAATAATTGTTTTAATTTGTTTTAAATTGTTTATATGGTTTAAACTTTTTGTGAAGGTCTTTGAGTGCCATATAAGGTATGGGAGCGCTATATACTAGGTACGTTAGGTACTTTGCAGATAAAATCATTCGCATTGAGAACAAATTTAGGTCTCCTATTTTGAAAGCAGTAGCATAGCCAGAGATTCGGAATGCCCTGTCTGGTCTGTATTTATGGGATGATTTTCAATTGGTGACTGCTGTCCCGGTGTCTGGCTGCGGTGGGTGACTGGATGAGGTCTAATCAATTGAAAGTCAATCCCGACAAGACAGAGGTGATGTTAGTGGCAAGGCCAGAGATTGGGGGAGTGGGACACCTCCTGTATCGGGGGGCCTGGGTGTGCTCCTGGACGCAAGCTGCACCTGGATTTGCAGGTGTTGGCTGTAGCCAGGGGCACCTTCCGCCAATTACATCTAGTGAAGAAGCTTCGCCCATATGTCTCGGACTCCAATCTCACCACTGTCATCCATGCATTTGTCACCTCGAGGCTAGACTATTGTAATGTGCTCTACGTGAGACTGCCCTTGGTGACGGTCCAGAAGCAGCAGAAAGTGCAAGTTGCAGTGGCTGCCTATTTTCTTCCAGGCCTAATTCAAGGTGCTAGTTTCGACTTATAAATCCCTGGGCCCTGCTTATCTGAAGGATTGTCTCACTTCCTGGGCCCTTGGGAAGCCCCTGTGTTCAACCGGGAGCACCCTCCTCGAGGTCCCACCTTATAGGTGAGTCCGCATGGATAGGTGGGCATTCTCTGCGGCCGCTCCATCACTGTGGAACACCCTTCCGACGGAGATCCATCTCAGTCCGAATCTTCTTGCTTTCCATCGGCAATGCAAAACCTGGCTCTTCTGTCAGGCATTTGGTAAGGGGGGGGGAGGGGAAGGGAAGGATGGGTTAAAGGGTGGGGTGGGTGTGTTTTTGCACAGAACTGATTTTATATTATGAATTATTTTTTATTTATTATTATTATTATTAGCAAGCATTTATATAGTACCAGCAATGTACCTGGCGCTTTACAAAGTAATGGAATAGACATGGTCCCTGCCCTAGGGCTTACAATCTGAGAGAAAATGGCGGGACGAAGGAAGGGGAACAGAGGGAGAAACAAGGAGTGTAACATTCACAAAGATGTGAGGTCTCAAGTGCACGTGCTTGATTGGGTACGTTCAGAATGATGGGTTGCATTCAGAATGAAGGCTGGTCCATGTGGTGAGGATATGAGTACATGGACCTCAGGTAACAGATTGTACTGGATGGTAGGTATCAGCAGGAGTTAGGAGAGGGGAGTAAGGAGTTAGGGAGGAGAGAGCGGAAGAGGTGGGTCGTGAGGAGGGATCTGAAGGTACGAAGGAAGGGGGCGAGGTGGATGTGGACAGGGAGGGAGTTCCAGGCATGGGGGGCAGCTAGGGAGAAGGGATGAAGGCGGTTAGGGGAGCAGGAGAAATGAGGGAGAGTGAGAGGGGACAGAGGAAGAGTGGAGTTCATGGACTGGAGTACAATGGGAAATTAGCGCAGAGAGGTAGGGGGGAGCAAGATTGTGAAGATCTTTATAGGTGAAGACTAGGAGCTTGTGCAGGATTCGTTCAGGAAGGGGAGCCGGTGAAGAGAGGAGAGGAAGGGCTGCACGTGGTCGAAGTGACAGGAGTGGTGGATGACCCTGGCAACAGAGATGGGGACGGAGATAAGGGAAGAAAGGTGAGAGTGGGGGAGGCCAGTGAGAAGGAGGTTACAGTAATCGAGGCAAGAGATAACCAGGGCATGAACAAGGGTTTTGACAGAGGAGACAGAGAGAAAAGGGCAAATCTTAGCAATGTTATGGAGGGAGAAGCAACAGGATTTGACAATAGAGCCAATGTAGGGTTTAAAAGAAAGGGGTGAGTCAAAGATGAAGCCTAAGCTACGGGCTTGGGAGACAGGAAGGATGGTGACCTCATTGATAAGGATCGACAGGGAGGAGGCAGAGGGGAAATATAAGGAGTTCACTTTTAGCCATGTTGAATTTGAGTTGACGTTGAGACATCCAGGTAGAGATATCAGAGAGCCAGCTGGCGAGGTGAGCTTGAACAGACTGAGACAGAGGGAGCAGAGAGATAGAGTTGAGTGTCATCAGCATAGAGGTGGTATTGGAAACCATGGGAGGCAATGAGTTTGCCTAGAGACAGGGTGTAGATAGAGAAGAGGAGAGGGCCAAGGACAGAGCCTTGGGGAACACCAACCGAGAGAGGAAAGGAGGAGAGGTGGACTTGGCAAGAGACACATTGCAGGAGCGGTCAGAGAGGTAGTAGGAGAACCAGTCGAGGATGGAGCCACAGAAGCCAAGGGAGTGAAGTGAGTAGTCAACAATATTATGTTGTTATACTGTTTTACGTTGTTTATTTATATTGTCATGACTATTATTGTAGAAAGGAGGGCAGGTCCCACCCTATCCAGGAATGCAGTGCTGTCTTTCTCAGGTCCCTCTAGAGGCAAAGGCCAGGGGCAAGGCTTTTTGCCATGCAGAAGAGCCCAGGAGCCCTAACTTGTGTCACTTGTACGGGGACTTCTCCAGTAGGGGAGATCCTAAGTCACTAGGGTTTTGTTTTGTTTTGTTTATTTCCAGCGTAGCCAGAGGCCATTGCCAAGACATACAATACAATACAATACAATACAATACTAAATTTACATTAAATTACTTCTACAAATTGCAACATAAGTAATTAGTACCTGGTACAAACAATATTATAATTAAAATTAAATCTAAATTATAATTAAAGTGATTTCTCAGCTTTGTACTACATGCATCCCTGAGGAAATAACACAATAAATCACAAAAAAATAAAATACAAATAAATCTATAAAAGTTATCTAACACTGGTTGGCAAAATATATTGTCAAACCTGGTATCATTTGACCAGAAACCATAAGTTCTTTTAAGATAAATTCTTGAAATTTAAAAATTTTGTCCTTCAGACAAAAGCCTAGATAAGAAAGCTGGAAGCCACCATAAGTCACTAGGGTTGAAATGAGCAGCTAAATTCCTACTTGTGAGTAATTTCACCATTTCAGGAAACAGGATCAATTCTCTGACCATTTAAAGTACCAATACAATCTCTCAATTCTCAATTTATGGACTTTCTGTTTGTATTTTACCACATACGATGTACTGTTACTGTTCATTTCCCACTTACCACATTGCCAGGGGTACAATTTTACTTTTGGATTTCTGTCTTTCTTTCTTTTTAAATTATTTATTTATTTATTTATTTATTTATTTTAACTTGTTTTGCATAGCTCTTCCCCACCAGAAAGGTTGTCAGCATCAACTGTGATACACAACATATTTCAGCAATGAAATTGAGTATACCCCAAAACCCTAAGTAAACTAAACATAAACATAACTTATGACTTTCAAGTCGAAATTGCCATTGTTTGTACCCAAGCGGTTTATATATAAAAGTCAAACAAATATGCATTCTCATCTGTCTCTATGGATTCCTTCTGCATCACTTTCATACAAGGGAGCCATGTTGCTACAGAGTCCTTTTTCTTGTTCTGTATTGCCGCTGAGATTTTTTCCATGGAAAATAGGTACCACATCTGATTCATCCATTCCAAAAAGGTAGGTCCACTTTCAGCTTTCCATTTTCTGGCAATTAAACTTACAGCTGTCAAACACATTTTCTTACATGAATCTGCGTATCTCTGATGCCCTTTGTGAGTCCGGGTAGATGCCCAGTAGCCCAATGTCGGGCGAAAAGGGGATCACCGTTCCCATTACTTTACTCATGTTCTCCCAAACCTCCCTCCATAGTGGTTGGATGACGGTGCATTCCCACCAGCAGTGCAGGTAAATTGAGTCCTCCCATGTCCCTAGGGTCATGTAGTGATTTCCTACGGATCCTAGGCTTCTTATTGTTCCATATAAACTCCAATAGAATGTTGTTGCATTGTCTGAAGAAAGTGTTGGGGATTTTTATGGGGAGTGCCATGAATTTATATAAGAGTTTAGGCAAAATAATCATTTTTATTTATTTTTTTATTTACTCACATTTATACTCCGCCCCTCCTGAAACAGCTCGGGGCGACTATTTATTTTGAATAAATTCATTTTACCCATCCATGTGATAGCCATGCAAGTCCATGTTTGCATTTCTTCTTTTAATTGTTTGAGAAAAGGAGGGTAATTTTCATGGTATAAATTCTTAACTTGTCTGGTAATATATACCCCTAAGTATTTAATGCTAGTTTCCATTTCCGGGAAAGGTAGGACCTGCTTTATTTGATTCCTTCTGTTCCCTTCTGTTTCTAGTATTAATGTATTTATTTATTTATTTATTTTGAAGGCTTATTTTACTTTGACTTTCTATAATTTATTTTATATCCGGAGATAGCCCCAAATTCTTTTATCAGGGTTATTAGTGGGGGTACTGATGTTTCTGGTTCTGCTATGAAAAGGATCATGTCATCCGCATATAATGCCAGTTTATGTTGACACTCCCCTATTCTGATTCCTTTTATTTCATGGTCCTGTCTGATTGCTATTGCCAGCACATCAAACATGATGTCAAAGAGGAGTGGTGACAGGGGACAGCCCTGTCTCACTCCCCTTTTTAGGGCAAAAGGTTGTGATAGTTCCCCATTAATCAAGGGTTTTGTTGTTGGCTTTGAGTATATTGCATCTAGCCATTTCATAAAATTACCTCTAAATCCCATTTTTATCAGTGTGGCCATCAGAGATTTTCTTTCAATTGAATCAAAGGCTTTGTGTGCATCGACTGAGACTGATTGCGGGAATTTTCTGTTGTTGTGCGTGGTGTGCCATGTTGTTTACCACCCGTCTAATGTTATCTGTTCCCACCCTGTTGGGTATAAATCCCACTTGATCTGGGTGTATGATTTCTATTGTTACAGCTGCGAGTCTCGTTGCCAGTAGTTTCGTGAATACCTTACAGTCTACATTTATCAGGGAGATTGGTCTATAATTCTCACATGACTCTTTGGGTTTATCTGCTTTGTGTATTAATGTGTAGTAGTAGTTTTATTGTGAAGCCGAAAGGCTATTACAAGATAACAGAAGCACAAAATCCAAAACACAAAATAAAAACAGTAACCTCCAGAATAAAGAATACATCAACTTACAATAGAGCCCAAGCAAGCTTTCCTAATCCATAAATAAATCTGGTAAAATTTTGCAACTAGTCTAGACATTTCAGAGTTGATATGGTTGAGAAGGGTCTTAGACACGGCACCCAGATCCTGAAGGCCTACAAGAAACCGACCCAGAAGCTCCCATCTGGGGGTCACTGAGGGCTGCACATCGAAAAAAAATGTGACTGCAGGAGTCCGGTTCCTGCAGCTCACAGAGCTGGCATACCCTCTCATGTCTCGGGACCCCATTATATCTCCCCTCTAACAGGGCTGAGGAGAAAACATTGCACCTGAAGCAGGTGAAAGCCCTTCTTCGTCCTGACTCCAGCCAAGAAAATAAATAACTGGTACTTGGACAGGAGGGGTCAGCCACAGGATATTCAGGGGCTATTTTCTGGGCAGCCAACAAAGCCCTCTCATTTTGGAACTCCTAATTTTTCCTTCCTCCTCTTCCTCTCCCTCTAATCTGCCCATCTGCATTGATGGAGTCACCATCCATCCTGGTCTCCAAGCCCGCAGCTTTCACGTCATCTTTGACACGCACCTCTCTTTTAAACCTTACATTGACTCTGTTGCCAAATCCTGCCAATTCACCCTCCATAACATTGCTTGGATTCGCCCCTTTCTCTCTACCTCCTCGGCCAAAACCCTTGTTCATGCCATGGTTATCTCTCGCCTCGATTACTGCAACCTCCTCCTTGCTGGACTCCCTCACTCTCACCTGTCCCCCCTTATCTCAATCCAAAACTCCGTTGCCAAGGTTATTCACTCTGCCCATCACTTCGACCATGTGCTCCTCTCTCTTCACTGGCTCCCCCTTCCTGAACGTATCCTGTTTAAACTCCTGGTACTCACGTTCAAAACACTCCATGACCAAGCTCCCCCTTACCTCTCGGACCTAATCTCCCTACACACTCCTGCACGCGCTCTCCNCTTATGACTTTCAAGTCGAAATTGCCATTGTTTGTACCCAAGCGGTTTATATATAAAAGTCAAACAAATATGCATTCTCATCTGTCTCTATGGATTCCTTCTGCATCACTTTCATACAAGGGAGCCATGTTGCTACAGAGTCCTTTTTCTTGTTCTGTATTGCCGCTGAGATTTTTTCCATGGAAAATAGGTACCACATCTGATTCATCCATTCCAAAAAGGTAGGTCCACTTTCAGCTTTCCATTTTCTGGCAATTAAACTTACAGCTGTCAAACACATTTTCTTACATGAATCTGCGTATCTCTGATGCCCTTTGTGAGTCCGGGTAGATGCCCAGTAGCCCAATGTCGGGCGAAAAGGGGATCACCGTTCCCATTACTTTACTCATGTTCTCCCAAACCTCCCTCCATAGTGGTTGGATGACGGTGCATTCCCACCAGCAGTGCAGGTAAATTGAGTCCTCCCATGTCCCTAGGGTCATGTAGTGATTTCCTACGGATCCTAGGCTTCTTATTGTTCCATATAAACTCCAATAGAATGTTGTTGCATTGTCTGAAGAAAGTGTTGGGGATTTTTATGGGGAGTGCCATGAATTTATATAAGAGTTTAGGCAAAATAATCATTTTTATTTATTTTTTTATTTACTCACATTTATACTCCGCCCCTCCTGAAACAGCTCGGGGCGACTATTTATTTTGAATAAATTCATTTTACCCATCCATGTGATAGCCATGCAAGTCCATGTTTGCATTTCTTCTTTTAATTGTTTGAGAAAAGGAGGGTAATTTTCATGGTATAAATTCTTAACTTGTCTGGTAATATATACCCCTAAGTATTTAATGCTAGTTTCCATTTCCGGGAAAGGTAGGACCTGCTTTATTTGATTCCTTCTGTTCCCTTCTGTTTCTAGTATTAATGTATTTATTTATTTATTTATTTTGAAGGCTTATTTTACTTTGACTTTCTATAATTTATTTTATATCCGGAGATAGCCCCAAATTCTTTTATCAGGGTTATTAGTGGGGGTACTGATGTTTCTGGTTCTGCTATGAAAAGGATCATGTCATCCGCATATAATGCCAGTTTATGTTGACACTCCCCTATTCTGATTCCTTTTATTTCATGGTCCTGTCTGATTGCTATTGCCAGCACATCAAACATGATGTCAAAGAGGAGTGGTGACAGGGGACAGCCCTGTCTCACTCCCCTTTTTAGGGCAAAAGGTTGTGATAGTTCCCCATTAATCAAGGGTTTTGTTGTTGGCTTTGAGTATATTGCATCTAGCCATTTCATAAAATTACCTCTAAATCCCATTTTTATCAGTGTGGCCATCAGAGATTTTCTTTCAATTGAATCAAAGGCTTTGTGTGCATCGACTGAGACTGATTGCGGGAATTTTCTGTTGTTGTGCGTGGTGTGCCATGTTGTTTACCACCCTTCTAATGTTATCTGTTCCCACCCTGTTGGGTATAAATCCCACTTGATCTGGGTGTATGATTTCTATTGTTACAGCTGCGAGTCTCGTTGCCAGTAGTTTCGTGAATACCTTACAGTCTACATTTATCAGGGAGATTGGTCTATAATTCTCACATGACTCTTTGGGTTTATCTGCTTTGTGTATTAATGTGTAGTAGTAGTTTTATTGTGAAGCCGAAAGGCTATTACAAGATAACAGAAGCACAAAATCCAAAACACAAAATAAAAACAGTAACCTCCAGAATAAAGAATACATCAACTTACAATAGAGCCCAAGCAAGCTTTCCTAATCCATAAATAAATCTGGTAAAATTTTGCAACTAGTCTAGACATTTCAGAGTTGATATGGTTGAGAAGGGTCTTAGACACGGCACCCAGATCCTGAAGGCCTACAAGAAACCGACCCAGAAGCTCCCATCTGGGGGTCACTGAGGGCTGCACATCGAAAAAAAATGTGACTGCAGGAGTCCGGTTCCTGCAGCTCACAGAGCTGGCATACCCTCTCATGTCTCGGGACCCCATTATATCTCCCCTCTAACAGGGCTGAGGAGAAAACATTGCACCTGAAGCAGGTGAAAGCCCTTCTTCGTCCTGACTCCAGCCAAGAAAATAAATAACTGGTACTTGGACAGGAGGGGTCAGCCACAGGATATTCAGGGGCTATTTTCTGGGCAGCCAACAAAGCCCTCTCATTTTGGAACTCCTAATTTTTCCTTCCTCCTCTTCCTCTCCCTCTAATCTGCCCATCTGCATTGATGGAGTCACCATCCATCCTGGTCTCCAAGCCCGCAGCTTTCACGTCATCTTTGACACGCACCTCTCTTTTAAACCTTACATTGACTCTGTTGCCAAATCCTGCCAATTCACCCTCCATAACATTGCTTGGATTCGCCCCTTTCTCTCTACCTCCTCGGCCAAAACCCTTGTTCATGCCATGGTTATCTCTCGCCTCGATTACTGCAACCTCCTCCTTGCTGGACTCCCTCACTCTCACCTGTCCCCCCTTATCTCAATCCAAAACTCCGTTGCCAAGGTTATTCACTCTGCCCATCACTTCGACCATGTGCTCCTCTCTCTTCACTGGCTCCCCCTTCCTGAACGTATCCTGTTTAAACTCCTGGTACTCACGTTCAAAACACTCCATGACCAAGCTCCCCCTTACCTCTCGGACCTAATCTCCCTACACACTCCTGCACGCGCTCTCCGCTCTTCCTCTGTCCCCTCCCTCACTCTCCCTTGTTTCTCCTGCTCACCTAACTGCCTTCGACCCTTCTCCCTTGCTGCCCCCCATGCCTGGAACTCCCTCCCTACCCACATCTGCCTTGCCCCCTCCCTCCGCTCCTTCAAATCCCTCTTCAAGACCCACTTTTTCCTCGCTGCCTTTCCCAATGCCTGCTAGTCATTTCCCATATACTTACTATCTAGTTCTACCCTCCTCTGCAGACTGCTGCAACCAACCTTATTGTAACCAAAGCCAAGCATACGCACCTGAAACTTCGCATATGCTTGAATGTTTGTTTGTCTTCTCCCCTGTCTCTCCCACTCTCCCCTCTCCCTGTCTCCCCCTCCTTGTCTTTTAGATTGTAAGCTGTAGGCAGGGACTGTGTCCATTTCTATGTTCTGCACGGCACCAAGTACCTGACTGGCGCTGTATAAATGCTTATAATAATAATAATAATAACTCCTGGTCCAACAGACATCTCTGTATGAGGTACAAGGAACCACCAAGGCCAACATGCCCCAGAGAATCACAAGAAAAGCCCAGATGGTTAAGTTCCGCCTCTATCCGGCCTGCCCAGGAGCTATGTAGCCCCTCGGCCACTGCCAAGGCCAGAAGAGAATTATCCTGGGGTGGAAACAGATGCACCTTCACCCAGTAATTCAGGAGTACCAACAAGGCCCTAGACCTAATGGATGGGCTAAAAGTTTCGAGCCTCAAGATCACCTGAGGGGTTCCCCTACGGAGCCCCAAAACCGAGCGCAGCATTTGGTTCTGAATGGGTTCCAGATCAGAAGAAAAGGCAAAACCCCAAGCAGGGAAAGAATAGAGGCACTGAGAATAACTTTGGCTCGGAAGAACGTGCATTAATGTGATAGTGGCCTCATAAAAGGTTTCTGGCATTTCCCCCTCTCTTAATATTCCATTGTATAGATCTGTCAAATATGGTGTTATTGTCTCAATGAACATCTGATAGAATTCTGCAGGAAATCCATCGGGCCCACTTCCTTTGTTTTTCACTAATGATGTAATTGTGTTCTGCACTTCTTCTAATGTTATAGGAGCATTTAGGAAGCTACACTGATTTGCTTTTATCTTAGGGATATTGTATTTCCCTAAAAATTGTTTTATCTTTGCAAGATCTGGTTCCCTTGAGGAATACAGTGTGGAATAAAAATTCAGGAACACTGACTGAATGTCCTTTGTCTGTGTATATTTATGATCTTCTGTTAAAATCTCTGTGATAATATTTGTTTTTCTTTGTTTTCTAATTAAGTTTGCAAGTGCAGGTGGGCCCTGCTTCATGCACAAGTCATGGACAGCTCCCACACCTTGAGAAACCTCGAGGCAGCCCTGGCCACCATGGTGAGGGAGTGGGTCATGCCAGGCGTGGCCTTCACCTAGGGGTGTGTAGTCATGGACAACGCGGCCAATATACTCAAGGCAGTCCGTGATAGGGGCTTCGCAAGCATCCCTTGCGCCTGTCGAGGAATAATTCACACTTACAAACTGCTGTTGGTAAAATCTGTCAGAGATGTCTTTATTGATCTCAAAGCGCTGAGAGAGAGAGCAGACCTGAAACCATGCAGGGTTCCAGACCGGTCTGCTGGATTGCAAATTACATAGCTATTTTATAGGTTACAGTTCAAGCAGATAGATACAGAATGTCAATCAAAATAATGTCATACAAAGTAAAAGGTTACAGCAATTGTTTACATAGTCAGCAAGAAGATTCTCAAAACAATATAGCTAAACTTGTTTATATAGCAAGGTGCCCAAACAATCTAATTAATAAAAACAGCTGCAAGGTCATTATTTGCTATCTACTGTGGGAAGGAACAGTGTGAAACTGCTTCTCAACTTTGCACTGAAAGACTAAAGTCTAAACTAACCTAATATCTAACAGGCTAAAGTTCATTACTAGAAAGTTTGGTTCTTCCCCAGCATTCATCTGTCTTCCATTTTACTCTGGCTAGGTGTAACTTAAATTCCATAAGGTCCATTATAAAAATTCCTCCACACGCCGCACACACCTTCCATCTTGTGGTGAAGAACGCTCTGGGCTTGGGGGAGAAGAGGATTGGACCAGGCACCCTTAGCTCCCTGGTTGACTGGGGGAGGAAGCTGGTGGGGTTCTTCAACAGCAGTGTGAAGGGTAGCAAGCTCCTCCTGGAGAAGCAGGCCAAGCAAGGGTTCCCGGTGCACACCCTGATCCAGGATGTCTCCACCAGGTGGAATTCCACCTTCCTGATGCTCGAGCGGCTTCTTGAACAGAAAGCCGCCCTGCATCAGGTGGAACTGGAGACAGACATTGAGGCACCCCCAGGGTACAACAGGAAGGAATAGGAGATGATTGCTCAGATGGTCTTTGTCCTGAGACTGTTCCTGGCCATGACGGAGACTGTGAGCAGCTCCACCGCCACCCTCAGCCAGGTGACCCTGCTGGTCCATAGTCTCAAGAGGAGCCTGGACGAGATTCTCAGGGGGGTGGGATTGTGGCCCTCAGGGCAGGAGGATGTCAGATGAGGTGCTTGACCTGGCACGGAAACTGAAGGCTGGGCTGAGTGCGCACTTTGATGAGCTCCTGCCCCGGGAGGAATATGTCCTAGCAACCATGCTGGACCCCAGGATCAAGGGCAGCATGGCATGTGAGACAGCGGTCTATGGCCTCCGGAAGTGNTCAAGACCCACTTTTTCCTCGCTGCCTTTCCCAATGCCTGCTAGTCATTTCCCATATACTTACTATCTAGTTCTACCCTCCTCTGCAGACTGCTGCAACCAACCTTATTGTAACCAAAGCCAAGCATACGCACCTGAAACTTCGCATATGCTTGAATGTTTGTTTGTCTTCTCCCCTGTCTCTCCCACTCTCCCCTCTCCCTGTCTCCCCCTCCTTGTCTTTTAGATTGTAAGCTGTAGGCAGGGACTGTGTCCATTTCTATGTTCTGCACGGCACCAAGTACCTGACTGGCGCTGTATAAATGCTTATAATAATAATAATAATAACTCCTGGTCCAACAGACATCTCTGTATGAGGTACAAGGAACCACCAAGGCCAACATGCCCCAGAGAATCACAAGAAAAGCCCAGATGGTTAAGTTCCGTCTCTATCCGGCCTGCCCAGGAGCTATGTAGCCCCTCGGCCACTGCCAAGGCCAGAAGAGAATTATCCTGGGGTGGAAACAGATGCACCTTCACCCAGTAATTCAGGAGTACCAACAAGGCCCTAGACCTAATGGATGGGCTAAAAGTTTCGAGCCTCAAGATCACCTGAGGGGTTCCCCTACGGAGCCCCAAAACCGAGCGCAGCATTTGGTTCTGAATGGGTTCCAGATCAGAAGAAAAGGCAAAACCCCAAGCAGGGAAAGAATAGAGGCACTGAGAATAACTTTGGCTCGGAAGAACGTGCATTAATGTGATAGTGGCCTCATAAAAGGTTTCTGGCATTTCCCCCTCTCTTAATATTCCATTGTATAGATCTGTCAAATATGGTGTTATTGTCTCAATGAACATCTGATAGAATTCTGCAGGAAATCCATCGGGCCCACTTCCTTTGTTTTTCACTAATGATGTAATTGTGTTCTGCACTTCTTCTAATGTTATAGGAGCATTTAGGAAGCTACACTGATTTGCTTTTATCTTAGGGATATTGTATTTCCCTAAAAATTGTTTTATCTTTGCAAGATCTGGTTCCCTTGAGGAATACAGTGTGGAATAAAAATTCAGGAACACTGAATGAATGTCCTTTGTCTGTGTATATTTATGATCTTCTGTTAAAATCTCTGTGATAATATTTGTTTTTCTTTGTTTTCTAATTAAGTTTGCAAGTGCAGGTGGGCCCTGCTTCATGCACAAGTCATGGACAGCTCCCACACCTTGAGAAACCTCGAGGCAGCCCTGGCCACCATGGTGAGGGAGTGGGTCATGCCAGGCGTGGCCTTCACCTAGGGGTGTGTAGTCATGGACAACGCGGCCAATATACTCAAGGCAGTCCGTGATAGGGGCTTCGCAAGCATCCCTTGCGCCTGTCGAGGAATAATTCACACTTACAAACTGCTGTTGGTAAAATCTGTCAGAGATGTCTTTATTGATCTCAAAGCGCTGAGAGAGAGAGCAGACCTGAAACCATGCAGGGTTCCAGACCGGTCTGCTGGATTGCAAATTACATAGCTATTTTATAGGTTACAGTTCAAGCAGATAGATACAGAATGTCAATCAAAATAATGTCATACAAAGTAAAAGGTTACAGCAATTGTTTACATAGTCAGCAAGAAGATTCTCAAAACAATATAGCTAAACTTGTTTATATAGCAAGGTGCCCAAACAATCTAATTAATAAAAACAGCTGCAAGGTCATTATTTGCTATCTACTGTGGGAAGGAACAGTGTGAAACTGCTTCTCAAC
>QEPC01007237.1:410576-446892 GCA_003113815.1 Sphenodon punctatus
GTATTTTCCAGATCTTCCCTTAGTCTGCCATGATGAGAAAGAAATTCAATGGTGTTTGAAATTTCAGTCTAGAGAGCAATTCTCTGGTCTCCCTTCTTAAAGCATTTGCCTGCTAGGCTCACATTTCCTGAGCAGTGTCATGCTGACATCAGCTACACGTCAGTCGGTAAGGAGATACACTGGATTCTAATTGGCTCTCTTAAAGAAACCAATCAGTGTTAGGCTTCCTTCAAGGTTTGAACTGAATAGAAACCTTATATTTTTTATCAAAGATAACTGTCAGATTAGAGAGAGAATAACCAGAATTAAAAGATTATTTCATCCATTAATTAAATAGATATGTTAGCTAGAAAAAACTAACAAATCCTCCTTCTTTGTCTGGAGAAGTTTTATGACTAGATCATTCGTCATTTAGACAGGTCATAGATAAGATTCCAGACACCTAGGCTGAGAAAGCCTAGGCTGGTCAGAGGTAGGGCCTCTTTATGGCCTAGCCATTTGACTGTTTCCTTGGATACGGTGAAAGTTCATTTGGGAAGTTTGGAAAAAATTCATTGGAATGTAGCTGGAGATTTCAGCTTGAACCAAGCTAATCACAGAAGTTGATTTTAGAAATCAATACTTCAAAACACTAATCCAATACATTGAAACAAAAAGGTAACATAACAAAAAGTTAATAAAAACTCAAAGTTAATACATTAGGAACACAGATGGCCAAAAATATAAGCTTATACTAGGAAATACATGACATTTGAACATTTCTTTTATTTCTTCACCTACCAGCTGGGTCTGTGTGTCCTCTGTCTGCGTTGCAGTGGACGCCATTTTGTTTCCGGTTCTGGGGGCCACCTCCAGTTTCTGCCTCGGTGTCCGGAGTGTATAAAAGTTTGTTATTGTGGGGTTTTTTTCTTTTTTCTGTCTTCCACGCCTGTTGTTAAGCATCAGCTTATTCTTTTAAGCTTTTTTAAACTGCTGCATTTCCATTTGAGGGGGTTTTCTTCTAGGCTCTGTTGGAGCTTGAACTTGCCACAGCTAGCCCAATCGGCACATGCGCAGTCTCCCTTGCTTTTGGATTTCTGTCTGTTAGTTGTTTACCACATTTCTGAGCCAATCACTATGTGATTAGCACACCCCTTAACCTTTCCCCACCACCACCTGTCCAAACACAGTTTTTAAAAAACAGTGACTTCAATCAGAATTGTTGTTGTATGTTGTTCTCTTTGATTTGACCAATCTGCAACTGGACTGCAGATTTGTAAAGGAATCTGCATACCATCCAATGAGTGACAAGGAAGTACAAGGGAGAATGGTGTGCAAAGAAGATAGAAGAAATATGGTATTACATCGATATTACCTCTTGGGATTTGAAATTGACGACAAAGCGGTAAACAGGATTCCAGTAAGCCCATTATAGGTAAATTGGGAAACAAAATGTTGATTGAGACATTGGGTATTTTCAGACGTTACGAGATCACGTTCAACCACAGTGAACCACAGTCAATCTCGCGGCAGGGCCAAAGCGCGCTGAACGTCTGTTCAGCGGCCGCCAGATGTTCACCACAGTCAATACCCACATGGGGTCAAAATCAACCACGCTTCTGGAGCTCCCTGCCGGACCATCTCCGAAAGCGTGGTCAAAGAGATTCCCAACGGGAACAAAAAAAAAGTAACATCTGGCCGGCAACCACCTGCCGGAATAAAAGGAAATGATTCCCAGCCGGGGTCAAAGCACGCAGCATTGCTGCCAGGCAACGAGCAACAACACAGGCAGCAGAGGGAGATTTAAAGGGCACACAGCAGTAGGGGGAAGGGGCAGGATGGAGTGAGGCAAAAGGGAGAGGCAAGTGGAGGGCGAGAGAGCAAGGGAGGAGGAGGAGGCAGCGGTAGAGTCACGGGTGGGGGAGGAGGTGGTCGTGCTGAACCTGGAGGCGGTGGAGGAACAGCAGCAGCAGCCGAGATGGGCTGACCCAGCGCCTTCTGGGTGTTTTGACCACGGCTGGGAATTGGCGTAACGTCTGTTGCGCTGCCGGCCCGATTCCCTGCCATGGTCCCGGCCCCATCACTTCTGTTCGGGGCTTTTCTTGACCACGGGGGGTGGGTGTTCGGTTCACCCACCACCACCACCCCACCGGGGAATCCACTGTGGTGNCCACCCAGGTTGCCTAGCTCAAAGCCTCCCCAAACCCGCCTGCCCTACTGCCTCTCATGCCACGCTGCCTGCCTGCCTGCCCACCCAAGTTGCAAAGCTCGAACCCTGACTCAGTCTGCCTGACTACCGCTCATGCCATGCCACCTGACTGCCTGCCCCAGCAACCAGTGTCTGCTGCTGCTAGTGCCAATGGCCCCCAGGCCTATATGCTGTCCATGCAAAGGGTTCTGTACCCTGACAACCAATGTGTGCTGGTGTCAATTGCCCCCAGGCCAGGCCTATATGCTGTCTGTGGCAAGGCTTCTGTACCCTGGCAACCAATGTCTGCTGGTGTTAGTGCCAATGGCCCCCAGGCCAGGCATATATGCCATCTGTGCCAAGGGTTCTGTACCCTGGCAACCAGTGTCTGCTGCTGTTGCCAATGCTGACCATGCTGTCTGTGCCATGGGTTCTGGGGCCATCATTCCTCACGCAGAGGCGATGTCATTCCACCGCATCAAGAAACAGCCACTTCAGCCCCAGGACCCTCCATCAGGGTTCTGGGGCCAAGTTACTGGCAGGGAAGGCTGTGGCCAATATTTATCTAGAAGCTGCCACTCTAGCCCCAGAACCCACCGTCATGTGTCTGGGCCATCATTCCTCGCACATGGACCATCATTCCTCGCACAGAGAGCCAATTTTCTAAAGCATCAAGAAATAGTCACTCCAGCCCCAGGACCCGCCACCAGGGTTCTGGGGCTATGTTACCGGCAGGGAGGGCTGTGGCCAATATCTAGAAGCTGCTGCTCTAGCCCCAAGACCCACCATCATGGGTCTGGGGCCATCATTCCTCGCACAGAGAGCCAATTTTCTAAAGCATCAAGAAAGACCCACTCCAGCCCCAGGATCTGCCATCAGGGTTCTGGGGCCAAGTTACCAGCAGGGAAGGCTGTGGGCAATATTTTTAAGCTGCCACTCTAGCACCTGTGCCATCTATGCCAAGGGTTCTGTACCCTGGCAACCAATGTCTGCTGTTGCTGCCAATGCCAACCATGCTGTCTGTGCCATGGGTTCTGGGGCCATCATTCCTNTCACCACAGTCAATACCCACATGGGGTCAAAATCAACCACGCTTCTGGAGCTCCCTGCCGGACCATCTCCGAAAGCGTGGTCAAAGAGATTCCCAACGGGAACAAAAAAAAAGTAACATCTGGCCGGCAACCACCTGCCGGAATAAAAGGAAATGATTCCCAGCCGGGGTCAAAGCACGCAGCATTGCTGCCAGGCAACGAGCAACAACACAGGCAGCAGAGGGAGATTTAAAGGGCACACAGCAGTAGGGGGAAGGGGCAGGATGGAGTGAGGCAAAAGGGAGAGGCAAGTGGAGGGCGAGAGAGCAAGGGAGGAGGAGGAGGCAGCGGTAGAGTCACGGGTGGGGGAGGAGGTGGTCGTGCTGAACCTGGAGGCGGTGGAGGAACAGCAGCAGCAGCCGAGATGGGCTGACCCAGCGCCTTCTGGGTGTTTTGACCACGGCTGGGAATTGGCGTAACGTCTGTTGCGCTGCCGGCCCGATTCCCTGCCATGGTCCCGGCCCCATCACTTCTGTTCGGGGCTTTTCTTGACCACGGGGGGTGGGTGTTCGGTTCACCCACCACCACCACCCCACCGGGGAATCCACTGTGGTGATTCAGGACCGCGTAACATCTGAAAATACCCATTGATGAGTACCAATAGTTTCTCAATTCATCCAAGACAGTAACAGAAACTGTGATTCTGATGGGAATTTCCATTTTTGCAAAATCTTGCTTCAGCCCTGTAAGTACCAATGTGGTTCTTTTGGTGGCATGATGTCTCCTTCATGGGGAAGTGTTTATACACTGGAAGGTATAAATAATGGAATCCACCACCAGGTATTGCTTTATCGTAGAGAACTACAACAGGGACCTAGAGATCAACACAAGGCAGCTGCGAATCATGGGAAAATACCTCTGACAATTTACTTATTAATTCAAAGCAACATTAACATATGAAACAATACAACACACAATAATTTTCAAACATAACAAACTAAAGAAATCCAACTCGCAGCTTTCTCTCTCTCTCTCTCTCTCTCTCTCTCTCTCTCTCTCTCTCTGTAATAAGGGTACCCAGGGTCCAGTGATGGGCAACTTTTTCAATGTTGTCCTTGACGAGGTTCCTGTGAACAGTGGGAGGGAAAGGGGTGAAGTGGGGTAATGTGATGTTCAGTCAAAGATGCAACTTATGGGCTCCCCACTTCCTGTAGCAGGCTCTAAGGAATACTTATCACTTAATGTTTGCATGGTAGGATTCAGGCCTATAAGAGGTTCCTCCTCCCTGGAGTCCTGGGACACCAACCGTCCCTCTTGTGAAGCTCTACCAGGCATTCTCTTTCTTCTATGGGCGCAACAGTTCTTCCAACGCTGAGTGTTTCATCCTTCTGTGGTCAGCTGTGTGGTTATCCCCACTCCCCTCCACCATAGAACTCATTCACCCCCCATGAAGCAGCCCTGGACTTCTAGAACTTTCTTCTCTGGTCCCCTCAGCCACTCTGTCCCTCAGCCATGTGTGCTAAGCAGCTTTTTAGTCTCAGTTGCTTAGCACAGCAAGTTCCCCTTCTGGTTTTCCTCGGGAACCACAAGGCAGCCTATGATCCCAGTCCTATATTGTTTTCTCTGTTTGGCCTTTTTTAGATTTTCCTCAGGCAACCAACATGTTCATGCCTCTCTCTCTGTACCAGGCCTGGCTAACACTCCATCTTCCCCTGCTAGGCTTCCTTAGTTCCTCTCAGGCAGCCTGTGGTATCTGCTCATCTCTCTGTGCTGGGGTATCCCAGTAGTGCCCTGCTTTGTCTGACTCTGACAGACCCCTTGTGAGAGGGTGTTACTTACAGTTAAATATCCAGTTATAAAATATGTTTTTTCTCTGCAGTGGAGAAAGGGAGATGGGTCCTGGGGTAAATTAAGGAGGATAATGAAAAAGCAGAAATGGATTTTCACGCCTGCTCTGTTGGTTTCTGAGGTAACAATAGCCAGCCATACCTCCCAGCAATACTGCATTTGGGTGGACCACCACAAAGTTTGGGGGCAAGTCCTGCAAAATGCAAGTTGTCCCTTCATTTGGAGGTGGTTGGGCTGCCACAGGCCAGAGTGATTCAGCTTTCAGGCAGTCACTGCCTCCAAATGTAGGGCATCTATGCTCTGTAGCTGCAGCTTAGCATGAGCCTTGGCAGAGCCCTGCGCATGGTCGTTGCTGAGGTTTGTATGCCACCCTGAGCTCCTCTCTTTGAATGTGGCCAGCAACTATGTGCCATAGGGCCATGCACACACACACCCCTTCAACTTCCCACACAGTTAGGTTGCTGCAGCAATGCTTCCTCCTTCCTCCCCCACCAGGTATGCATGTATCCATGTGTGTGTGTGTGGGCTTTTCACACAGACACTCTAACTGATAAAATGGGTGTTACATTTTATTATACATGTTGCGGGGCAGCAGATGTGCTCTATCTGTGTCCTGCAACATGTATAATAAAATGTAACCCATTTTATCAGTGTTAGAGTGTCTGTGTGAAAAGGGCCTATGAAAGTGTATGTGCCCCTGTATGAGTGTGTGTCAGAGAGAATGTACCTGTGTGTGTGTGTAAATGTGCACCTATGTGTGTAGGTGAAAGACAGAATGAGTGCACACATGCTCGTGTGTGATGGAGGTGGCTTATTTAGTGAAGGGGTAGAGCTTATTGGCCATGGAGAACTTGTCCCTCACCGACTGACCAAAGTGTTGGGATTGGGAGGTATGCCATGCCTACATGAGGTGCTAGATGTCACCAGGCTTGAGGTTCAGTACACTGTATGGGATCCAGTACAAAGGCAATTTTCCATTTAGATCCCCTAACTGGGCATGTGAGCAGAGCTGGTGTTACACAGGGATCCCACACTTTCAAAGGCCCTGTGCCTCTCTGGAGTGGCAGCAGCAGTCCTGGGACTGCCAGGGCAGGCATTTCCTGAGTATCTGCCACTCACCCCCACCCCAGTGACTCCACCCCAGGCCCCACAAAGTCTGAGACCAATCCTGCTTGTGAGCTTCCAGGATTGAGTAGTCCTTTTGCTGCCCCTCTTCATTTCTTTTCTATGACTCCATCCAGTTAAAGCTGTAGTTACAAAGAAGGCCATTGATTCGTGCTCACTCACTCTTAGGCCTTTTTTAGATGATCGCGACCGCGCTCGCACTTGTTGTGAGAAAAATGCCGGGAGCTGGGATCAGACGATACACTCCCGGCAATCATGCCCCTGGAAGGGGGACGCGCATGTTTTTCTGGCCACGATTTGACCGTGTCAATTTTTCAACCCGGTCAAATCGCAGCCGGAAAAGCATGTGCGTCCCCCTTCCGGGGGCATGATTGCTGGGAGTGTATCGTCTGATCCCGGCTCCCGGCATTTTTCTCACAAGCGTGAGCGCAGCCGCAATCGTCTAAAAATGGCCTTGTATTCAATTTAATTAATTTATTTATATTTATCCTCTGCTCTTCCTCAAAGACCCTTTTTAAATGGGCCATGGCTGGGGGTGCTGTCCGTGGGCGCGTCGCTGTGGGGGTGGTGCTGGGGGGATGGATGCACACAGATGCATACGCATCCACCCCTGCATCCCTATGCATGCCCCTGCACACAGCAACCTGTGCTTTTGTCCGTTGCTCTGTGTGGGGGCAATGGGTGGAGGTGCGTGTTGTGCGAGAGGGTGCATGCACGCGTATTTCAAAATACATAAAATGTATTTTGTAATATGCGTATTTCATGCACGCATATTACATAATACACATGCTTACTGGGATCCCAGGACAGTGGAGCTACTCAGCCACAGGTTGCCATGTCTCATTATTATTTTGTTCTAATTTTCCCAATGTGTAGTGTTTTCCTTAGAGTCCTGTATCTGAAGGGGATTCCCAGCCGTTCATTAAAAAAAAGTTTCTGGTAGAATTGGAACAGGTTTTTTTATTGGAAAATAAACCTGATGGAAATTAGCATGTTTAATTTTTAAAATTAAAAAAATCTATTCCAATGAAAATTGCCAATTTTGAAAATCATTTTTGGGAGTTTGTTTCTTTAGTTTTTTGCTACCACAGTGTACAAAAAGTAGTTTCTAGCTTATCTTGAAAGCATGAGTCCAAAAGGCTCAAAAGGCAAATAAAAATAATCTAACTCTTCTTTCTTTTTAACCCTTCATGATTTTGAAGACAGTCTCTTGATTTTGGGAGCTTGGCTTATGGCTTCTGAATGCTTGCGACTGGAAATACTGCACTCATCTGACTACAACAAAATGGGGGGAGGGAAATTATCATGAACTTCAGTTACATGTAATAAACAACGGTGTAAAAACATGGGGGAGAGAGAGGAAACATTTCCCAACCTTTCCCCACCCTCAGATTTGGGGTGCAGAGAATAATCCCTCCTTAATTTGGAGCCCCGTGAATAAAGGATTACCATCACCACAGAGGTACAGGGGATCAATTTTAAGGAGGGGAGCCTCCTGAATCATTCTGTTTTCCACCATCACATTTTCTCAACAGCTGATTAAATGAGAAGAAGCCACCATCGTTTTTATTTATTTTTATTTGGGGGGGGAATTAGGGGTAGAGGTGCCTCCCCACTCAATTTGGTCTATTGTTACTCCACTCCTAACAAGCTCTGCTTCTGTTGTGCAAGGCGGAGTCTTTTCTGCTGGAGATCTCATTTGAACTGAATTAAAATGAGCTTTTACAAATCATACTACTTGATGTGGTTACTATAAGAAAACAGTTGCTATGTGCTTTTGAGGGTTTTATTTTGTTTTTTTGAAATGTCTAACCCTTGTGAAAAGTTATAACATGCAGCTGATTTTATTTTGTTTGGTTTCACTTTATTTTCAGCAGACAGCAGAACAACACCAAAACCGGAACAAGTCTTTAGAAGAGTCACAATCGAAGACAGTATCATCTAATGATTCAAGAAAGGATCACATGACTCATGGGGGTTACAGGACTTTTCACTTTGGCCATAGGCTAACCTCCCTATGTCTCAGTTTACCAGTCTTGAAAAGAGCTAATAATACTTAGCTCACACAGGGGCGTTATGAGGCCTAACTAATGTATGCAAAGCACTTTGGGCTCCTTTGATATTTATCATATAAATAACTTTGTGGTGATTTTACTTTTAAAAAGAAACTGTGGTATATGCTGTCCCAGAGCAGACACTTCTGTGGAAATATTGTTTTAATTAGAGGTAATGGGCTAAGTTTACAAATGTGAGCAATGATTTTGGCTTCCTCTGTTTTCAGAAAAACCCAATTTAAAACACTCTAATGGAGCATCATGTGGAAAAACTGCTGAGCACCTGACATATCAGATCTTTTAGATTTTTCTAGCCAGATATCCAAAAAGTAGCATGCAAAATCACTAGTCACCAGTGTTTTAAAAGAGTTAATCAAATGGTGGATACATAACATATCACTAAAATAAACGGAACATGTCACTACAGCACTTTGCAGCATAACTGTCACTTGTAAATAGAAAAAAGGAACATATGTTGAACAGCAACTTTTCTACCAGCTCAGTAAGCTGAGAGGTTGCTAGTGAAAGCTGATTCCCATTTCATATGTAAATACAGTGGTTTCGTTTTTAAAGAATGGAGCCTTATTATTATCCTGAGTGTAATATTTTCCCAACTTATTATTGGGAGGAGAACCTAGAAACACCGTGGTCGACTCTGCATCTTCATATGGAGAAACAGGTCATCATGCCCAGGCCACATTCCGACACACAAATGTAAACCAAAGTAGCTATTTCAATTTAATTAAATTGAAGAAACAACTCTGCTTTGGTAGCATACAGACGAAGAGTGTAAACGGAAGTAGTATGGTGTCAATTTCTCACCTAGCCAAGATGCAATCATCACTGAACCATGGTCACCACCCTCACACTGATATGTATTCACACAAATACTTTGAAGTACAAACCAAAGGAGAGTATGTTTTCCTGGTGCTTATCTTCCTGCTCCTGAATAACATTGGTTTAGCATCTTGGTCGTGTGAATGGTTTTGAAATAAAAGAGAAGTACGGCTTAACTACATTGACTTAACTGTTAGTCAGAACATGGCCTCAGAGGTGAATGCACTGCACAATTGTCGCAAGGTACGATTTGCTGTAAATTAAATGAGAATTGAGGCAATTCTTACCATGACTTGTGAAACAACCTGAATGGACAACTGGCCATAATCTTGCTGATACTTGTCCTTTACCTTTAATTACCAAATTGAATTTGTGAGAGCTGATCTTCAACTGGTTTAAAAGGACAAAGTTCTATTGCAGCAAAGTTCTATTGCAGTAGTTGTGCAGAATTAGGATGCAATCAGATGTCACAGGAACCTCACCCTGTGTGCTCCCAGCGGGGGATAGTGGAAGGGTTGAACTGTGATGTTCTTGCAAGGAAGGGAGAGATCTCGAGGTTAAAAGGAATGATTATTTCCATTTTCTTCATTCTCTACCACACTGAAATTGGAAGCTTTGAAGCTCTCATTCTAAAAAACCAAAATGCTGATAAAACTATATGAGGCCAACTGCGGTTGCCTATGTTTGCGTGTGTATGTATGTATGTACAAATGATTGTGTGTGTGTGTGTATGTGAGAACGAGAGAGCTAGCACCTCGTATACATACCTGTCTGTGTAACTCACCACAAACACAACTGGAAAGAGAAAATCTGTAATGATCTGACATATAGGGTCTACCCGTATGAGTTTGGAGTCATAACTGTATTACTCAAGAGACAAAGCCAAAAGGGAAATTTCCAGGTCAACCCAAATGAACATTGAGGAAACCTTTATTCCACATCTCACTATCACATCATCTGTTTGTGCTATCTATTTAACAAAAGGTGATTAGAAATTATTTAGGCTCTGATCCTGAAAATACAGATGTACAGTTACGCACAAGAGTGTAAGTGTTTGCAAGACTGGCCCATTTATTGTTAATAAAATTTTTTTTGCATATAAAGCAGCCTTCTTAAATTTTATTTTTATTCATAGACTAACCATACAGACTTTTGACACACAGGAAAAAGTTATAACAGATTTAACACGTTCTTTTTTGAGTGGGGATCCACGCACTTGCACTGTTCGGAGTTGTGCCTGCACAGATCAGCTCCATCAAGTTTCTTTGAGCGGCTCACCCATTGCGCTGCATGGCCCCTCCCTTGCATCTTGTGCTGTAGGTGGGCTAAGAAAGAAAGAAGATCCTGTCCTCTTCATTCCTGGTTTGTTGCCACGGTGGCTGCCAGCAAGAAAGGGGAGTTCAAAAAATGCACTGCCTACCCTCATCAAATCCCATCATAGATCCACACAATCGGTGCTTAATTTGCCTCGGAGAGGCTCATAAGCCCATGGGCTGCTCTGCTCGTGCAAGCCTATCAGGCAGAGCCATAAAGGATTACAAAATGCATTTCCAATTCCACCTCACGAAAAAGGTGCTTGAGGCACCAGCAGAACTTTAAAAAACGTCTCCCCAATCCCAGTCAATTCCACCTTCTTCCCCAGCACTGACCCCCTCCCTGGCATCAACTCTTCTGCTAGTGGGGCTGATCCCATGCCCCATGTGTGCTGCATGCAGCCCCCACATGCGCACATGGGTGCAACCCACGTGCACCACTATTGAGAGTATGTCCCATGCAGATCCTGCGCGGAGGGGTTTCCGATTGTGGCCACTGACATCTCCAGCTAGGACCCCTTCTTCAGCACTGACACGTTCTCCAGTACCATCTCCATCCTCAGCAACATCTTCTTCCATACTATTTTCCTTGGCACCATCTCCCTCCGTACCAACTCTCCATGTATCGATGCTGGTCTCCTGTCCAAAACTGAAAAAATGAAGAGAATATTTTCTTCCCCAGTCTTTAAAAAGGGACTAAAAAAAGAAAAATGTGATAAAACGGTCTGATAGGCCTAAGAAGAAAAAGAGGGAATAAATTAGAAAAAGAGAAGCCTTCCTCCAAAAAGCATAAGAAAAAGTCAGATCGTCCCTCAGCCATTCCACCATGCACAGAGGGAGAAACAATCTTGATGTATGAGTCACCACAGGTTTCTATTTCCATTCCAGCCACTCCTTCTGCAACCCCAGAGGGTCACCTGTGTCCGCCCCACCCCCTCATATCTAGATATCGACAGGCCAGCTCAGAGCTCTCTAGCTCAATTCAGTTAGACATCTGGGCCCCCTCAATGGGTAAAAATAAGGGGTCTGTACAGTTTACACCCTCCATTCCCATCTCCATATGGACAACACTACATGCCGTAATTTCCATCATGGATGGCAGCACAGCCACCGTGGACCCCATGAATGTACTGGCCATCCCCCAGATACCAGCCTCTTCCATGGGAGCCTCCATATCAGCTTCCATGTCATCAATGCTGTCCTATCAATGTACCATCTAAGCCAAGCAGGGCAACCCCCTTGCACTCTCTAGGAAGATCACCAACACTGACTCGGTTGCCTGCTCCAGTTATGAGCACTAGAGTGACTCATTCTGTGACAGAATCTCAGACCCCTCACACAAATAACCAAGGTGCTGAAATCCATATTAGGATCTACTAATCCCATAGTGCCCTTTACTGTTGCTTCCTCAGATCCGCAAGCAGAACTAACCACAACAACTCAAGCTCAAACAGAGCAACTCCCAATAACTCCTATTACTTCTCTGCCTTCAATACCAACAGTGTCTCCAGCACCATTGCATCTTTTCACAGCTTCAGCACTACCAGTAATTACAGCTTTCTCTCTATCTTTGGCATCATGTATCCTGACTTCAACAGCGGTAACAGCACCAAGCAGACTGCATGCTATCCTGTCGGTGCTCCTTATACCAACCATACCTACAAAGACTAGAACAACACTAATCAAGAAACAAGAACTATCCAGGGAAGAATCGGTTCCTGTTAAAGGGACCACCCCATCAAAAATTGGACACCTCTAAAAAATACTTCCTCATCCCCTTCTAGTACTCCTGGTGCAAGTTCTATGGAGTCTCAAGACCTACCATCCCCACCTTCAGAGAATATCTCGGACATAAGTCAAGTTAGCACCTCTGAGAACCATAAAATGTTTCAGTCTTTAATTTGTAAGATGGAAACTGTTCTTACTTGAAGACTGTCCTTGTTGAGAAGGAAGAGGAGGATTCTATTTATAGAATCCTTCATAAACATACCCCTACCAAGGTCACATTGCCTCTCTCAAAAAAGCTAATGAAAAATTCAAGAGTTCACTGGAAGACGCAACTTTATCTACACTTCCGATAGACTCCAAGTACAGTGTGTTCTATCCTGTACCATGAGATGTTAATAAAACACTCTACACATAAAACACTCTACACATAACACATTCAAGCTTCTTCAGAGAGACAACAGAGTTAATCCAATGAAACCTCTCTAATGGATAGGGAAGATGAAAGATTGACATCTTTGATAGGTGCAACTTTACCTCAGCCACAGTGATTCTGAGGGCATCCAACCATGCTTCAGTGAAGTCCACTTACCAGCTTTTCTTGTGGGAGAAATTGGGTGAAAACAGACATGATGCTAACCACCCTTTAACCACCCTTGGTGGTCATTTATGCATGTTTCGGGGCTGCATAGGGCACCAATACAGCCCGGCAACATGTATAAATAACCACCAAGGGTGGTTAAAGGGTGGTTAGCATCATGTCTGTTTTCACCCATTGATTCCTATTCTATAACATTTTCCACCAGAGTTCAAGAAACAAGCTGATGTGGTCAGAACAGAAGGCCTATATCTGCCCCAGTCACCACAAAGACCCATATCACTGAATTGGCAGCAAAAGCATGCAACCACAAATAGCATTGCCATGAGGAGCCATGCATGTCTACATTCCACAGTGCTGGCCGATCAGAACAGGAATGTAATAGAGAACCTTCCTTTTAATGAAGGAGGACTCTTTGCAGCTAGGTTCTTGACAAAATTAAAGATGCAAGAAGAACAACCTTATACAATCCCCTACAAACCTACGCAAAGGTATAACACAATGCCACCCCATAAGTCTGTTCGCTACTCTTCAAGATATATACAAAACAGTCAAACAAATATTTCTCCATGTCCACCCCCCATTCTCAGACAAGAAGACCCTACAAGCCCAAACAGAAATTGAGACAACTTTCAAAACTCTTCTGACTACTTGGAAAAGTAAATGGCCCAGGTTTAATATTTGTGTAGAGAGCTGTGAACCATGTTCCCAATTCTTACCAACCTTTTCTTTTAAACTTTCTGTTCATTTGAAAATATGGTCCCTCATTACCTCTGACAAATGGGTTCTGGAGATCATAGAAAAAGGTTATCCCATTCAGTTTTACTCTTTCCCTTATCCAAACCCCCCTTCTCTGTCCATCTTTAGAAACCCATCTTAGAAGGCACTATTGGCATAGGAGGTGCAAACCTTCCTCTCTAAAGAAGCCACAGAGGAGGTTCCTCCAAAATTTTGGGGGAAGAGGGTATTTCTTGGTTCCCAAATGGAATGGAGGCCTAAGACCTATTCTAGACTTAAGAAACCTCAACAGATTTATTAACTACATTAAGCTTAGGATACTCACCTTGGTTAAAATCCTTCAATGCTTGCTTAAGGGTGTGTGGTTTGCAGGTCTCCATTTACAAGAAGTTTATTCCCATATCAGTATTCATCCATTACATACAAAATCTTTAAGATTCATCTGCAATGGAAATCACTACCAATATACAGTCCTTCAATTTGACCTCTCTACCACCCCAAGCATATACACAAAGTGTTTTGCCCCTGTAGCAGTCTATCTAAGAAAAAAGGGTATCAGTGACTTTCCCTACTTAGGGAAAGTCCATAGTAGTTTCCATAATCTTACCAGAGATTTACAGACTGTTTCAGACCTCCTCCAACAAATACGATTCTTTATAAATTTCCAGAAATCTGACCTAACTCTTTCCCAAACCATTCAATTGATAGGTACAGACCTAAACTCGATCGAACAGAGAGCTATTCTTCCATACGACAGATTCCTCATGATTTGAAATTACATAGCCAAGCTCAACCAAAACCCACGTCAAACAGTATGGGCCTTCCTGAGGGGTTCTAGGCCACATGCTCTCTACAACTCTCATTGTACAGCATGTGAAATTCCACATGAGGCCTTTCCAACACTGGCTTTCTGAAAAAGTGTGTCCAGTATCTACATCAGATCCCTAGTTAAAGAGTAGGATTCTCTGGGTTGGAGGTTGGAAGGAACTGAGGTACTTCGCACTTTCCGCTCCTGTTTATAGCTGCCCTGCAAGTCTGCCAAAAGCGCAAGACACGAGGAGAGGGACCATGGAGTTGGACGGACAAACTGCTCAGAGGAGCATCCTGGAGCTGATCTGCCCATCTCAAAGAACCAAGGTTACAGGTAATTTATTTATTTTATTTATTTATTCGATTTATACCCCGCCCCTCCTGAACACAGCTCGGGGCAGCTTCCAACAATAAAAACTATGAATATAAAACAATTTAAAGCATATTAAAAATACAGTCTCAATATTAAGAACAGGGCCTGGGATAAAAAAAATAAATAGGGTAGGTAGGGGTGATAAAAAATCCACTAACCCCCCCCCTCCCCAAAGGCATGGGCGAACAGCCAGGTTTTACACCTTCGCCGGAATATCAAAAGGCTTGGGGCCAGGCGAGCTTCCTCCAGTAGGGAGTTCCAAAGACACAGCCCGACCACCGAGAATGCCCTCTCCATTGTGGCCCCCCGCTTAATATGGGGGACCTCCAAGAAGGCAACCCCGGCAGACCGAAGAAGCCACTCCGGGGTGCAGAGGGCGAGGTGGTCCCTGAGGTATGAGGGGCCGAGACCGTGAAGGGCTTTGTAAATCAATACCAACACCTTGAACCTGGCTTGGCACGCTATCGGCAACCAGTGCAGAGCCCGGAGCACGGGTGTTATTTATTTTATTTATTTATTTATTTTACAAATTTGTATCCCGCCCCCTCCTGCAATGCAGCTCGGGGCGGCTGACAACAGTAATAAAAACAATTAAAATTACTTAAAATATAAATATAAAAAACATCAATAAAACAGGGCTAGAAAACAATAATGAATAAATAAATGGGCGGGGGATTAAAATCACACACCCCCACCCTCCCTACCAAAGGCCTGGGCAAACAGCCAGGTCTTACAGTTCCGCCGAAATGTCAAAAGGCTTGGGGCCAGGCGAGCTTCCTCCGGAAGGGAGTTCCACAGCCGCGGCCCTACCACCGAGAATGCCCGCTCCATCGTGGCCCCCCGCTTAACACGGGGGACCTCCAGGAGGGCACCCCCGGCAGACCGCAGGAGTCGTTCCGGGGCGCGAAGGGCGAGGCGGTCCCTAAGGTAAGAGGGGCCAAGGCCGTATAGGGCTTTATAGATCATTACTAGGACCTTGAACTTGGCCCGGCACACTATCGGCAGCCAGTGCAGCGCTCGGAGCACCGGTGTAATGTGCTCCCGGCGACCCGTCCCCGTAAGAAGACGGGCCGCCGCATTCTGCACCAGCTGCAGCCTCCGGGCCAAGAACAAGGGAAGCCCCACGTAGAGCGCGTTACAGTAGTCGAGCCGCGAGGTGACGAAGGCATGGATGAGGGAGGCCAGGTCCGGGCCAGAGACATACGGACGCAGCCTACGTACCAGATAAAGCTGGCGGAAGGCAGCCTTAGCGACTGCCTCCACCTGCCGCTCCAGACGCAGGTCTGCGTCCAATATGACCCCCAGACTCCGGACCTGCTGAGCTACAGGAGGGCAAACCCCCCCAACTAGGGGGGCCACCACCCCCTTCGCCCTCCCCACCACCATCACCTCCGTCTTATCTGGGTTGAGCTTCAGTCTGCTCAGCCGCATCCAATCCGCCACGGCCTCCAAACATTGGGATAGCAACGAGATAGCAGGGTCTGGGTCAGTAGAAAAAGAGAGGTACAGCTGAGTATCATCAGCATATTGGTGACAACGCACCCCGAACCCTCTCACGACCTCCCCCAGGGGCTGCATATATACATTAAATAATAATGGAGACAGAATGGAACCCTATGGAACGCCGCAGGATAAGGCGCGGGGGCACGATGTCTCCTCCCCCAGCATCACCCGCTGGCTTCTCCCCGAGAAGAATGAATGGAACCATTCAAGAACAGTCCCATCCAGACCCCACCAGGTCATGCAGCCATCTCAACAGCAGCCCATGGTCCATGGTGTCAAAAGCGGCCGAGAGATCTAGCAGGATGAGAAATGTTGAACATCCTGCATCCATCTCCCGGTGGAGATTGTTGACCAAGGCCACCAACGCCGTCTCGGTGCCATAGCCGGGCCGGAACCCAGATTGAAATGGATCCAGGAAACCGATGCTGTCTAGATGCGTCTGGAGCTGGATTGCCACTGCCCGCTCAATAACCTTCCCTAAAAATGGAAGGTTAGAGACAGGTCGGTAACCGGCGAGGGCATCCACGTCCAAAGATGGTTTCTTCAGCAGGGGGCACACCACAGTCTCCTTGAGACTGGGTGACAACCTCCCCTGCTGCATGGACGTGTTCACTACCCCCGCCAGCACCGTCCCCAACGTCTCCCTGGAGTCTTTCACCAGCCAGGACGGGCATGGATCAAGTTCGCAACACGTGGTCCTCACAGACCCCAAATCATCTGCTGCATCGGCCGGCGTCACTTCCTGAAACTCCTCCCACAAAGATGGACCAGACGGGGCCTCCATCACCTCGCGCTCTCTACCTACTGCCCCTAAGTAGGTAAGTAATGTTAGTTTCTAAAAAGACCTTTAAAAGACCCTGGCTTCCTGATTTCTCTGTAGCATAAAGCTCCCATTTCTAGTCCTAATTTTTCCCAAGCAGATAAATTATGTAATTAAGATTTGGGGTTCACTTTGACTCAGTATCCCAACTCAGTGCCAGATCAGCACAGCCATAAATTGGTTCCCCAATTATAACAAAACTTTGAGTGGTTCTATTTTTCATAATACTATGAATAATGCTTTACAAAATAAACATTTTACCAAATGTGACTAAAATTCAAACATAAAATTTTGGAAATATAGAAATGTTGACTTTTACATAGACTAATATTGGTTTTTATAATTATGTCACATTCATAACCTATAATCCATTGGCACACATTATTCCACTTTATTATTATTATTATTATAAACATTTATATAGCGCCAGTCATGTACTTGGTGCTGTACAGAAACATAGAAATAAAAGAATTAGAAAAAATAACCAAGACCAATATCAAATTATTCCAGTACTTACAATTAAGAAGTGATTTTCTCGAGCCAAAGTGTAAAGATAGTTTTTCAAGGGAGCCCACAGAAATAGAAAAAACGCTATTTGGCCTGACAGGAAATAAGGGGAAATTATCCAGAATATACAGGGACCTAAAGGAAATAACATACCCACCTAGACACACCTACATACTAAAATGGGAAAAAGATCTGAACAGAGAACTTACAGAAAAGGACAGAGAAAACATATGGAATCATATGCATAAATGTTCATCAGCACTAGGGGCCAGGGAAATACAAATAAAAGTTACAACCAGATTTTATCTAACACCAGCTCAACTTAAATATGGAGGGTCTGGAATTAACAAAGGAACATGTTGGAAAGGATGTGGTCAACTAGCGGACTTGAAACACTGTTTATGGGATTGTATGTATATAAATAGGTTTTGGTGCAAAGTATGGAAAGTTTTGAATAAGGTGAACAAAGGAGTGGTCCCATTCAGATTAGAAATTGGGAACTTGGGTCTATACCCAGAAAATTCGACAATAAAAAGACATCAGGATGCCCTGAGAACATTGTGTTTAGCAGCCCTCAGCATTATTGCTAGAAATTGGAAGGCGGAAGGGACTCCACCGTTCCAGGAATGGATCTCGAAACTCTGGCACTTGTTCACCATGGACAAAATGCAAAACTGTTTAAGGAATCAGATTGAAGAAAAGGATGAACAAAAGGAAAAAAGAAGGGAAAAGACTAAAAACCACTATGAAGCCAAATGGCTGGCCATTTTGGAAGCCATAGAAGGATTTGAATGACCACAGAATGACAAGACAATGTTATTTGATAAATATTTGTAACAGTGGGTGCCTGGGCAAGTTGGGGGGAGGGAGTTTATAAGACTTCAATTGATTGGAGTAATTTATAATACACAGTTTGTTTGTTTGAACCTAGTTATGAAACATTGTAAAGAATAAGGAGTCAGTAACGCCACCACAACAGACAGATGGACCAATGCTGTAACCCAGGTCCAGAAAGAATGTGATAGAATGGGGTAACATGGTGTGCAGAAGAATAGGGGTACATTGGAAAATTATTCAATAAAAACAAATTAAAAAAAAAAAAGAAACATAGAAATAGATGTGGTCCCTGCCTGTGGCTTACAATCTAAAAGACAAGGAGGGGGAGACAGGGAGAGGGGACAGAGGGAGAGACAGGGAAGAAGACAAACAACATTCAAGCGGATGCGAAGTTTCAGGTGCGTGTGCTTGGCTTGGTTACAATCAGGATGGTTGCAGCAGTCTGCGGAGGGGGGCAGACAGTAGGTATACAGGGAACGACTAGCAGGCATTGGGAAAGGCGGCGAGGAAAAGGTGGGTCTTGAGGAGGGATTTGAAGGAGCGGAGGGAGGGGGCAAGGCGGATGTGGGTGGGGAGGGAGTTCCAGGCATGGGGGGCAGCGAGGGAGAAGGGTCGAAGATGGTTAGGTGAGCAGGAGAAATGAGGGAGAGTGAGGGAGGGGACAGAGGAAGAGTGGAGAGCGCGTGCAGGAATGCGTAGGGAGATTAGGTCCAAGAGGTAAAGGGGAGCTTGGTTGTGGAGTGTTTTGAATGTGAAAACCAGGAGTTTAAATAGGATATGTTCAGGAAGGGGAAGCCAGTCTAGAGAGAAGAGGAGAGGCTGCACATGGTCGAAGTGACAGGCAGAGTGAATGACCTTGGCAGCAGAGTTTTGGATTGCGATAAGGGGGGACAGGTGAGAGCGATGGAGGCCAGCAAGGAGGAGGTTGCAGTAATCGAGGCGAGAGATAACCATGGCATGAACAAGGGTTTTGGCCGAGGAGGTAGAGAGAAAGGGGTGGATCCGAACAATGTAAAACTCTGCTGCCAAGGTCATTCACTCTGCCTGTCACTTCGACCATGTGCAGCCTCTCCTCTTCTCTCTAGACTGGCTTCCCCTTCCTGAACATATCCTATTTAAACTCCTGGTTTTCACATTCAAAACACTCCACAACCAAGCTCCCCTTTACCTCTTGGACCTAATCTCCCTACGCATTCCTGCACGCGCTCTCCACTCTTCCTCTGTCCCCTCCCTCACTCTCCCTCATTTCTCCTGCTCACCTAACCATCTTCGACCCTTCTCCCTCGCTGCCCCCCATGCCTGGAACTCCCTCCCCACCCACATCCGCCTTGCCCCCTCCCTCCGCTCCTTCAAATCCCTCCTCAAGACCCACCTTTTCCTCGCCGCCTTTCCCAATGCCTGCTAGTCGTTCCCTGTATACCTACTGTCTGCCCCCCTCCGCAGACTGCTGCAACCATCCTGATTGTAACCAAGCCAAGCACACGCACCTGAAACTTCGCATCCGCTTGAATGTTGTTTGTCTTCTTCCCTGTCTCTCCCTCTGTCCCCTCTCCCTGTCTCCCCCTCCTTGTCTTTTAGATTGTAAGCCACAGGCAGGGACCNCTTGAATTGGACCCGGAAGACTACCAGCAGCCAGTGCAGAGAGCAAAGCACCGGTGTAATGTGCTGGCGTCGGCCAGTCCCCGTTAGGAGACAAGCCACCGCGTTCTGCACCAACTGCAGTCTCCGAACCAGCAACAAGGGTACCCCACGGAGAGTGCATTCCAGTAGTCCAGTCTTGAGGTAATAAAAGCATGGACGATCGTGGCCAGATCCAAGTCCGAGACATATGGCCGAAGCCGACGTACCAGATGTAATTGGTGAAATGCCCCCTTCGCCACAGCCACCACCTGGACATCCAGGCAGAGCTGCGGGTCCAGGAACACCCCCAGACTCTGAACCTGAGATACCAGGGGAGGATGGATCCCCATCAATGATGGGGGCCACCGCTCCCCTGGCCTTCCCCACAACCATCACCTCCATCTTGTCGGGATTTAACCTCAGGCTGCTCACCCTCATCCAATACACCACAGCTGCCAAACACTGGGTAAGCACCAAGACTGCCGGGCCTGAGTTGGATGAAAAAGAGAGATCTAGCTGGGTGTCATCAGCATACTGATGACACCCCACACCAAACTCCCTAACAACCTCCCCCAAAGGTTGCATATACACATTGAACAAAAGAGGGGACAGGATAGAACCCTGCAGGACTCCACACATGAGGCCCCAGGGAGAAGATGAAAAATCACCCAGGACCACATGTTGGGTTCTCCCAGCCAGGAAAGAGTGGAAACATTCAAGAACGGTCCCACCAATCCTTCCCCGGTCCCACAGCCGAGTCACCAACAACTCATGATCAATGGTATCAAATGCAGCTGAGAGATCTAACAGGATCAACAGGGTTGAACTACCGCGGTCTAGCTCATGGGAGAGGTCGTCGACCAAGGCCACAAGTGCCGTCTCCGTGCCATATCCCGGAAGAAAGTCAGACTGCGAGGGATCAAGAAAATTAATCCGGTCCAGATGCCCCTACAGATGCCAGGCCACCACCCGGCAGCTGTAGGGGAGGTTAGAGACAAGCCGATAGCTGGCCAGGACACCAACATCCAATGATGGTTTCTTGAGCAGGGCCCGCACCACAGCCTCCTTGAGACAGTCCAGCACTCTGTCCTCCCCAAGGGAGGTGTTGACAATCCCTGCCAGCAATGGCCCTAATGTCTCCCGGCTGGCCTTGACCAGCCAGGGTGGGCATGGATCTAGTTCACAATAAGTGACCCGAACAGTCCCAAGAGCATCGCTTGCATCTGAGGGCGACACATCCTGAAATTCATCCCAGAAAACAGAACAAGTTGGGGCTTCTACTGCCTCTGGCTCATCTACTGCTAAAAACGTTGTGTCAAAACTGTGGTGGATTTAAGCAATTTTATCCGCAAAAAAGCTCAGTCTTTGCAGGCAGGGAAACTGCCGTACAGGTGGGTGCCTGGTATATCAGCAGTATGCCTACTCTGTCTCCAGCCAAATCCAACACCAGATGAAGGCCCTCTATACCCATGATAATTTGCAGAGGAAATCTCACAGAGAATGTATCCTTAAAAATAATGGCTACACCACCCCCCTCGGACCCCCAGCTGAGGTTGATGCTGTACGGAGTACCCAGTCAGAACAAGGTCAGCCAGTATAGGTCCAGACTCAGTGTCCAGCCAGGTCTCTGTAATACATGCAAATAATATGGAATAAAGAGGAAACATTTCTGTAGCATATGGAATTAAAGAAAGTGACAACTGCTTGAAGTTGCTAGGATATAGGAGCCTTACATGGTGGCATCATAGGGCTAGATTGAGGATCGTTCCCGATTCTCACGAGATTGTTGTGAGAATCGAGAAATGTGACCAAGCTCTCGACATGATTTCAGCAGCGTTCTAAGATCTTGCAAGAATCTTGAGAAACTTTTTAAAAATGGTCTCCACATGCACAAAATGCACATGCACAGTGGGTTTTTAATTTTTTTGTTTGCTGTGAGGCAGCCACCTCCTCCGTGAACTTGTCTCCTCGCCTACCCCCACAGAGAAGCAGAGAGAGAACTCCTGGAGCAGCCCCGGACTCGGAGAGAGGTAGCCAGGTGAGTAAAAGTTGGGGGGGGTTCTGGTTTTTTTTTTTTTTAAACAAGTATGGTGGAGGGCACGTTCCGCTCTTTTGTCAGCAAGAATCAAGGTAATTTTCAGCTCATTCTCATTTGCAAGAATGAGCTGAGAACCCTGATTCTTGTTGAGAAAAGTGAGAATCTGAGAAGGGAGTATCAGCCCTACATCCAAGTTATAACCTGAATGCATCAGTCTCCTTTGAGTGGTTCACCTGCATTCTGCTAACTACACTAATCCATTTCTGCAGGGTCAGTTCTAACGTTCGGACTCAGACAAGCTTTTTTAAAATCCTTCTGCCAAAAAAATATTTAATTGGCAAAAAGGCTCTGTATCCCATTACTGAATCCCCAAGCTGTCCAGTCGCTCCAGGCAGAATATTTATTTAAACCAGCCTGCAGTCAAAAGTGATTTAGGGTTCATTTACTTAAAACATTTGAAACTGAACTCCCATACTCCTCAGGTACGGAATGAATCCTAAACCATTGTAATTACTGTACATCTATTCAGTGGAGCATCAACAGACTCAAGAGGACAGGGGGAGGGGAGGGGAGGCCAAAGGGGGGAGTGGCTTCTGCAAGCTACTCAGTCCTTCCAGCTTTACTTCATTCTTTCCACCAGGTCAACTTTCTGACTACTTTAGCAATTCCATCAGCCTTGCCCTGGTTCATGCACACTGAGCAAGAGCAGCTTACAATGCTGAGGACAAATCTAGTGACGTTACATATTGTTAGTATCTTACATTATAATGTTCCAACAAGGCCAATACCATGCCCTGGGCACGGTTGGGGAACACAGCCAACATGCAGGTGGTGAGCCCCACACCCATGACCAATCATGGCTAATGGCCATGGTGGCAGGGCCAAACAGATGCATGCGCCCAAGCAGTTCTTGGCCCAAGATGGTCATTCAGGATTTTCTAGAGGAAGCATCCTGGGCAGCTGCCTACCCACATTGGCATGCACATGGCCCAACATCTGGCAGTGGAGAAACATACGAGTGGGTGAGTCCCTGGCCAGGGTGGGTCATAGTAGGCCAACAAGGGCCACTGTTTCGTTTGTTTTCACCCAAAATAACCAAACCAAAATACTAGGGATGTGCAGAAGGTACCCCGTTTGTTTTCAATTTAGTTTACAAAAACCCCTTTGTTTTGTGGGGGTTTCGTCAACAAAATGTTTGTTTTTGTTCCCCCCCCCTCCCATTTTTTAATTAAAGAATAATAATTCCAACAATCACTGTGCATGTGCAAAATGTCCACTGGGTCATTCTGCGTATGCACAGCCCTTTTCCAAAATGGCACCAGTAGTGTTAGTGTCATTTTGGAAAAGGGCAGTTGGTCTGCGCATATGCACACTGGCTGCTCTTTTTGAAAATGGCACTGATGCTACCAGCGCAGAATGGTCTGGCGGCCATTTTGTGTGCACGCAGTGATTTTTAAAGGGGTTTAAAGTTAGAAGTAAAGAAATTTAAAAATCACTGTGCATATGCAAAATGGCCACGACCATTCTGTGCATGCACACCATTTCCCAAAATGGTGCCAATGCTGCCAATGCCAGTTTGGAAAATGGCATGCTCATAATGCGGCGACCCATCTCCTTACGGGTTGCCGCAAGCACATTACACCAGTGCTCCAATCTCTGCACTGGCCTATAGTCTTCCAGGCTCAATTCAAGGTGTTGGTTTTGACCTATAAGCCCTATACAGCCTAAGTCCCACCTTAGCCCCATGGTCCTGGATCGGCCCCATAGGTCATTTATATGGCTGGCGCTATATAAATGTTTATAATAATAATAATAATAATAATAATAAATAAATAATCTGGGGACACCCTCCACATAATCCCCCGAGTTTCTCAGGTGATGACAATGAGGATGGTGTTCTTGGTGACCATGCCTAGGCTGTGGAACTTCCTCCCGATGGAAGTTTGCCTGGCCCCGGAGCTCCCCTCTTTATGTAGACAGTGTAAGACCTGGCTTTTGGTGGGGGTGGGGGGGATAGGGAAGGGGGTGAGGGGTTGTTTTTTTTGCTTCACTTGATATTTTATCATTGTTTTATATTATTGTTATTATTGTATATTGATTATTTATGTTCATTATTACTGATTTTTATATAGGTTTTATATTATTTTTTACACCACCCCAAGCTACTGTAGCAGGAGGGGTGGCTAATAAATCCATAGAAATAAATAAATAAATAAATAAATAAATAATGGCCCCAGTGGTCATTTTTTGCATGTTCAGTGATTTAATGTTTACATTTTAAAAAATTTAATTAAAAAAAACAACATTGCACATTGGCCACCCGATCATTCTGCAAATGCACACTGTGCGTGTGCAGACTGGCTGCCCTTTTCCAAAATGGTGCCGACGCTGCTGGTGCCATTTTGGAAAAGGGCACACGTGCAGAATGGCTCGGGCAGCCATTTTGCACGTGCATGTTGTTGGTTTTTAAAAAAGAAAATATATATTATTTTTAAACAAAAATGGAATAAAGCAAACAACAATCATTAATCATTAAACATTCATAGTTAAACAGGAAGATATGTGAATATCTGTTTTGGCAGTGAATATTGTTTGGCTATTGACAAGGCTATTCAAAAATGTGAATAATATTCACAAATATAAAATCCAGTATTCAGTTCAGCTGTACTCTTGTGCCACAATGGACCCTTTCTCAGGCATGTAAAATGTCAGAACTACAGACCGAGCAAATGTAGGACGCGCGTGTGTGTGTGTGTGTGTGTCGCACACACACACACACACACACACACACACACACACACTCAGATCCAATTTCACAATGCCCTGACTTGCAACTTGCTTTCATCTCCAGTGGGCCAGGATCCTGGCACTGCTTGGAGAATGTGATTGTTTCCAGACAAGCACAAATTTCCCCCAGAAAATTGAAAATTCAATGGCCATGGCAGTAAGGACAAAGGAAAGACGTGAAATGCTACACTGTTTTTTTTCTTATAGGAGGGTGCTATAAGGAAAAAAACCAGTGTGGAATTTCAAATCTTTCCCTTGTCCTTAGGGTGGCCAAATATGCAGATTTTTTTAGGACACTTATGAGAAATACAGGTTGCAGGGCTGCATTGGCTCCACTGGTAACCCTGCAACCTGTATTTCTCATAAGTGCCCTCTAAAATTTGCATATCTGGCCACCCTACTTGTCTTCACTGCCCTAGCCATTGATTTTTCAATTTCCTGGGCGGAGAGGGGGCTGGACCCTGGGATGGAGTTGGGTAGAGGCTAGGCCATGGGGTGGGGGTGTCACAAATTGCTTCGAAATCAAGATTCTCAGAAAACTGAAACAGAGGAGACATTTGATGTAAACAACAGCACAGCTGAAACGGCTAAAGTCAGTATTGATGTCAAATAAGAATAAATCTAGCTTCCTCCAAAATTGTGTTGCAGAAACAGTGAGCATGCCCAAACTTCCCATCCAGTCTAGAAGAGAGATTTCTGGGCTGCTGTGAGCTCTGTTGGCCCCCACAATATCACAGAAATCTAGGGGGGGAGGGGAACAGGCCCCTAAGCTCCTCTGTCAATTGCACCCACACCCACTGCAAAGCCCATACACATGGTAGCAATTCTGCTCATCCATCCAGCTGCCAGGAAATTCAAGTGCCAGAGACTGTTGCCACCAGAGATATTAAGGGGGTGAAATTAAGGAGCACCCTCTTCCCCAGCAAACCTGAGAAGAGGAAGGCCCCTTTGTTGACCCTGGTTTTACAATTAAGCATCAGTCAATGAAACAATATGAAAAGCTATCACAGAGAATTAATAAAATTCAAATTGTAAAGAAAACCCATGATACCATTGGAAATTAATAATGCACTTCATTCCCTCCTGTTCAGCACAGTCCTGCCCTTGAGTGCTGTAACAAAGTGACTTATTCAAGCCCTTTTGCACAGGAGTGTTGAGCATGATGTTACATGCTGCAGGTTAGCCGGCCTGCCCGAGGATTTATTAAGCTGCTATTTCTTTTAGACATTGATTTTTAGTGATATTTATACATGACTGGTATGGCTAAAACGAATGGATTGATTTTGCATGTGTGGATTAGCTTTGTTTAAACTTTAAGGTTAGATGAGCTTATCTTTCATGGCAAATGGCAGCATTCATCAATGTATTATTTGCAAAAGACTGAACCGTCCACTTCTCTATCACTCTCAAGCTCTTCACTGATTTATTTATGCATAAGCACTGAACTTAATTGCATGCCAATTTGGTTTTGCTAGGTCCCTCATGGAACACATTGAAATGGTTTTCTCTTTCTCTCAAATTCAGGATTTGCAGAGCACCTCAAAACACTCTTTCATTTATGCTCTCTGGTAATTGCAATTAGCTACTGCATTATATCAGAGGGCAAAAAATCCAGCCCTCATGTTTCAATAGTTTGCAAAGGCTTGGTTTTGTTTGTTTGTTTGTTTGTTTAGCATAAATATGGAACTTGAAAGCATCACTGTCAATAAGAAGTGCCATACTGGGTCAGGACAATGGTCCATCTAGTCTAGCATCCTCTTTCTGACGGTGGCTAAATGTGATTGATTTAGAGAAGTACTCAACTGGTCATAACCGAGCGATCAATCTTCTGCTGTTCACTCCCAGCCCCCAACAATCAGAGATTATATCTCCTGATGAATTTGTCTAAGTAAGAATAAATAAGGTACAAATGCTGTTGCTATGGCTGAGATTGCTATTTGCTATTCCCACTTCCCATCTGGAAGGAGTTGAAGGGTCTGCCCCCTCCATCCCGTTCTCCCCCCTCCCATTCCTGGTCATTCTCTATTGGGCTTTCTCAGCAGCTTCCCACAAAGATAACTTATAGCCCCAGGCTCTGTCCCCTGAGCTGCCAGGGAGTCCCAGACAAGGCAAGAGAGTTGGGATGGGGACATCCTTCTTCCTCCCTCTCTCTCTCTCTCCCCCTTTTAATTTCTCCAGACTGTGAGATCAGCTTGGGCATGCTGGGGCGGGGAATGGGGTGAGGGAGCAAGAAATCTCACATGTTCTGAATCGGGGTAAAGATCTCTGCAAGATCTCAACCCTGATTCTTGATTTTTGAGAGAGAATTTTTTTATTCTAGTGTCAGCCCTAGCCTGTATGTGAGAGTCTGGGGTCATTTAGTACATGCGTATATGTAGATGTATAATGGCATTTTATTTAACTTGTGCATTTGATGGCATTTAGCTTGAGCACTTGAAGGCATTGATTTTACTTAGGCACTTGGGAGCATTTAACTGGGGCATTTGGATTAAAGTCAATGAGAATTTGGTTATGAACTTCAATGAATAGAGGATTGCAAGTTATGTGTGAGAGAGGTTCTGAGTATGTGTGTGAGAAAGGTACAGAGTTACAGCCATTTCATGTGTTACTTTTGCTTGAGGGTTAATTAACCTCTGCTCTATGTTATTGCATAGGAGTAACCACACAAAAGATTAGCACATGATAACTTTTACCTGGGAGTAAATTATCATGCCCAACCCCAGATTTAAATTTCTCCACGGCTGTTCATTATAAGAGGGAGCAGGGGCTAATCCTTAGGAAGGAGTGGCCAGCCCCCAATGAAAAGTGGATAGTTTTACCAGATATAGACTTAGTCAGGTATTGTTTAACATGTTCCATGGTGTGTGTGTGTGCAAGAAAGAGAGTGTGTGAGTGAAAACAGACATGACACTAGCCCACCTTAGCCTGAGACTTACTTGCATGTCTGACTGGTCGCTGCCAGTTGTTCATCTGCTACTGCCCCAGGGTGGGCTACCAGTTACTATGGGATGCATAGGGAGTGGGCAGCGGTTGCAGATGCAGCCTGGGCGAAGGCCCAGCCACCTGGGCTAACAGTCTCCCTCCTGTCTGTTATGGGCCTGCCCAGTTCCGCTGTGAAGCGAGCTTGGAGGATTGGGTCCAGAGCAGCACACCCACCCCGGTCCTGCTGAACAGGGGGGCTGGAGGAGTGCACCCCACTGGCTGGAGGGCGTATGCCAAACAGCTGATGGGGGTGCTCCTTGGGGTACCTCATTTGCTGTTTGGTGTGTGCACTTGTGCTGGGTGGGTGTGCCTCCGGGACCCCCCATCAGCTGTTTGGTGTGCTAACCGGGGCCCACCAAACAGCCGATTGGGGAGACCTGGAGGATTATGCACAGCCAGGCCCACTGAACAGTTGATGTTAGGGGCCTAGAGAAGTGTGCATACCCAGCCCTGCTGGACAACTGATTGGAGGGGGGGGGAGGGGAGGCTGGAGGAGCATGCACACTCAGCCCCATGAACAGCTGATTGGCAGGGGAAGAAGCTGAAGTAGCGTGTACACTCGGCCCTATGAACAGCTGATTGGGACGTGTGCGCATACTTCTCTAGGCCCCTCGATCAGCTGTTCAGCGGTGCTAGGTGTTTTCACATTCCTCTAGGCCTCCCAATTAGCTGTTCAGCACGCCAGGGTGCACACACCAAATGGCTGATGCGGGCCGCAGAGGCATGTCCTCACTCGACCTGAGTGCACACACCAAACAGCAAATGGGGGCCCCCAAGGAGTGCCCCCCAACAGCTGTTCAGCGTACACCCTCCAGCCAGATGAGGGAGTGCCGCTGCCCCCCCATCAGCTGTTTAGCACAGCTTTTCCCAGGGGCCTAATCTTGCTGAGCAGCTGGGGCCCAGGAGACCTGTCCCATATGGACAGCTTCTTGGTCCAACCCCGAGCGTGGAGTGACCTGTCATGGCAGCCCCCATGTCAGGGTTACGGGGGGGGGGGGCTGCTCATGGGAACAGCCTTCCCCACCAACCCAAGGAGTGGTAGTTGCACGGGAGGCACCTCATTTCCATCACATCTGTTTTCACCCTCTGTGGGTGTTAACAAATGAAATGAGGCATTAGCCAACACTAGCCCACACCAAGTAGGTGTCCACCTGCCCATTTATTAGGTGTTCACCAGAGGTTCGATCCACCAGCCACAAGGCCACTACACACTGGCCATGCAGCCCCCACTCTTGGTAGGGTCCCAGAGAATGTGAATCTGCCATGCAGGTGAATCTGGGCTAATGTGCACCCATGTCTTTGCATTCTGTCAATTAGGGTGCATGCAACAGCATGTGCGCACAGGTCCACTACCACCGAGTCGCAGGCAAAACTGCTTCCTGCCCCTCTCTCCATTCTCGCTCTTACTCTTCACCTTAAAAACCCAATGCATGCCAAAATTCAGACATGCTTGCTTTGTGCCAGCTCCACTTAGTTTGCAGCAAGTGCCCCCATCCTCTCTCTTCACGAGCTGTTACATTTTAAGGAGTAACTTCCACATGACTCAGAATGACAGCCAGGCAACTGTGGTAAGTGCATTCACAGGGGGTGGGGAGGTGGCAGGGGCTGCACCTTTCGGGGGAGGGAAAGACACTGTTTATTGCTATCTAATTATGTGGGGGAGTTTTCTTTACTATTTTTACAGGTGGCCAGGACAGAGCTGGGGAGCAACAGGATACTCCCTGGGACACAGCAGAGGGGAGGGGGAAAGAAAGGAACCATGTCAGGCAGTGATCACGGGAGGACAACTACATGTCCCGAAGATCCACCGCAGTAACTACCCAGCAGCAACCTAAGTCAGGTGCTCATTCCTGCTTCCTTTGGGGCAGGAAGGGAGGCCATTCCATCAGGTGGGCAGAGTGGGGAGAAGTCAGCAGACTGGTGGCAGATGGAGATGAGGCGAGAGCAAGTGTTCCCTTACCATTAGGAAATACCTACTATGGATGGTGCCTTGATATGTTATGTATGTATGTATGTATGTATGTCATGGCTGACTTGGCTGGGGAGAAGGGATAGGAATCATGGTGGGCCCGCGAGGGGAAGATGTGAATGGTGAGGCTTCATATCTGTAGTTGTTCAATCCTCTACAGGAGTTTCCCCAGCAAACCTCATTTCCCTAGTAATCTTCCCAGGCAGAAGACAAAATAAATGGTGCAAATAAATCAATTATTTATTATTTATTTAAAGTTAAGGCTTATATTGTTAAGTACACTTGTTGTATTGTTCCCAAACCATGGTTTCCTTGCTTATTCCGGGAAAAACTGGAGGTCTGGGGGAGTGGAGAAGGATGGTATAGCATAGTGGCAAGCTACTTTGGGGTCTAGGGGTTGGAAGGGAAGGGGAGGGTGGTGGGTGCACTGAAAACTGGGCACAGGGAATCCTCTGGCCGTGCACTTCCACTGTGCTATGTGCTGCTCTGCTTTGTTCAGCTGCTCCTGGAATGAGCATTGGGTTGCTGGAGCTAACTGGGGGGGTGGGAGGGGGCATTCTCCAATGCAGCCGTCGGTCTCTTTGTGGAGAATGCAGGTGGTGGTGATGAATCTCCTTGAAGGAACAAGTGGCTAGGGATACAAGCTGGGGTGGCACAAGCATTTTTGCCGTCCTAGAGGACCAGAGATGACTGCCACTGCCCCCACCCCCAACCAGCTGCAGAGCTTGGCAGGCTGGATCAGGACAGAGGGCAGAGCCACCCTAGGCAGCCCAAACCCTGCTGGTTTGGGGCCACCTATGGCTGGATTGAAGACAAGGCCACTTAGGCCAACAAGCTCAAGGGGGTGCTCTCCCCTCCGCCCCTGATCCAGCCACCAAGCTCCATGGTTGGTTTATGGGGGTGGCACCTAGGACAGCTCTCCCACCCCATCACCCCTGCAGCACAACGCCCAGAGCTGCCAAGTATGGGGAATGTGGTGGACATGGTCAACAAACGATTATGCTCAGGCAGCCTGCCAAGTCCAAAATCTGTCTTTGACGTAGCAGTCAATTAATAGTCCTCTGTAGCAGCTGCCAGGGCGCAGACCTCCTTACTCTTTTATAGGGAATTAGCAAGGCAGCTCTCACACAATGTTCCCCTCAGTCTCTCCACAATGGGGTACGTCAAGTTGGCTTGGGGTTTCAGTTTGTGTCACTGGCACTAGGTGAAAGGAGGATAAGGTCGGGGGGCTGAGCCTCAGGGCAGGGAGACTACCACTTTCACACAAGGAATAATAGGGCGGCTTGCTCTGACGAATGTACACCCTCCGGTAATAACGTCCCTCAGGTTGTAGGGTGGGCTTTCCCTCGTTAATGGAAGGCAACCCTTTTCATCATAGGGACTCTGTGAGCAAGCCAATTGCCCCAAGGGTAAGGGAAAGGGTACACACTGGAAACTCTCACTCAGGGAACTGCTCGGGTCCAGGATCGTGCCCACTGGTGTGGGGAAGGAGAGGAGCCAAGGAAAGGGGTGCAGGATACAGGGACCAGGGATACTCAGGGAGAAGGGAGAAAGGGCTTGCACTCCACTGGGTATGGGGCAAGGAGCGAGGGATACTCTAAGGGAAATACTACCCGTGTGAAGGGTGTCACCTAGGATTTCACCACACACCACTCTGCTCTCAGGGGTAGACAGGGTTAACACACACTCACCTCACTCACCACACTCTCCCAGGATCAGGATAAGGGCTCAGTCTCTCACTCTCTGCCACACTATCTCAGTCTCACAAAGCTCTCAGAAAAGGTTCAGGGAATCCAGGGGCCAGCCTCTCGAAATCGATTACCGGCGGGGATGCCAAGCCCCGCCGGCACTATTTATCCTTCCCCACCCTTCCGGGATCAACGTGAGGCTTCTTCAGCCACGCCCCCTTGCAGGGCGTGCCGGGCGCGCCCGACGACGTGCGGAAGGGGGCGTGGCCCCACCAACGTCCCGGGCCGCGCTCTGCTCCACCCCTTCAACCCGCACGAGCGGCCCCAAGCCGACGCCGCAGCGATCCCTCCGGGCCGCTTCCTGACAGTTTGTTTACTAGCCTCCTTTCTTCCCCCAGTCCTGTAACTCTTTGTAGGAGCTTATCCCACAAACAAGTGGGTCCCAAGGGGTGTCCTCCTCAGAGAAACTCACACCCAGCCCAGCCCAGCCCAGCCAAGCTTTTCACTGTACACCACAGTACGGGCAGATTCCACCTGGTGTTCCAGAGCTCTGCCTCCTGGTTGAGTTCACAGGATATCTGCTCTCTGTAGCACAAGGCTTCCTTTCATCCTTGGGTTCAGGCTTTACTCCACCAGGTAGCAACTGTTTACTTCACAGTTCCACTCTCCATAACACTCCTCTCAGTTCTCCTTACAAACTTCTCTGTCCCTGAATCTTCTGGGCTTTATACTGCCTCTTAGTTCAGGTGTACATCACATGATCAATTACTCTATAGTCTGTGGTCTGAAAGGGCCAGTATTCTAATTTCCTTAGACCATGCTTAGAGTACTGATCCTGCAAAGAATTGTGGCTCTTTCACACCCTCAATAGTCAGTAGTGAGAGATGGTTTGAGGCTATATTCCCTCATGCTTAATAGGCTATTGTTAGCACACTAAACAGCCCAGGGAGTGGGAAATATTGAGGAGGGCTATTAACTTGGGGCTGCATCAAAGACAGCTTCAGTACTCTGGAAAAAAGCCTGTTTGACTTGCTTGACAGTACAATTCTCTAATACAGCAGAATCTTTCTCAGAATCTGATCTTTCCCGGGTGCTAATTGCATTGGAGCTGTACCTCATTCTATGGCTGCCTTTAGACGAGTGGGGCATGCTTGCGCAATGCTCACACTTTAAAAAAATACTGCAGGTGGCGATTAGATGAGATGTTTTGAGCGTTAAAGCCAGTCTGTCGGGTACCTTCCCAGGTGGAGGAGAGAGTAGCAACATGGAGGTCCAGCAGGGAGAAGGTACGGGTGACGCCCATTGCCGCACCTCATGAGGAGGGGGGCTTCTGATGCTGTCCCTGCAGGAGTACAGCAGGGACAAACAATGTGTCCATCAGCACTGAGCGCATGGACATGATAGAGCCGGTCCTGCCCCCACGCTTAAGGAAAGCACGTCAGGAGCTGGGCCCAGAAGAGGAAGCTGCTCTGGTCACAGCTCTGGTTAAGAGCCCTGGGTGCATGCACCAGGGCTCGGAACCTAGGGGATGTGCCACTCTGAGTCTGGCCCTACTACCGTCCTGTGATGATCTTTGGCCAGGAGGTGTCCTCCATCACCTATACAAGATCCCAAGGGAGATTCTTCCTTGGAGAGATTTTCTAAGAGTGAAAGGAGTGAGTGTTCCCCTTTTGGTATCCTTTCCCTTCCCCAAAACCAAACAATATCACCGGCACGTTACCCACTCCTTCCACAGTTATGAATGTGGAGGCCAGAGACGAAGCAGTGGCTCCCCAGGGAGCCCCAGCAGAGGGAGTCAGTTTAGGGGATTTGACTAGAGCTGTGCTATCCCTGACCCTGGAGTTTAAAGACCTACAGGACTGATAGGGTGAGCTAGGGGCGGCTGGTGTTAACCTTCCCGCAGGAGGCTCTGCGGCTCATAGACCCATCCCTCATGAACCTAAAGGGCCCAAGATAGCAAAATGTGGTGGGGATAGGTGACTGTTTCAGAGCTTTATGGCCCTATGCGACTTAACGTTCTCCGTGCTGCCACAGGCTTATGCAATGGATCAACTTAAAGTGGCTTTCGTTATAGGGCATTAGGCGGGATTGGCACTCTCCTGGGCAACCCCTCTTTTGACCAGTAACAGCCCCCTTTTGGTGGACTCTGCTGACTTGAAATGAGAATTCACCTTCCTGTTTGATTATCCACATACGGTTAAAGATGGAGAGACAGCTATTTTGAATGTTAAACAAGGGAAGGGGTCCCTTTATAGAGTACATAACCCACTTTCAAAAGTTAGCCATCAAATTGGGATGGCCTGATAATGTGTTGAAAGTAATGTACAGGAAAGGACTTAATGAGGAGCTGAAAGACCAGCTCTCTTATACAGCCATACCTGCTGCATGGGGAGAAAAGGTAACCCTCACATTACAAATAGAAGAGTAACTCTCTGAATGCTGTAAAGAAAGGAGACAGGAAGGAGCACGTAGGACTACACCCTGCTTTCTATCCACCACTCCAGTTTGTGTGGATTCTGGTAGAGTGGATGATCCAGAGCCTGTGCAGCTAGGGGCATCCAGAGGACCCATCTCCACTGAAGAGAAAAACCAGAGGTGGGCTTCTCAATTGTGCTTCTATTGTGGTGAGTCAACACATTATGCTCACAATTTTCCCCTATTGCCCCTGTCTTGCTGAGAGTTGGGAAACACCAGGCCTCGGGATGACCAGGGGGTATGTCAATAGGTCAAAAAATTCCCCTGCACGCTGTCTGTGGTGCACAACCCAAGATATCTGTCCCAGTGGGGCATGTCTGTATACCCATAGTCTTGGGAATAAATGCACAACGGAGCCTTGCCTTGTGGGCCTTGACTGATTCTGGAGCCTTGGGTAATTTTATTGTTGGCAAAGTAGTGGGGTGATACCACACCCCCACACAACTGAGGGAAAAAAATTGGAGGTGGTGTATTCTTGATGGTTCACCTTTAGTGTGGGACCTCTCACGTCACAAACCTGTCCTATATGGAGAACTGTGGGGAATCATACTGAAGTACTGCATTTTGATATAGTTAAAACCCCCATTTTTTTCTGTAGTATTGGGCATGCCTTGGCTACAACAACATAATCCCCACATTAATTGGAATACCGGTGTTATTACCTTTGCCTCTGAGTACTGTACCCATCACTGTCTACATTCGGTCTCTCTTCCCAAGGGACCAACAACTCAGTGCATATTAGAAACAACGGCAGGAGTCTGTCTTCCGCAAGAGTATCAGCACTATGCGGATGTGTTTAGTGAAACAGAGGCAGCCTCTTTACCACCTCATAGGTCCTATGACTGCCCAATAGACCTGATCCCAGGGACGAAACCTCCTTACGGGCGCATATATGGGCGTTCCCCTGCTGGAGTTCCTCTGTTATTTGCCCCTAAAAAGGATGGAGGACTATGTCCTTACATACATTATCAGGGTCTCAACTCCATTACCATCAAGAATAGATACCCACTTCTGCTTATACCAGAATTGTTGAATAGAGTCCATGAAGCCACAATATTAATCAAATTAGATCTACGAGGTGCATACAATCTCCTGTGGATGAGGGCGGGAGATGAATGGAAGACCGCCTTTAGGATCAGGTATGGCCATTTCGAGTATCTTATTATGCCTTTTGGATTGGCCAATGCACCAACTGCCTTTCAACATTTAATAAATGAGATATTTTGAGACATTCTTGACATATTCATAATTGCTTATCTTGATGATATTCTGATTTTTTCCCTCACAGAAGAAGAACATGTTCAGCATGTCTGGCGTGTTTTGGATCATCTCTGAAAGAACTGGCTCTCTTGTAAGTTAGAAAAATGTGTATACCATGTATCATCCATAGAAATGTTAGGATTTGTCATCACGCCATATGGCATTCAAATGGATTCAAAAAAGGTAGCAGCAATATAGGAGTGGCCTCCCCCACAATCGGTCACGATACTGCAATGGTTCCTGGGAAGTGCTAATTATTACAGGCAATATATTCCCAACTGTGCTTTAATTACGGTGCCCTTGACACGATTGCTAAAGAAAGGCCAAGCTTATAACTGGGACAAAGAGCAGGACATGGCTTTCGATCAGTTAAAACAAGCCTTTATGCAAGCCTCCATTTTACAGCACCCCAACTTCGAAAAACCTTTAGAGTCGAAATGGATGCTTTGGACACAGCTATAGGGACAGTGCTACTCTGGGTTTCTGATAAAGACAACTGTCTTTTACCCTGTGCCTTTTACTCTCATCAACTTACAGGACTAGAGAGAAATTACACAGTTTTAGACAGAGAACTATTAGCTATTAAAGTCTCCTTTGAGTCTTGGCGGCATTATCTGGCGGGCACACGCAATTCTGTAACAGTGATAACTGACCATAAAAATAGTCTATTTGAAAACAGCACACATCACCACTGCTAGACACTCGATGGGCACTGTTTTTCACTTGTTTTTGTTTCCATGTCCAGTACAGACCCAGACGTCAGAACATTCTTGCGGACGCACTATCCTGCTGCCAATAACAAGGAAATTCACAAATGGAATGAGGTACCTTGTTGTTAGACAAGAAAGTATTTGCTGCCACTTGTATACCCCTCATGCGGTTTCAAAGTTTATCACGTAAAGACACGGCAGTAGCCACAAATACACATTTCACACCCCGACATGGCTTGTATTATACGGTCTTGGCCCCTCATACCTTAGGGACCGCCTCGCCCTTCGCGCCGCGGAACGGCTCCTGCGGTCTGCCGGGGGTGCCCTCCTGGAGGTCCCCCGTGATAAGCGGGGGGCCACGATGGAGCGCGCATTCTCGGTGGTAGGGCCACGGCTGTGGAACTCCCTTCCGGAGGAAGCTCACCTGGCCCCAAGCCTTTTGACATTTCGGCGGAACTGTAAGACCTGGCTGTTTGCCCAGGCCTTTGGGAGGGAGGGGGG
>QEPC01007237.1:447532-463506 GCA_003113815.1 Sphenodon punctatus
CCAGCAGTGTACCTGGCACTTTACAAAGTAATAAAATAGACAGGGTCCCTGCCCCTAGGGCTTACAATCTGAGAGACAGGAGCTGGGGGAGAGACTTAGGAAGGGGAACAGAGGGAGAGACAAGGGGTCTAACATTCATGAAGCTGCGAGGTCTCAAGTGCATGTACTTGGCTTGGTTATGATGACAAACACGTTGACAAACATGGCTTAATGGGGAAGAGTCAACACGGATTTAGTAAAGGTAAGTCATGCCTCACTGTGGGGAATATGGGATAGCAAGGGGAAACAGGAGCGAAGGAGGGAGCACACGACACAAGTAGAGAAAACCCCGCTTGCAGACGCACGCTAGTAATGTTAAAGGAGCCCTCATTGTATGCTAAAAGGCACCTGACCTCAGAGGTATCCCTTGCATCTGACAGAGGTACGCAGTTCGTTTCTCGCTTTTGGAAGGTGTCATTAATTATTCTTCAGGTACATTTATGTCCTACTACCGCATACCACCCTCAAGCCAATGGGCAAGTGAAGTGTGTGAACCAAACATTGGAACAATATCGACATTGTTACGTTGGCTATTTACAGGACAATTGGTTCCAGATTCTCCCCATAGCGGAATTTGCTTATAATAACACACGTAACGCATTTCTAGGCTCCTCACCCTTCTATATTACCTATTGATACCACCCACATTTATGCTTTCCTGAATTAACTTCTGTTTCTGTTCCGGCAGCCGGAGCTATGGCTCTCCAATTACAGAAAGCTCATGCGCACACTCGTGCCATATTAACGACTGCCTGACAAACCTACAAGGAATACGCAAACTGAGAACACTGCCAAGCACCTTCATTTCAGGTCGAGGACTTGGTGTGGGTGGACCGCAGACACTACCCATCACTCCGTCCATCTCCCAAGCTCAATGTTCATTACATGAGCCCATTTCCTATCCAACAGGTGAATGATGTAACATTTAAGTTGAAGTTACCAGCGTATCTACGGATACATCTGACCTTCCATATATCTTTACTCAAGACAGCACACCAACCGCTCTACCCAACTGTCCCTCCTCCTCCAGTGACCGTCCCTGATGACCCCGAATATTATGTAAGTGCCATCTTAGACTCTCGGATGCATAGAGGGCAATTATATTACCTCTGGGACTGGAAGGGACATGGTCCTGTTGATCGCTCCTGGAAACCCGCTACTCATGTTCATGCCCCCCTTTTAGTACGCAGATTTCACACTTGCTATCCCCACAAGTCTGGACCACCTCAATTCCATTCTCGGAGACCCTTGAGGGGGGATGCTGTCAGGTACCTTCCTGGGCGGAGGAGAGGGAGGCGACCGGGGGTCCAGCAGGGAGGAGGTACGGGCGACACCCATTTCCACACCTCATGAGGAAAGGGGCTTCTGATGTTCTCACTGTGGGGAGTACAGCAGGGACAAAAAACGTGTTCATCAGCGCCGAGCATGCAGACACGATAGAGCCGGTCCAGCCTCCAAGCTTAAGGAAAGTGCGTCAGGAGCTGGACCTGGAAGAGGAAGCTGCTCCGGACTCCAGCCAAGAGTCCCAGGCGCATGCGTTGGGGCTTGGAACCTAGGGGAGGTGCTTCTCCGAGTCTGGCCCTGCCCAGGAACTCAGGGCGCCTGCACCAGCATCTTGGAGATGCATATAGGGCTGCTTGCTGCTCCCCTTGCTACTGATGATCAGTGCGATTGTGATCAAATCCTTAAAACGTGAGATTGGTTGTGTGGTTGTGGTGTGTGTGAGGTGGAGTGTGGGTAAGAGTGTTACGTGTTGGTGAGGGTGCTGAAATATATTGGTGGTGGTTTGTTTGAGTATATATTGGTATCTGAGTTTCCCTAATTCTTTCCCTGGAATTATTTCTGTTTGTATGCCCTGATCCACATCCCTCTTCCTCGGTGATCCCTGAGACCCTTTGCCTCCCTTCCCTCCGCACCCACCTACACAATTCCCCTTCCCTATTCCCTGGGGTGCAAGGGGTGAGTGTGTGGGAGGTGTTTCACATATTACCGCTACCTCCCTGTGATGATCTTTGGCTAGGAGGTGTCCTCCATCGCCTATACAAGATCCTAAGAAAGATTCTTCCTGGGAGAGAATTTCTAAGAGTGAAATAAGTGAGTATTCCCCTTTTGGTATCCTTTCCCTTCCCCCAAACCAGACACAGTCGCGCATTCATTTAAAACTGCGAACTAAATACCTTGATATCATGGTATTTAGTTCACGGTTTTAAAAGAACACACAAACGGCTTTAACACTCAAGAAATCTCATCTAATTGCTGTCACGTGAATGCACCCCACTCGTCTAAAAGCGGCCTATGTCTTTCCTACATTCTAAGCCCCTCTGGGTAGGGATTTATCTGTAAATAAGTTTGTGCAATGCCAGATATGTTGCTGGCATTTATAAATAATAAATAAGAGGTGATTGCTGCTTTATGCTCTTTTGGGTTAAGGGGCTTATACAGTTAGGGTGCAATCCTACCTTCTTGAAGTCAATGGCTCAGCTCCCATTGACTTTAACGAATGGAGGATTGTACTTTTAGTGTGCAACTGCATGGTGATTCAGAGAATGCTAGAGTGGGGTACAAGAAGCACATGTTTGACTGGGGAGTTTATACAAAAATTGGGAGGAATTTCCAACCACATGGCAAATGAAACCACAATAAAACTACATGCTGCTACCTGCCAGTGAGCCATTAACTATGCTGTGTGTGAGCCATGGATGCGAGAAACTGGGCTGAGAACATACAAAGACTGATTACTTAGACTTTTTTTTAATTGCTTTTGCTTTGAATTTTTACTTTTGCTTTGAATTGCCACTATAGGTGCTCAGTAAGTATGCAGTTTGCTCAATAAACAGCATTCTGTGGATAGCAACAGGTTACTTCCATCTGCCAGGTGTTGGCAGGTAAACCCAGGAATGCACCCCTGTGGGTGGGCAGGGATAGGAACGCCTCCTGGAGTGATATCCCAGAAGAAAGAAACAGCAGAGATGGCTTCTTGATAGTTCACTGTGGCCGTGAGTCATGACAAGGTGAGATACTGGGGGTGGGGTGGTGGTGGAGCGCAGTGGGAAGGAATGCCTGCCCGTGTATTAGGTTTGTCCCACTAAACATGTGAGTGGGGGCTGCATGGACCAAACACAGATTCTAGCAGGCTGTTGTCTCATTTGTTTACACCCTGTGTGTATTTTTGTGTGAAAGAGAAAGTCAGAGACTGTCTTTGAGCAATTGTGTCTGGTTTACATGGGTATATGCAGGCGTGCAACAGCATTTTATTTAACTTGGGCATTTGATGGCATTAAGCTTGGGCTCTTGAAGATATGTGATTTTATTCAGGCACTCATGAACATTTGGATTAACCTGAGCATGTCATTTAATTTGGGCATATATGGAAATGAATTAAATTTGGCATTAACTTGGCATTGATTTTTTCTGTAAAGGGACTGAGCACTTGGTCAGACTTAAAATGCACAAAAATCTTAAGAGTATAAGTAGCTAGCATTTCACTTTTTGATGAACTACATTCTTTGTTTTACATTTCATCTATCACTTAACTCTTTCTGCTGGGGGTGGGGTGGGGGCATCTTCCCACCCATATATGGGAGAAGAGGTCAGGAGCAAAGAGTTTTGTGTCAAAGTGCAGAGTAGATGTACAGTCTTGTGTTTGGGCTGACTCAATTATGGATTCATTCATTCAGATTTGTTTTCTGCCCTTTCCAAAAATATAAAAAACCAGTAAAAAATAATTAACAACCTAAAATTCCAGATAAAATCACTCCCACCCCAAACTCTATCCCCACCCACTAAAGCCCAGCCAAATAAGTAGGTCTTACACTGCCTCTGGAAGATGCCTGGGCTTTGGTGAACTTCCAGAGGAAGCGAATGGGAGAACTCAACAATTCCAGTTGAGCTCTACTGTGCTAGACATGCTAGTCAATCAGGTTAGGGGGCAGAGCAATGAAGCCTCTTACCAGCCCATCTGGAAAGCAATCAGAGCTCTGGGGGCAGGGCTGGACTTCACAGCATTTCTACTCTTATGGGACTCTTCTAATGGCCATTTCCTTTTTTTATAAGGGCCTTCAGTTGTTTTAGAAAAAAAACCCCAGTTTTCTGAGGGGAACAGGCTGAGAGCCAGTGCTTTAGGCATATCTAGACTAATAACGGAAGCCATAACTGCAGTATTTCTATTGGAATGCTATAAATAAAGAAACTCTACAGAGCTATAGGAAAGAATCATTTTTATGCATTTGGAATGAATATATATCTCACATGCGGCAGCCCCAAGTGGAGCCACTAGTGAATTGTGTTAGCATAAATCATCTCCAATGAAAGGAAAATGAATGTATAATTCCACTCCTTACAATTGTGCTCATATTTATAACTGCTCCCCTGCTTCTTTCTTGGGGTGTTATAAAGCCCCCTCATGCACTGTTTGGGCAATTCCAAGTACACTTCTCCTGTCATGCTAGAACTGCCCGAAGCTGAAATGGGAGCAGTTTACAGTCCCCTGAAGATGGCAGGAAGGGAACAATTATAAATATATTTTAAAGCATCAGCAAGGATTAAGAATTCACTGACGCCTTTACATCAAAGCTTGTAAAAGCACTTTTCCAGAGAAATCCCTTCCGCCAGCCAGCACTGGCAACAGGAGGGCCCCTTGTTGCGCCGCCTGTGAGAGGAAGGGGACAAAGCGCAAAGGCCAGGCTCCCCTCCAGGAGAATTGTTCAGTAGAGAAGAGGGTCTGGATATTTAAGCAGCCTGTTGATACTACAGATATACCATTCTGGATTCTTACATTCAGGCCGAGTCGGTCGGTAATGATGAAGTAGTACATCGAGCGGCGAACCAGGAACTAGTTTCACCTCTCCAGGAACACCATCATCTGAGGATGCCATAAGCAGATCTGAGCCAGTAATTTCCCTTTCAGTTATGGCTAGTAATGTAGGCGGAAGGTGGGATAATAATAAGCGATGACTGGGGACAGCTCCTATTGAAACTTTGCGGTTTTCCCCCTAGTATCCTGGAATATTGCTGGACTGAAGGTGAAATTGGGGGATTTTACCTTCCCATCCTTTTTGTAAAGCATTGATGTTATCTTGCTGCAGGAGACTTGGTTACTGGCCCCTTTTCATCCCAGAGGATATATTTGTTATGATCTCCCGGCGCAAGCTAATTTAAGGAACTCTCGTCCCTTAGGGGAACTTTTGATCTTGGTAGCTAATGATTGCTCCCTGTCTACGAAATATGTCTCTCAACTCAATTCTGTTGCTTTGGCACTTGAGATGTGGATCTCTCCTAAGGAGAGATGGATTTTGGTTAACATCTACATCCCTCCTTCTAATGCCAGGTCTTTCCCGCCAAATCTCTGGGACTCCTTGCAGTTATACATGGAGGATTTGAAATTCACTTATCCCCTGCACGATCTAGTGATCGCTGGGGATTTTAACGCTAAATTGGGGGTAATGTTTTTATTTAAATGAGGACTCTATAGTGGTAAATGAGATCCGGGGTATTCCGAATACAGTCATTACTGGCAATAGCAGTAATTCCCATGAGACTAAATTTGTTACCTTTCTTCATCATCTGAATTTGAGGATGTTGAATGGCACCTTTCAAAGGTCATCTGCTAATTTTCACACTTTTAGTTCCCCCGTGTGATCCACTATTATTGACTATGTTCTTTTAGATCCCGCCTCCTGGTTACAGGTTTCAAAATTGATAATGGACCTGAAAGTGACCATTCCCCTCTTTGTTGGGACACGGGTTGCAGTGAGGCAGGGGAGGTTCTCCCCTCTCACTCTCCTGACGTAGCTATTTTTTCTCATTCTTCACAAGATGTTTTGCCCCCCTGTAAGCGACAGTTGAAATGGGATGATAAGGTGGCAGAAAGAGTTGATTATTTTTTTTTTTGAGGGACCCTATTTTTCAGGAACTATGGATAGTTATCCTTAAGCAGGCGTATACAGGGGACAACTGCCGGCTGTTAATGGAATTTGTCACTTCTTATTTTTACAGTGAGGTTAAACAGGCAAGATGTACATGTAAGAAGGCAAATTCTGCCCCTTGGTTTGACCATGAAGGTTGCATTCAGAAGCAACTTATAATTGGGAGGACTAGAGTACCCCAGAAACATAAGGGCTCGGACTGGGAGCAATTTAGACTGCCTAGACATGACTATAAATCCTTGTTAAAATGGAAGAATTGTCCCATCAGAGGCTCCAGTAGCATAGGCTTAAATCTGCCATTATGGCAAAGGACAGTAGAACCTTTTGGTGTTTAGTTAAATTTGCATTAGGAAACCCTAGAGTTAATTTTGAGACTAATATTACTCCGGCCTCATGTGATGAATATTTTGCAAATCATTTTGCGGTTCATCACTCCCAGGAGATAAATTCTCCCAACATTGTTGATGGTGATTTATCCCCTTATTTAGTAACGTCTCCGCAGATGATGGCTTATTTTTCCAAACTGAAGAGAAACAAGGCCCCTGGCCCAGATGGGATACCAGCAGAATTCTATCTGTATAAACCAGACTCCTGGGGTCTCATCCTTGTAGAATGGTTCGATTTTATCATGTCTCATTCTGAGATTCCATATTCATGGCAAGGAAATATAATAGTCCCAATTTATAAAAAGGGTGATAAAAGTAATCCGGGATCTTATAGGCCGATTAGCCTTATAGATATCTCTGCCAAGTGCCAAGATATATGGAAGACAGTTACTTTGTCATCTGCAAGCCTGGGTGGAAGGTCATGGTATCCTGCATGAGGCTCAGGCAGGTTTCAGAGCTGAGTTTTCCACTTTAGACCATATTTTCACTCTACAATATCTTTGACATCAATATGTCACACTGCATAAAACTACCCTTTATTTTGCATTTATTGATCTATCTGCAACCTTTGACTCATTGAATAGGAGCTTGCTTTGGGAAAACCTGGAGTGTTTGGGAATTGACCCTATTATTTTAAAGTTGGTAATGGTATATTGCAACAATACATAGGCAAAAGTAAGATATGGACTCCAGGGCCAGTTAACGGAGGCATTTAGTATTAGTAGAGGGGTTCGTCAGGGCTGTTTGCTTGTACCTCTCTCATTTAACCTCTATGTTAACGGCCTTTTTCACAAACTGGAACAGGCAAACTGTCATCCCCCCCTCCCCCATGCCCATAATATCCTTATGCCATTGCTGATGTATGCAGATGATGCGATCCTGATTTCTAGAACCCCAGTTGGATTACAGAGAGCTCTCGATGCCTTTGTAACAGTATGTGACCAGAATCATTTAAAGATAAACCATGCTAAATCTAGAATCATGAGATGGGGTAATAGGGGGGGTACACTTTGTCAATGGCAGGTTAAAGGTATTTCCCTGGAAGTTGTTAAAGAATATAGATATTTGGGAGTTACTGTGTCTTCAATTCCTTCCTGGGTAAGGCATCGTAAGTTTTTAAGAACTAAAATCTTCCTTCCTGGGTAAGGCATCGTAAGATCGCCTCGGTGGTTTTCGCTATTTGGAACACCTATGCAGCCTTTGGACATAACTCGCAACTTTCTGCTATAAGACTTTTTGATGCTAAGGTTTGCTCTGTTATTTTATATGCTGTGGCAGTTTGGGGATATGAAGCCAATGAGGAACTATCGCACCCACTAAATAAGTTCCTTCGGAGACTTTTGGGACTTTCCCCATCCATGCCTTCTTATTTTTTGAGGCTCGAAACAGGAGTGGGTAATTAATTTACTTACCATGGCTAAGACTGCTTAACTTCACTATTGGTTTAAATTGCTGACTCGTTCTCCCAGACTGTCAAAATATGCTACTTGGAAGATTTTGCCTGTTCTCCATCGAGGAGATTGCCATGGCCGTGGGCTGTTACACAGATATTAGTAGTTGTGGGATGGGATATTTAATAGCTGGTCCTGACAGGCTTATTCTGCTGTGAGATAAGCTGGAGGTTTGCCAGTGACTCGTAGATATTGCCAAACAGGAGGATGTGGGAGCTGTTAGACTGTCAAAAATTATGCCCTTATACATTCATTGGTTTCCTGAAAAGAGTCCGGCAACCTTTCTCTCCTTAGCTTTAAATTATAAGTTAAAAGCGGCACTCTGTCGCCTGTGAGCTGAGCACATGCATACAGCCGTTTTAGCAGGGAGGCAGGCAGGAATCCCAAGAACTCAAAGACGTTGTACATGTTCTCTGGGAGAAATTGAAACAATTAACCATTATGTTATGCACTGCCGGTATTGTATCGATACCAGGGAAGCTCTGTTAGATCCCCTGTAGAAGGCAGTGGTCTTTTTGGATCCACAGGAGAAATGAATTTGGCTTCTACAAAACAATGATCCATATGTGATAAGCAAATTGGAGCAGTTCGCTTACCAGGTTGAGCTAATTAGGAATAGGTATCCCTTGATTTGTATATTTTAACTGGTTGACTCATATTGGTTGTGATATTAGACATGTTTATTGTGTTATTCTGTTATTTATTACTTTTATGTATTTATTGTCTGTGTGATTGGCCAGGACGAGAGCCAGTGCCTTAATAAACTTGAACTTGAAGGCCATGCTCTGCAGGGCAGCGCTGATGCCAGGCAGGCATTTCAACTGCAGAGAGTCCCACGGAGGTTGCCTAGCAACCCCCAGAGAGGTGGGGAAAAGGAAACTGGCGTGGGCCAGGTCTGCCTCCCAACAGGGGAGGAGCTTGGCTACACACACTGGGACCAGCCTCATTCCTAGGCAGGCACCCTAACAGTCAGCACCCTCTCCCCCCTTCCCACTAACACTGTGGATTGTACTGGTTGCCATTAGGGGGGCAGAGAAGGAATTTTTACGGCTATCACGATTGGCAAATGAATTTCAATTTTTCGCCTTCCTCACAGTGTTGGGAATACAGAAATTTGGCTTAATTCATGATTGGGGCTATTTACAATGTATAGGGTGATTCTGCAAATACTTTGGTTCGTCGCACTCTTGCAGAGGTCCAGTACTTTTAGCATGTTAATAGGCAGAATAGAACCTGTTTGTTCGAGTCATCTCCATAAGAGATGGGGAAGCTACACCTGGTGGAAATGCAGGGCACAGCAAACACCGGGGTCACAGCCCTGGGAGGGGTGTCCCAGGGCCATGAGGGGGTCAAGGACAAGCATGGTCCTCAACCTCAAGGGCACCAAACACCTTACGTCCAGAAAGGACACAGTCCCCATTGGCCTCGGCTAGCAGGCTGGATCGAAGGGGAGACGTTTCAGTTATAAATTAGAGCTGGCACTGGAGGGCACATCCAGGCCAGACTCCTATCTGTTTTTACGGTTAATACATGGTACTGGACCCAAATTGCCCAGGGCAATTACCCCACCTGCCTAATTCGGATTTGATTAAAGAGTGCAGCCATTTAAAACCCCAAACATGTGTCTTTGTTTCATTCCTGGGTGCGCCGACAATGAACCAATCCAACCTCTCTTTTGCTGTTGACCATACCTCATCTCTGTCCAGCATATCACAGACCTGACAACGCTATTGGCTTTCCCTGCACACTACAGGCTTGTGGAACCCCTTATTGTTCCTTGGGGAAATTCCCTTCTGACTGGCTACTCTTTGGCCACCCGTGGAAAGCAGCCAATCAGGAAGCAGTTCCAGTTCACACCACTTCCTTCAGGAATGACATGGAGTTTTGCATGGGGCGGAGGAGAGGAGGAAGAAAACAAGCAACCAGCATCATTTCTGCAGGAGGGGAGGGAGTGGGAAGCATTCAGCAAGTGTCTCGGCATGACTCTGCTCCTTCTTCTTCCCTCTCAGAAATGGTATGGGCTGCCTCCCAACAGGGGAGGAGCTTGGCTACACACACTGGGACCAGCCTCATTCCTAGGCAGGCACCCTAACAGTCAGAAGGGGGTACAATTTCTTGTTTTCCCAGGGCTTGTTCTCACGAGCAAGGATAGTTAAGTACCTCCTGCCACCTCTGTTCCCACAGGAAAGGAGAACAAACCAGAGGTTAAATACATCTTCCCTTCCCCTACTCTCCCTCCTTGGGAACTTGCAGAGACCTGCCAGAAAAGAATAACAAACTATCAGTGAGGGAGAGCTGCAGATGGGCTGAGGTTTGCTAGGATTACAGAGGGAGAGGAGATAATTATCTCCCTCTGTTATAGATCACTGAAGACCCACTTGTTTGGAGAGGTAAGTGTAGCAGGGCAGAGTCCCTGTGTGCCAAGGACCCTTTAAGAACAGCTCGTGCTGCCTAGATGCAGGCACTAGTGGGGCTGCTGGCACTACAATAGAGAAGGGACAGGAATTAATTGGAAGGCAGCTGGATACGGGTGTGGCAGCTGCCAGGCCAGGAAGAAAGCCAATCTCAGAGCAAGAGAGAGAAGGAAGGAGGATGCAAGGAAAGCAGCAGACAACGAATGGTAAGCTCCGAGGGTGTTGCCTGAACTAAGGGTTTCTAGTGGGGTGCAGAGGGGTGTGCCTGACCCACAGAACCAGATTATTGTAAGAGACTATATAGGTATGTGGGATAGAGACTGAATACGGTGAAGGGTGAATGGACTTGATAAATAAAGACACTTGGAGCTGAACCCCGAGAGAGGAATATGACTCTGGGGCCCTAATCCTGCAAGGACTCCTCACACGCCAGGGTGTCCTTCCCACAGTAAATACCTCCCATTTTTCTCACTTTGATCTCCTCTCTTCCCCCTGCTTGTGGGAACATGGGGCTGGGGGAAAATGGGATTAAAATGAGTTAGGACTTATTAGTTACTGTGATGAAGGTGAGCTTTAGCCTATCTAGCAAACCCCAATTTGCCTCCAGACCAGCCATGACTTGGTTCCATGACTTGTAATCTGCACAGACTTCCCTTTCATCAGTTTGTGCACCAATCCAAGCATGCACGCCTGTTCACAAGCTTTAACTCTCTGTCGCTTGTATCATGGAGGTGTCCCAATCATGTGGGTAGGTCTGTCTTGGTTTCTATCCATGCATCACCCCAGATTGTTATATCCACTTCCAGTGAATGCAAACACATACCAGCTTTATAAGAAAGGAAAAATTTATGTAAAAATTCAGTTTAAATTAAGGTAAACACAGTGTGTCTCAGAGTTACGAGAAGTTGCAAAAAGAACAATGGATACATGGCATTCTGAGCATGTAGCCATATTGCTTTTTAAAGAGAACATGACTTTTCCATATTTTCTAGAAAGCATGTACATTTGAATGATGATTGCAAATGGGTTGATTTTTCATAAACCATACACCAGGGTTTGGGGATCTTTTCCTCCCTGCTGACTGGATCAACACCATTGAAAGGCTCCACAAGCCGGAGCATCTTGGGTGGGAGGGGGTATGTTCATGATGGACTGGAGCCGCACTCCCCACAGAACACTCAGCAGTGGGGGCATAGTGGGGGTGTTTGGTAGGGGCAGGGCCCTGGACCCCAGAATGTCCTGTGGCGAGGAGGCATGTCCCCTGAATGTTTGGGAAGTGATGGGTCCCTGTGAAGAGGTCAGCAGGCTGCCTCCCATGGAAATCTAGCGGGGACATCGGTAGGCTAAATGGAAAGGAGCCACAGGCTAGAAAAGGGACCACGAGGTAGATGTCACCAACAACTCCTTGCTGATTCCTTTCTATCCCTATGCTGACCTCCCAGCTGGCCTGACTAGCACCTGATGCTTCCTAGCCCATGACTCTTTATTTATTTATTTATTTAAAGCATTTATACCCCGCCCCTCCTGCACACAGCTCGGGGTAGCTTCCAACAATAAAAAACATTAAACAATATAAAAACAGTTTAAAACAATCAGAATTAAATACTCTTTAAAACAGGGCCCCGAGAAACACTTTCAACATTAAAACCATAAAACAAGGTAGGGGGAAAAAACACAACCCTAGCCCACCCTCCCCAAAGGCCTGGGTGAACAGCCAGGTCTTGCAATGCCGCTGGAATGTCAACAGGCTTGGGGCCAACTTTATCCATGTTTATTTATTGATTTATTTACTTTAAAATTTTTCTACCTTGCCCTTCCCGCCATAGGCAGCTTGAGGTGGCTTACAATTAAAAACATCAGAATTAAAATAACACATAAAAGGAAGAAAAAATTATTATTTATTTAAAACATTTGTGCACATAGACTCAGGGCAGTTTACAATCCATCAATGCAGTGCAACTTTGAATGCTTCCAGTACTGGGTGTCCCACTGGCCAGGATTTTGATGCCACATTGGAAGTGTTCAGCAGGTAATGGTTCCAGCTGGGCCTCCAGTAATGGAAGCATGCAAAGTTACCTTTGAAATTCTTGGCCTTGAACACAGCCTGCATCACAACGTGACTCCTAATTTGCATCACCCCAAGAATCCCAAATGAGTCGCCCTACTGGATGCTGTGTCCCTACCCTTCTTCTGAACAGATTGGCTGAAATACTTCATTGGATGTAAACAAATGGACGGCAGCCCCACCTCTGCTTTGACTCACCCCTGGGTGGCCAGTCCATCTAAAGGCAGATCGCCAGATGTGCAGGCAGAGCAGAGGCAGAGCAGGCTTCTCTAGACCCAGTTGTAGTGCTCTGGGACATCCCGGAGCACCACCAGCAGAGCAGGCTGCCCAAACCCCGGGGCACTGACCCAAGGTGGAGCTGCAGTCTGTCTGCTCAGTGGACGGCTGCTGCAGCTCCACTCTCAGGTGGCAGTTGCCCCCTGGACAATGCCATAGAGTTGCAGGCAGCAGCCTAGAGCACTGGGTGATTCTGTCATCAAATCTATGTTGCGGGGGAGGGGCACATAGGTGGATTGTGGGCCATAGCAGCTGCCGTGTCTGTGTAAACCTGGCTCAGGTGGGGCTGGACGTGGGGGATGTGGGGCTGACCACCCCCGGATCAGATCTGGGGTCATCAAAATGACAGAGCTCCACCCAGTCATCAACTCTAAGGAAATTCAAATTCCAGCAGGGAGCAGATTGGTGCAGGCATCAATGGGAGCAGAAATTAAAGAGGGGACAATCAACTTTCCTCAAACTCGAGAGAGGGAAGTTTCCCATCCCCTCCATTCTCCCTCTGTTTACTGCCATGTTAGTTAGTTTCCTAAGAACCATGTTAGCTAGTTTCTTAAGAACTAAGTACAGCTGAGTTCTGGTTTTGGGGGTATTTTTAAGAACAAGGAGCTTGATTCTCCACTTTTGGAATTTAACATTGTTGTAACCCAAGTGATCTTACCCCGGTAGAAAAATAGGTACAGCAGATATGTAACCAGGGTTGAAATTTGTGCTGACTCTAATGCAGGAGTTAATCCCATTTACTAACGGGCAGTAAATGTTTTTCACAATGTGCAGTAAAAGAGTTTTATGAAATCTAATTACGTTATTACATGCTGTGTATACACGCTGATAAAGTTAATGGATGTAATGACACTCATTTATATAAATACACTACTCTGGTAGAATTACTTTAAAAATAAAAGCAAAGGAATCCATAAAGCTGAATGGACATAGAAAGGCTAGAGCCTTCAAAGAGCACAGCTCTTGGATAGGCAGCCTAAATCGGGCAGCAAGACAAACTACAACCAACAGATAAAACCAACATGCCTTCCCCCCCCCCCCTTTCATGTGCATGTGACTGTGATGGTTGTAGGCTCCCAGGGGCTGTCTAGCTGATTCCTTCCTCAGTTAATATTGCCTAACCAATGGCATCCCTATCTAACTCTAAAAGTGTGACTCGCCAAACCCCGGTAGAGGAGTAGGAAGAACACAACTTGGAGAAAGATGCTCCTTCAACGAGAGTCCTTGCAGATTTCATCTAGACCAACTGCAGAAATGCAAGGAAAGAATCTTGGCTGCTATTTAAACATTAATCAAAATGTGCGGTGCCCTTTACTTTTAAGAAGATAGGAAGTGCCATACTGGGTCAGGCCAATGGTTCAACTAGTCCAGCATCCTGTCTTCAACAGTGGCCAACTTTGGTCACTTTAGAGAAGCACACAACAGGTCATAGTGGAGGGAGTGATCCATTCCCCGCTGTTCGCTCCTAGCCCCTGACAGAGATTTCTCATCCCCTAACCAGCTTGACATATTCGCTAAGGATTTATCCAATCTGTTTTTAAACCAGTTATCCTATTTGCCTTCAGAACATCCTATGGTAACAAGTTCCACAGGTTAATTGTAGGTTAGGTGAGAAAAAAATACTTTTTCTTTGACTTAAAACCTGCTGACATTTAATTTCAAAGCGTGTCTTTCTGTTATAGTATTATGAAAAGGGGTTAAATAACAGCTGTCTATTTACTTGCTCCTTATCACTTATGATTTTCTAAATGTTTATCATATCCCTGCTCAGTGGACACTTCTGTAAGCCAAAGGGCCCTAACCTATTGATCCTTTCTTTGTACACATAATCATATTCTCCTCATTTTGTTCCTGAGCGCTTACGCAGGCATTTGAAGGGGGAAGGGGGTACTGGGATCTCTTAGGGAGCATTCACACGAGTGTCTTCTCCTTTTTAAATTTCCTGCAAGAGATAACAATTGCACCTTATGGTTTTTCACATCTTTCTTTCCCCATTTCTTCCCCCTCCCCATCAGTTTTGCTTCAGATATTGCCCCTGCTGCTAGCAATCCCATGATGCTGAGCAGCTGGCTCATGTCTCTATAGGTGAAAATAAATGGAAAATAGCCCGCAGGAGTCCCGCATTTGGTCCAGGACCAGCCCCACCCCCCCGGGAGTTTCTTGCAGTAAACCCAATACACGGACAAATGCCACACTCTCTGCCCACCCCCTTTCCTTCATGACAGGTCACTTTTAAACGAGGCGCTTAGAATTGTCTCCTGAGCCTCGCGTTGAGAGGGCAGCCACGCGAGAGCGTTTACATGCTCCCCACACTACTGGAAGTGACGTGCTGCCCATTCTTGGCAGCAGCGGCGGCTGGAGACACGGGGCTTTGAAGAGGTGTGCTATGAAAGCCTGCAAAGTAAGGCCTTCAGCAGGTGCTTCTTCAAAGCCCCGCATTTCCAGCTGCTGCTGCTGCCGACAACAGACAGCACGTCACTTCCGGTAGCTATGGGAGTGTATAAACACTCCCGGCGTGGCTTTCCTCAGGAGGTGCTTCTAAGTGCCTTGTATAAAAGTGGTCTCAGCCACAGGGAATTCTGGGTCCTGGAAGCTCCCCCTGCTGGTTGCTGCCTGTGTTTTTTAAAAAAAATATTTTAATTTTTGCCTTTTGAAGTGCCATTTTAGTGTTTCAAAGTGAAGCTAAACAGTAGAAGCCCAAGGGAAGTGTCCATTCTCGTGTTATGAGAATGGACCCCGCTGCCGCCTTGTGCGTGGCGGGGACAGATTTGTGCCCGCCCCATCAGGGGAATAACGGCACACGTGCGGGGGCGGGAAGCCGCCCAGGACTGCTCCTGCAGGTTGATCCCTTGCATGCTGCAACGAGCCCGTTGCAGCTTGCAAAGGGAAGGAGGCGCGAAAATGCGCTGAGCTGATTGGCTCATGGGAGCCACGTGGTTGGGAAGGCGCGCGAGCCACGGCATTCGGCCGCAAGCAGCGCCAGAAGCCGGACGCTTGTCGGGGGCTGAGAGAGGCTGGGAGGCCTTAAGGAGCGGCGCGGAGCTGAGCAGGCGGCCGGGATCAGCTAGCAAGGGAGTACCTGGGCATTGCGAGCCAAAGGGGGGGATTAAAAAAGCGGAGGGTTTTTTTCGGCTGGGGGCACAGCGGGATCGCGTGGAAGGGGGCGAGGACTCTGATCACTCCCCCCCCCTTTTTCTTTCTGCAAGTGCCTGTTGGTACTGTGGGCGAGCACCGGGTGGGGTGCAGGGGACACACACACACACCCCCCATCCTTCACCTTTGGTGTGTTTCCCAGGAGAATCAGCTTCGGGGCTGGGGATGCGATATCCCCACCCCACCCCATTCCATTCTAAATCCCCTTCCACTTGGGGCATTGGTGCCAATCGTTGGGGGTGTGAGAGTTAGACCCTTGCCACCGC
>QEPC01007237.1:471746-502086 GCA_003113815.1 Sphenodon punctatus
GTCCCTTCTCCCTCGCTGCCCCGCATGCCTGGAACTCCCTCCTTGCCCTCCTCTGCCTTGTCCCCACCCTCCACACCTTCAAGTCCCTTCTCAAAACCCACCTCTTTCGCTCCGCCCTTCCTAATTCCTGCTAAGCATCCCCACCCATGTTTATACCCCACCTGTTATCTGCAAACTCCCAATTTACTGAAACCAAGCCAAGAACGGGTACCTGAGATCTCACATCCTCATGAATGTTGCATCCCTTGTCTCTCCCTCTGTTCCCCCTTCCCTGTCTCCCCTCCCCCTGTCATTAGATTGTAAGCCCTTGGGCAGGGACTGTGTCTATCTTATTCTTTGTAAAGCACTGGGTACATCACTGGAACTGTATAAATGCTTATAATAATAATAATAATTAATAATTAATTAGTAAATAATAAATAATAACACGCCTTCAGACACCTGTTGATGTTATGTCTAAAGATGCCCAAGTTTTCTGCATATCAGTTTGAGCACCAGAATAAAGCTTGACTCATTTGAAATCTGTTGCATTTCCCATGACGTACTATAAAGTCACAGATCAGAAAACATCTTCATATCATTGAGTTAACAAGTTAAACACCTGTAACACATAACTCTATAAGAAACCAGACTTGAGGCTCATTTCAGAATGGCTAATTTCAGTTTCATTTTTTTTGTGTTCTTCAGTTTGATCGAGTAGAACAGGGAAATGTATGGGTAACATTATTACAGACGGAAACATAGAGGAATGGAGCAAAAGATGTAAAAGTTAAAAGTGAGGCAAAATCTTTAACCTGCTGGGCAGACTCTAGAGAGCAAGTTCCTCAAAGCTCATTAAAAGGACAGTGGCATGACATTTTTCATTGTTTTTCCAATACATATTTCTCACTGCTTGTAATACCCAGCTAAAAGCATGAAATGGAACTGTTCCTGTGCCTGGCAAAATCCTCTTCTTTGGATCTATAGGGAGAATCCTGACCCCAGCTGGTTTCTCCCGTCCCCCTCACTCTCTGAAAGTTTTGTTGAAAATTACTTTTTCCACAAAAAAATCTCTACTTCAATGAAACCACGTTGTCTGAGAGAACGATTTTGGATGAAGAATTTTAACCATCTCTAGTTAATGCACAAATGAGTAGAGTTGAAATGAGGGAGGAGGAAATTTTTGTGAGACATTTGCAAAAATCGAGATGGGGGGTTGACAACTCGAGTGTTCTCGTCCCCCTCTCAAGTTCTTGAAAATTAATTGGGGGGAGGATTGCAGGGGGCAAAGACAAGCCCCTGGAATATCTCCCACCCCTGCCTGGCCTCCTCATCTGGGGGAGGGAAAGTTTGGGCAGGGGTTTGGGGTCCTGGCACGGTGTAATTACCATCGGGGGGTGTGTCCCACCTTTCCCGTGGTGCTCTGCACTGCACTGGGCTCCTTCCTGGGTCTTCAATTTAAAAGGGGGGGGGAACCCACAGTCGTATCGTGCTCAGAGCGCTGGCTCTGCATGCCCTTTTCAAAGATGGCACGCATGTAGGGCTGAGCATGCTCAGAAGAGCTGCTCAGCTCTGTGGCAGCCATCTTTGAGAAGGGCACACAGAGCCGAGCAGTGCTCTGAGCATGCTCCAGCTGGGGGGGGGGGGGGGAGGATTTTTTTAAAACTGAAAACCCAGGAAGAGGCCCAGCATGGTGTGGAGCATTGTGCGGGGGGAGACACCCCGCCCCCAATGGTAAGTACACCCCTGCCCTATCCCCACTAGGACCTCAAACCCCTGTCCCCATCTGAAACTTCCCTTCCATCCCAGATGGAAGTGCCAGGAGGGGGCTGGAGGTACTCAAGGGGGATTATCTTTGCCCCCTGCTCACCTCTGGCCCCCATGCAGCCACCCTTCCTGCAACCCCAGCCTGGCCCCCTCAAGTTCTCACCAGCTCTCGAAGAGAAGAGGGTTTTTTTCTTGCCTTATGTTCTCTCGAGGCAAGACGGGAAACCTCCCCTTCTCCTCAAGAGCTGGTAAGACAATCGAGCCCAGTTTCAGTCCTACAAATGAGCTATAGTTCACCCGCACTACAGTTGAAATGGATAGCAAAATATTATCTGCAGTTAATATCCAGTATTCCAGAGAGCTTGGGGCTTATTCAATAACTATCTGGTAACCGAAGAGGTTAACTGCCAGACCAGAATACTGGATATTATTGTTTACCGATTACCGTTCACTGAATTACCGTTTACTGTATTATCACATAACCAAACCAGTCTGAACGGACAGAGGGTAAGGGAGTAGTTAAATGGTAATGCAGTAAATGGCACATGGTAAACGGTAATCTGGGTAACTGGATAGCAACCAGATAAGATATCTGACTGGATATCATGAATACTATCCAGCTGGATTCTGGATAGTAATGGTTACTCATTTCAGCTGTACCCATAACCAAGAACCTTAGAAGAGTTGCAATCAAGATTTCTCTACTCATTTAGTTATTTAATAAACTAAAAATGTAACACCTAAAAGCTTAGACCACTTACTACTAAGAGTGTGCAGAAAGGACTTCGTTCATTTTCATTTACAAAAACACTTTCATTTTCGTTAAAGAACCATTTGGTTTTGTTACATATTTTATCTATCTAAAACCAGTGCATGTGTGCAATTGGCCACTGTACTGTTCTGCACATGCGCACCTTTTCCAAAATGGTGGTGGCAGCATTGCTCCCATTTTGGAAAAGGGCAGCCAGTCTGCACATGCACAGTGGCCGTTTTGTGCATGCGCAGACCGGCTGCCCTTTCCCAAAACGGTGCTGATGCTGGTGACACCATTTGCCCATTGGAAAAGGGCATCATGTGCAGAAGGGACCAGCAGCCATTTTTGTGCATATGCAAGGATTTGTTTTTGTTTTTGTTTTTAAAAAAAACCAATTATTTTTTAAGGAAAATGAATGAAAGCAAACTAAAGTTGTTTGCTTAATCATTCATTTTTGAGTCTTTAGTTACTAAAATGAATGGGGCTCCATTCATTTTAGTAACTAAAAAACAAAAAAGAATTGCACATCCCTACTTATTACATACATGCTTAAATTACGCATGAGGAAAATCAGGGCACTTTGTATGGCTAGTCAGGAAAATCACTGGCATGTCTAAAATCAGGAACCAGCTCTTTTTAGGCTGGTAGAAAAGTCCTGAATTTATTTATTTATTTATATGCCGTCCTTCCCACAAGACTCAGGGCGGCTCATAATCCATAAAAACCAGTAAAATCCAACAATAAAACACACATCCCTCCCATCAAACTCCCTCCCTCCCCAACAACCCTACCCAGAAACCCACCCAAGCCCTATTTATCCCTGCCTGCCAAATGCTCTTTCAAATAAAAAAAGGTTTTGCGCCGCCTCCAGATGATGCCCAGTCTCAGACTCAAACGAACTTCCTGAGTATGGGAGTTCCACAAAATGGGGACAGCAACCAAGAATGCCCTCCCACGTACCCCCGCCCCACGGACAAGGGTAACAGATGGAACCTGCAGAAGGGCACCCATGGCTGACCGTAGGGGTCACAAAGGGGGCATGGTAGGATAGGTGGTCTTTCAGATATGTGGAACCAAGACCGTTTAGGGCTTTAATGGTCAAAAGCAGCACCTTGAATTGTGTCCAGAAAGCTATCGGCAGCCACTGTAGACTATGGAGCACCGGTGTAATGTGCTCCCAGTGACTAGCCCCTGAAAGGAGGTGAGCCGCCGCATACTGCACCAGCTGCAGCTTCCAAAAAGTCAACAGGGGCATCCCCATGTAGAGCGCCTTGACTAATTTGCCTTAGATAACACCACTCCGGCTGTCTCCCCATTCCCTGTAACCTTCTACCCCCTCCAGCCACAAGGGATAGGCATATGGATGAAAATTAGGATTCCGATCCATTATGGATCCAGATTACGATCTGTATTTAAATTAATAGAATTTTAAAAAACCCAACAAATAATTGATTTGAGGCTGCTTTTTCTTATAATTAGGCTGCATCTCGATACTTCCATGAGAGTTAGATTAGACAGTCATGGCCGTTTGTCCAACCCTATACCCACAGAGTGGGGTGTTAGGCAAGTGTGTCTATTAACACTATTACTCTTTATTATTATTATTATTATTATTATTATTAACAAACATTTATATAGCGCCAGCAGTGTACCTGGCACTTTACAAAGTAATAAAATAGACACGGTCCCTGCCCCTAGGGCTTACAATCTGAGAGACAGGAGCTGTGGGAGAGACTTAGGAAGGGGAACAGAGGGAGAGACAAGGGGTCTAACATTCATGAAGATGCGAGGTCTCAAGTGCACGTACTTGGCTTGGTTACGATGAGAATGACATCAGGCAGGTCCATGTTGCAAGGATAAGGGTAAACCGATCGTAGGTATAGGCATAGTGGCTCAGCAGGATAAAGAGTCAGACAGAGCAGAGCGGAAGAGGTGAGTTTTAAGGGAAGGTATGAAGGGAGGGGGCAAGGCGGATGTGGACAGGGAGGGAGTTCCAGGCATGGGGGGCAGCAAGTGAGAAGGGCCGAAGGCGCTTAGGGGAGCAGGGAAAGCGTGGAAGGGTGAGAGAAGGGACAGAGGAGGAGCAAAGTGCACGGGCTGGAGTCTTTAATTTGTATGTACATGGAGTTGTGGAGAAACGTAATGATCCGGGCTTTTCACCCCGCACACCTGGAAGAGAGGGCATTACCCATTCTGCTTTATGTAGATGATAACATTCTGCTATCACAGTTCCAGGTTGGGTTGAGGAGGTTAATGACCACTTTCCATGACTTTTGTGTCACTGACTATTTGTCAGTGAATTGTTCTAAAACCAAAGTCATGGCAAACTCCCGCTCATCCCGACACGCCAATCATCATTGGTCCGTGGACTCACAGTTAATCAAGCAAGTGACAGAATATAAATACCTAGGTGTCATCTTCACTAAACATTTCTCTTGGTGCACCCAGTACAAAACTGCCATGGATAGAGCAAGGAATACTGCTAAAGGGATTATTTCCTTCTATTATACTGCAGGGGGTAAGTTGTTTGCACCTGCTATAAAAGTTTTTAAAGCTAAAATCTCTGTCCAATTACTATATGCTGTGGCAATTTGGGGCCCGCATTTCCTCAAGAAATTGGAAACTGTCCAGAATAGACTTTTGAGGGTCATTTTGGGCGTTCCCAAAGCTACGCCTTTGGTTCTTCTGAGGGCTGAGTCTGAACTTAACAGACTGATGGTTGCTGCCAAAGTAGCCATAGCTTAAATACTGGTTGCATTTACATTTGAATCCATCTATCTAGGCAGGCTATGTTGTCATCTCTTGGGGGACCTTGGGAGATGAGTGTTTTGGTGTTATTTACCTCCTTGGGATTCTCTGATGTTTATTTATTACAACTTACATATGAAGGGGCTGTTACTGCAGTTGTAACTAGATTTTTTGATCAGGAGCTTCAGGGGGCCCATGAGGCTGTTGCATTGTAAAAAGTTGTGCCATTCTATAGGTTTTTTTCCAATTCCTAATGGAGGGGCAAACTATCTTTAACTTATTGCTGACTCAAAATATAGATCCATCTTCACTCTCGCTAGATTTGGTCTTCTACCCTCGGCCATTATGGAAGGCAGATATCTAGGGATCCCTTAGGAATCAAGGTTTTCCCCCCTTTGTTCATTGGGGGTTTCTGAATCTATTTTACATGTTATTTTCTATTGTTCTTATTATTTTAGTGTACGAGAACACTATCTTGCAGCCCAGGCAGCATCCACCCCAGCCTGTTCTCAGAGTAATTTGTTAATCAACTGGCTTTCAGATCATGATGTTTCAATTTCTTTGATGGTTGCTAAGTTCTGTTGTGCTACATTTAAAATGAGGAAACTCTCAAGTCTTGTGGCCTCTAATTTATCCAGCTGATTTTGATTAGATGGTGGATATTTTGTGCCTATGGGTTTGCTATGTCTTGGCTTGATTATTATTTTGTATATTCCTTTATTTTGTATGTATATTCTGTATCTTGTTTTTTATTTTTTACAGAGTTGTGTTTTGGAGATGGCCTTCTGGCTAGTCCAATAAATTTACTACCTACCTACCATTAATAAAAAATTAATTAAAATTATAATAATTAAATTTTAATAATTAAAAAGCTTTTAATAATTAAAAATAATAAAACACAAAATAAAAAAAAATCACTGTGCATGTGTAAAATGGCTGCGGGGCCATTCTGTGTATGTGCAGCCCTTCCCAAAATGGTGTAGGCAACATCTCTGCCATTTTGGAAAAGGGCAGTTGGTCGGCACACGTACGGTGGCCGTTTTGTGTATGTGCAGGAAATTTTATTTTTTATTGTTTTAATACAGATGCATAATCAGGTGGCATTTTTTGGATTAATCCTCAGTTGCCCATTTCGGGCAGTAGCGGATGAATCCAAATCCACAATGCCCACCCCCTACTAGCGAGTAGCAGAGAAGGTCTTCTGGGTGGTTCAGTGGTGGGACTTTTGGAGTTTCAATTTTTGCTGAATCTCCAACATTATCAGTTTCAATTTCTTCAGCGAAGTGCACAACAACAGAATCAGTGAACATCTGGCTGACAAATGCAGACAACCCTGTGGAAAAAAGAAAAATAGCACTGTAAGCAAGAACAAAATAGATTCACCCTGTCTTGAAGCCTCTCTCCCCACATCACCAATGCCTTGGTTTGGCTGAACCAGGGGATGACAGCCCTGCTAGAACCCAGGGAAGTATGTGAGGGGAAGTGTGTGCATCAGTGTGAGAGAGTATGCGATGGCAATGTGTGCTTAACCTGTGGATCTCACTTCCACAGAATGTTGTGGAGACCAATAGTATAACTGATTTCAAAAAAGGATTGGATAAATTATTAGCCATTTCTTGACCTAACCTCTCTCAGTGAAGTGGATCAGGGGCTGTCAGACCTGTGAGTGAATAGCAGGAAATGGGTCACTCCAATTCTGTTGTGCATATCTCTAAGGCAACCAAAGTTGATTGTTGTTGGAGACAGAATGCTAGGCTTGTTCTGACCCAGTATAGTACTACTTATTTTCTTAAGTTCATTTGATTTAACATCTGACTTAACTAGGGAATTTTGGAATATGCGATATAATTTGGGCATGTGATGGTTAGACTGTCCCTTCCACCTCATATTGGACTGTTGTGTTACTTCTCTGCCAGTGGGAGCCCTGGGATCAGGCATGTATTTTTCCAGCTACCTGAAAAAACTCTGTAAAAGCTCAGGCAGTAGACTGTCGCTCGGGCAAGTGTCCAATATTTGGGGGGTGAGGAATTTATAAAATCAAAGTCAAAAGACTGACCCATTGACCATTATTTTCTAACCATGTAACTGGATAGAGTTCAGAACAACTGTGCATGGAAGATGGGCTACAGCATTTCACTTAGATGCTGAGCTTTTCCTGACTAACCAAACTAGTGGGTAAAATGCTATTGTGCTTCCACAAAATTTGTTAGTCGCTGGGTAAATTATAGCTCATTTATATAATAGCTATGTTGTGCCATTCGATGTAAATTTTTTTGTTTCTTTCCTGTTGATAATTTACCCTTCCTGAATACTAATGAATAATAATGTCCCATTAGTGGAGATAAATGGCCATGAAAATGATCCAGACGAACGAGTATGTTTCCTGGCCTGCACTATATTTTGTACCCTGTCTGCCCCTGAAAAGCGTTCTGTTAATATGCATCTCCATTGGAGCTTGATTTTTGACCATGACTAAAGCTGGTCTCAGGTTTTGCAGGGGCAATTTACACCCCTTTAAGTGCCTAAAATAGTGGGTTTTGTATCCACAGATATTATATGCATTTTCCAATAGTCCTCGCAATATCCAAATGATATATCCACAATCAGAACAGATACTTGTGTATCATTTTTTTTTTTGGGGGGGGGGCGGGGTTTGACCATTTGTGGTTTTTTTCAGTTGTCCAGATACTCAGTTGTTTGTTTGTAGCTTCTGCACATTTTCAGCTTCTGCACATGCGCAAACAGTCAAAACTATGTAACCATACAGACAAATAACCAAATAGCTGAATATCTGGACAACTGGAAAACCGCCCTGAAAACTTGAAATGGATACGCAGGGAAGACAGGCCCAGATAGTGGCTGGCATCTGTTTCAGCAGATATAGTTTAAATCTGGTGAAATCAATGGATATGATATTTGCCGTGAATATTTCAGTCCCAGCCTGAGTACCTGGTGGGTGGCACATGGCCTCTCTTCTGGTCAGTAATATCCTTCATTTATTTGAACATGGCAAGATAAGGATTTTTCTGTCCAATCCATCCTCAGTGTCCTGACTACTGAAGTTGATTGAAACACAAGGCAAACCCAGTACTTCCGTGCTGGGCCATGATATTACGCTTATTGGGGGCATGGGCAAGGCCAGTGGCAGAATTACATTCAGGGGGGACGCAGGAAGTGGGAAAGATGCTTCACCTCACTCCTTTCTGCTGATGTGACCATGAACCTTTCCAAGTGTTGTGACATAATTACTTTTCAAAGTAGTGGGGCCAAGGAGTGCAACTGTACCTCCTTGCACCACCCTCCCAGGGCCCATGGTCATGAGGCTTTTATAGTTTCATATTCAACTCCACCTGCAGCCAACCAAGCCTCAATCTCTCCCTGGCCATGGATTGAGCTGGCACTGGTGAAAGTATGTTTGGGTCAGGATGACTGATAGTACTACCAACAGCAACTCTCTCCTTGCCCTAGCAGTCAGTGGTGGCTAGATTTTATAGGACCCTAGTAAAATATTTAAAAAGAGCAGATAAATGAGTAGCCAAGATCTATGGGTATTTTCACATATGACGGTACCGAGCACTGCCACAGATTGATCCTGCCCATGGTGAAAGCCCTCACCATGGGCAGGATTTGGTCTGGCCACCAAACAAACGTGCCGGCAACCAGAACTGGGGAGGGGTGGAGAGAGGGTGGGGGGGGGGGGCACGCAGACATGGTCTTCATGGCCCTGACCCCTGCACCGCTCAGCCTAGCCCAGCCCAGCCCCCTCCCTGATGGGTGGGTGTACTCGCCTGGAAAAGCTCCAGCCAGCAGCTGGAGTTAGGTAAAGTGGGCCATCAGATATGATGGCCCGCTCTACCACAGTCCGGGGTTGCCTTCCCCACAGAGTTAGCCCTGCCATGGTCCATGGTGTACTCTGCTCCTGTCTGTGGTGAACGTCTGGCAGGTGGGAGCGATGTGACACCACCTCCGGTGACCACGCAGGACTTTGCATGCCCATTGGTGGTAGTGTCACATGTGAAAAAACCCTACGTGTGCCTGATGGCGGCAGTGGCGTGTCATCATGGCATAGTAGTGTGTGCAGTGCTGTATGAAGGCAAATTTTGGTGTGGGTCCCCTTCTAACATAGGAGTGTCTGACAGACACATCTCACCTATTGCAAAAAAGAAATTGTTACAATAATTCATTTTTGTTTATGTTCAGCTAAACATAACATCCCATTCAGGTACCAGGACTCCCTCCATTTCAGGGAGGTATGTTTAACATTTATATTTAACATGCATGTTGTTTTTAATTTAAACATGACTGCCATATGTTGGAGGCCCTGGATAGGGTTTCCACCTCTTATATTTTTCACCCTGACCCTCCCATAGGCCAAAATGGGATGGTCAGATGTCAAAACCACAAGAGATGGCAACCCAACCGCTCACCCTCCATAGATCGGGACTCCTTGCAATTGAGGTCCTTTGAGCCTGTATTTGTACATCAATGCTTCTCACATTCATGTTATCATGAGTGAGTCCAACATATGGGGCCGTTTGAGGTTGCCCAGTCTACATTTGCCTGGGTGTGTATGTCCTATTTCTTTTTTAATATCTTGTTTAAGAGCAGCTCCAGGCCCCTTCAGCCATGAGGCCCTAGGCAGTTGCCTATACCTAAAACCTCCTCTGCCAGCGGTAGCTCCAACCCAGCTGGGACTGCATTCATTTTTGGAGGCCCTAAGTCACAGCTCCTAAAGCCCCTGTATAAATCCAGTCAGTTTACATCATCTGTTGTTCTAATAAGAGAAACATGCAAAACATGGGATTAAAAACACAAAAGGAGTCTGTTAAACAATTAAAGAAATCCTCCTCCTTGGAGCTCAAAGATGGTACAGTGTTAGGGTGCCCCAAGTACACTATAAAACCCACTTGGACAAAAGGCAGTAAACATCTGGTCCTTTTTTTAAAAAAATATTTTTTTTAACTAAAAACTATAATTGTGCTTTCGGCCTTGTTTTCTGTGTATGTTAGTAATGGGCCTGCAAGGCATAATTAGCTCATGAGTGACAAAAGAGACCACTGTAACTAAGAGGAGGCTGGGTTCCAGCATCATTAGATGGTTTGGGAAGCCGCCATGAGAACTAGCAGCTTTGTGACTCTGGCAGAGGAGCCAAGAAGGTAGTATTAACTCCATTTGTTCAAATGCCTTGGGTGCTGGGAAAAGGAAGTTGGGGACAATAAGAGCAAATGAAGTGGGGTGTGACTTTTGGTAATCCATCTTCTAGAAAATGGACCCTCTACTTTTAAAAAAAAAAAAAATCCTTCATTTTCCCATTTGTAATTGTCACAGTCCTATTTCTCGGGGTCAAATTCTGCTTGCCTTACTCGAGTAAATAGTGCTTTAGCAGTGGGCAGTGGGTTTGACCTATTTTTTTTTTTTTCTAGAATGGCAGCAGCATTGCCACCATTTCAGAAAAGGACAGCTGGTCTGTGCAAGTGAAAAACTACCAATTGTGTGTTATCATCAACAGCTACATTCTTTTCAATGCACGATTATTAAATGATATTTTTAATCTCATTTTTGCATGGCATTTTATCATATCTCTTACCAACTATAATTCATTCTTATTTAATGAATGATTACATATGTTTGGAGGTTGCAGAAATGAACTCCTTGTGCCCCAAAACCTACACTTACACAAATTATTGTCCTAGCTCTTGTAGAAGCTAAATTATGTCCTTGTTCCGGTGGCTGCAAATGTATCCACTTAGCTGACATATTTTCTCCCATATATATTAGGAGGCTGAAAAAATGGCCTCCCTGCAACCAAAATCCTACATTTAGAAAGAAAAAAATATTTTCCTAACTCTTGAAGGAACATATTAGGTTCTTTCCCTATTTTGGTGAGTACTGTGGATGCCATCTTGATAATACGAAATTCCCCAAGGGTGACACGGTGGCATCATTCAGATTCAGAATCAGCATGGTCAAAATATAGAAAAACCACTCCAAACAACTATGCATCTCTCTGTACGAGGTTTGGAGAACTTCTGCCAGACTAAAAGGAACTGCACACCCCTGTTAGGATAGGGGGACGGCAAGAAGGGAGAAGGAACGGGGATGGGCCCTTGCACTCTCTCACTCACGGAGCTCAGCACCCAATGGCGGGGAAGCACTCCCTCAGGACCTTGTGTGGCCCGTTAGCTTCCTAATGGAAGAAGGCCAGATCATCATGGGGTAGGGTGACCTATGTATGGAGCTCCAAGTGCCCCTGCGCCACTCCACGCACATATACCCACAAGCACACACTGAGGGGGGAGAAGTGGGTGTTGCACCAGGTGAGGATGTGGGGAAGAGTCTCTGGGGAGAGAGTCCCAGGAGGTGGAAAGCATGCCCACCAATCACACAGGAATACTCAGGGGGGGGGGCCCCAGACAAAAGTAGGGAAGGAGGGGTAGCCACACCGTAATTAGCCCTTGCACCCCCCCATTCAACAACACACAACACACTCATGCTCCATTCACTCACCAGTCACATGAAACTGCAATCCGCGCACCAAGCTCATTCAAGTGTTCAGGGCCAGTTCCTACAGTACGCTGATCACCAGCATTGGCACAGCCCATCAGCTGTGCCTTTATGCCAGCATTCCACCTAGCCGCGCCTGGATGCAGGCCGAGTGTCATGGTGCCTCCTGGAACTCCGCCACCTTCAACTCCACCGTGCTGGGTCCCTCCTCCACAGCGTCCTGTGTGTGAGGGGCAGGGCTGGGCTGTACCGCCTTGGCAGCGGCCGCCCCCAGCTCCCCGCAGCTACCGGGAACCTGATGGGGTTGGCGGCAATAGCCCCGCCGTTACCAGCACCCACGGTGAGTCCTGACAACCCCTAGTAGCGAGCAGCTTAAACATGATTCTGAGAAAGCTGTGCACTCCTTATGCACCCTATGGGGGAAGACAGGGAGGACCTGCAGAGTAGCAACAACTACTCTTGTAACAGGCTACTCTGTGAGTGATGTTTTTGGAATAGGCCCTCAGTAGACGCTGGCTTAGTTTCAGAGTCTGTACCCCTGCACACAGCATCTCAGTCTTTGTGTCCAAATTAGTTTAGTATCAGACCGCTTTTAGACAAGGCGCTTAAAAGCACCTCCAAAAGAAATGTAGGGAGAGAAACCTGTGCAGGAGTGTGTGTGCATGTTAGACATTTCCCCACGCTACCGGAAGTGACGTTGCTCCCATTCTAAGCAGCGGCCACCGAGAACAAGTGTAGGTATGAAAATGTGGCGTTGTAAAACCCTCTGGATTAAAAAGGATGGTGAGGCCAAAATTTTAAAAGAACCCACCCACTCCCATGGCTCTCTTTTGAAAAGAGATCCTGAGATAGGGGTTTTGCCCTCTGGATTTTACAACGTCGCGTCTTCAAACCTACATTTGTTCTCAATGGCTGCTGCTTAGAATGGGAGCAATGTCACTTCCGGTAGTGCGGGGGAAAGTCTAACACTCCCCCTCCCACGCAGGTTTCTTTCCCTGCGTATCTTTTGGAAGTGCTTTTAAGTGTCTCGTCTATAAGCAGTCTCGGTTTGAAATTTTGGCCCTACCAGTTATCCAGACTTCTCTTCACCTAAATGCTTTGAGATGTTGCAAATAAACAGGATTGCTCAGAATATAGAGTAGCTGCTCAGCTGGTGTAAATCTGGGCTTTGGGGTAAAAAGAATTCAATGGGGAAGGGGACACCCCCATCCCTCAAGTGTGGGGGATAGGGGACAGGTCTATCATCAGATTCACAGGCCACAGAGACCTAAAATTAAAGAGGGGATTTGAGATTTTGAAATTGAACTACCTGGAAACAAGCTGCGTGGGAACTAAACAGGGGTACTGGCAGGAGGCAGGGGAGTGGTCAGGTGCAGGGTTTTGGGGGAGCAAAGGAGGACCTGTCCCTAGTCCTCAGTTTGGAGTGCTGTTACTCCACTGAGAGAGACACACACAGAGAGGGAGAGGCCCTTTTTACATGAGACGCTCCCCCGCATGGACACTTATCGTCCACCCAGGGGAGCATCCCATGTAAATGTGGGGGTGAGTGGGGGTGCGCTCCCAGACCCATGCATCCCCACCCGCCCACTACAAACGGACCAACTGATGACAATACAGGTTGCTTCATGCATGGGGCTGCGGGAGGATCAGTGTGTGCCTGTATGCATCCGCCCCCTCGCACCGCCCCCACAGCGATGCACCATCGGACCGCCCCCAGCCACGGCCCATTTAAAAAGGGCCACAGAGAGAGAGAGAGAGAGAGTGTGTTGGGTGCACCAGCTGAAGGTTTGGTTGCTGGTTTCATGGAGTTTTTTGGGTGTTTTTTTTAGCATATGGAGGCATTTTGCTGCTCGAACAGCAAGCTCTCCGGTCTGGACTTAGTACATTATCAAAACAGCTGCAGATTCTCTCTCTTTAAGGGAATGATTTCTTTGCTTTTCATGCAGTCAATGGAGGACAATGCTCTTTAAGTCACACAGACACAGGATCCTTTGGTCTGAAGTTTGTCATGAGTCAGTACACAATCTGCACTAGAGCAGAAGGGAAGCTGTGCAATAGATTTACCTGACGAGAGGAAGGCATGAGTATATTTAATGGAATGTTGCTTGGAATGAGAGGAATAAAGCAAATAGACAAATGGTGTTTATAAACAAGACAGTAGCCTGCCGGACTCTGTGTTTGGTCCGTGCAGCCTCCACCCAGGGCCCACTCACATTTTTTAGCGTGTAGAGCAAATAAACTGGCAGCTCCCTGCCCACATTTCATGTGCTGGCAGTAGATGCCCCTGTTGGCAGCACTCAGCACTTTCCTTCTCCCTGGCCCTGATGGAAAAGGGGGTCACAGCCAGAGAAGATTTCTTCCTTGGTTGTGACCCCCCCTTTCCATCAGAAGCAGTGCTCACGTGCTCTCCCAACTGAGAGGCGGCTGCAAGAGGGGAGAGTGGGGGGTGCAGGAAGAACTAGGACTGAAACTCGAGTTCACAATTCTTGTGTTTCTTAGTGAGCATCACAATTCTCGGCTTGTTCTCACAAACAAGAACAAGCCTAGAATCAGGAGTGTCTGGACTGTATTCTTGTTGAGAAACACGAGAAAAACGTAACAAAAGAACTGCGCCTGTGCAAAATGGCGGCCAGTGCCATTTTGGAAAAGGGCAGCACCTGCGCAGAATGGCCCTGGCGGCCAGTTGTGCACATGCTGTTCTTTTGTTTGTTTGTTTGTTTGTTGGAATTCTTTACAAGATATCTCGTGAGATTTCGTACTGGGGCCGAGATCTCAGGAAGAACTCGCAGTCCCTGGAATGAAATCCGCAAGATTCTCATGGGAAAAAATTGAATCTTGATTCAGCCCTAGGAAGGCCCTTCTCCAGAAGTTCTGCATGTTTACTTCTTTCTCCATTTGGAAAAGTAACCAAGGCAAGCAGAGGAGCCCTGTGGATCCTCTGGAGGAGCCTCCCTCCTCCCTCGCTCCCCTCAGTTCCTTTCCTAAATGGAGAGAGACGTGTGGGCAGCGATCCTCTGGAGAAGGTCCCTCTTACACACAGACCCTGCCTCACTCTCTCCTCTCCTAGCCTCCTGTCAGCTGAGAGAGTGCAATCACTCTCTCCCCTCTAGCAGCTATGATAGGCATGACTCTATGGTGCTGGTGGACCTAGATATGGGTGAAGCTGCATGCAACCTATGAGACATGGGGCATTTTTACACACACCTTAAAGTTCTGGATTTTTCAGTCTTCTGGGTTTACAAGTCCACAAGTAAGTTCCGGATGCATTTTTCACACACACACTGCCTGAGGCAGTTCCTGGATGCATTCTTCACACAAACACTGCCCTGAGGCAGCCTAAAGTAGCCACAGCTGTAGACGTGACAGGCTGCCATGGAAACCAAGTGACTCCAAGCAGTTTACCAGGAGAACTTTTTACACACAAAAGTTCTGGGAGAAGTTCTACGCAGAAGTTCAAAGAGCCGGATGTTTAAGATCTGGGTGAGTGATTTAGACACACAGAAAGTTCAGGATGTGAAAGCAAACGTGCAGGAGAAATGTGTGTGTAAAAACACCCATGGTAACATTGGCCTGCATTAGCATGCACTGGCCTGCACAGTTGGCCCACAATTTCCTTGGACAACAGCGATGCTGTGAGTGGGGAGCAAGTGGGGGCTGTGGGGTGTGTGGTGTGTGCAGGCTAAATCTGGTGAACATCTATTAGATGGGCAGGTGAACACCCACTTGGTGGGTGCTAATGTGAGCTATTGTCTTGTTTATTTTCAGCCAAAGAATGCTGGAAGTACAACCAGTGGAGTAAGAACTTGCCAAAGTTTGAGGGGATAGCTCCTCCATTCATTCCCCATAGCCTCCCACTCCCCCTGCCATACTTTTGGACAAATGGTGGGGAGTCGAGTGATTCAGGGACTGCCACTTGCACCTGAAACTGAGAGGGAATTTGTTCTCTGCATCCTTGCTCTGTTTTCACATCCATTTTGGAAAAGGGCAGCTAGTCTGCACATGTGCAGTGGCTGTTTTTCACATCTGCAGACTGGCTTCCCTTTTCTAAAATGGTGACAAGGCTGTTGCTGCCATTTTGGAAAAGGGCTCACATGTGCAGATTGGTCCAGCAGCCATTTGTACATGCACAGTTATTTTTAAAAAACATGATTTGTTTATAATTAAAAAATGACACCCCCTCCCCCGAAAACAAATGGGTTTTCTACAAACCTCCCAAAACAAATGTTTTTTGTGAAACAAAAACAATTGATGTACCTGAAAGATTACTTATTCTTCTTACCTCTTTACATGGAATTGCCAGTACCTGGAGCTGAGTCTAGTTACCCTGGCTGAGCAGTGAGCAATGGGTGCCCGTACCAGTCTGTGATGTACTGTCCTTTTAACAACTTTGGTAGCTCTGCACTTATCCCAGGCGGAGCTCTGCTTCCTGTTTATGCGCTTTGCCAGAACAATAAAGTAGCAACCTGGGCTGCTTTTAGATAAGCAGGTAGCAGCCGTGTGACCCACTCACGTGATTTTTCAAAATCCTGTGAGGCAGGATTTAGAAGTGACACGTCAAGCGTTCACGTGCGTTCAAGGTGGTCACGCATTGTTTAAAGACCACAAACTAAATACCTCCATGTGTGAAGTATTTAGTTCATGCTCTTTAAACAACACATGACTGCCTTGAACGTGTGACGCATCATGTCTAATCCTGCCTTGCAGGATTTTGAAAAATCACATGAGCATGTTGCGAGACTGTGACCTGCTCGTCTAAAGGGGTGCTAGTGGCCATGTTGTAACCAGTCCCTATGCCTTAGGGGTCTTTCAGACGTTCTGTTTTTTTCAAATTAAATCATAATTCGAATGTATCGTGCACGTCTGAAGTCCCTAATGCGAATTATTGTGGTCAATATCACACTAAAGAAATCCAAATGTCAAAGCTACTCAATCCTACCTTCTTGGTGTCCAGTTTCAATAAATCCGCACTTTACAGCAGTGTGAAAGCAACATCGTAGTGGTTTTAACTGGTGCGAAATATTTTCTGTATGCAAATGCAACCGTGCTTCCACGTGCACTGTTTTACTCCTGCCCCTACCGGAAGCAGTGAGACCAGCTGGGGCCCCGCACTTGCCTCGCTGGGGGAAGGCTGCAGCCAGCTTCTCCCCCCAAAAGTTCTTCTGCCTCCCCTCCATGCTTCCCGTCCCCTTCCATCATCTGCCTCTGCCTCTGCCTCCTAGTAGCACTGCAGCAGTAGCAGCAGCGGGACACCGGCACTCCGATTGGACTGTGAGATAAAGCAGAAGGTTGCTGCCTTGTAAACAACATTCTTTGAGTTGGCTCCGAACATTCTCACAACTGAGTTGTGCATGTTCACCCTATTCAAATAATAGACCACATGATGGTCTCAAGCTTCTCTAGTATAAAAAGCACTCTACCCTTCAGAATGACCGTTCCTTCCAACCCTTTCTAGACATACAAGAAAAAAAAAATCCATGCGGACTGGAAGGTTGTGTGTTGTGAGAATGTTTAGAGCCATCTCAAAGAATGTTGTTTACAAGGCAGCAACCTTCTGGCTCCCCACAGGCCACTTCCTGTAATTGAACCACACTGAGCAGCCGGGTAAGCGTGCACTTCAAGAAGGTCTGAATGCATTATTTCGCTGTAGTTAAAACTGGTATGGCATGCATGTGAATGCAACAGGACTTGTTAACAGCGAACTATTGAGAACCGAATTTTTGAAAATCCAGATAATTGCTGCACGTGTGAATTTGCCCTTAGCCTCCGTTTCTAATTCCCCAAATCAGATAGAGAGCCTGAGGAGAGTATTCCATTAATTATGAGAAATTTGCTTTAAAACTCCTATGGCCACAGTCTACCAACTACTTACCCTGGAGTAGTTCCACCGAGAATATAGTGCAGAGCGACCAACTTGTTAAAGTGACATTACATCTCAGTCTTTAAATAACTGTTTCCCTTTTGAAGAACCTCATTCTGTGAATCTAGCTTCTGCTGCTGAATCCTGGGAATGAAACTGAGCAACTGCTGAGTGAGGCTGGCACTGAAACATTGAATAGGCTTGGTCTCCTAGTTGTGAAGTCACAAAAATATCATGAGAATTGAGAACTGTCACTGAGATCTTCGTACAAACTTGATAATAGACTGAGATCTCAGTTGAGAAAATATTCTCAAAATACTGTTTACTATTTATTGTTTACCGTTTACCACAATGCACTGTTTACCATATACCGGTTATCATGTACTGCTTACCATGTACCACCTCAAGACTGGACTACCGCAACATGCTCTACGTGGGACTACCCTTGGTGACGGTTCAGAGACTGCAGCTGGTGCAGGATGCGGTCTGTCTCCTTATGGGGATGGGTTGTCGTGAGCACATTACACCAGTGCTCCGTTTTTTGCAATACAATAATATTTATTAAGGTTATTCACCACTTAAAATATAAAACATAAAACAAACAAGTCATCAGATTTTGCAAAAACCAGAATAAAGGGTCCATGTCAAACCCAAGTTTTAACAACAAAACTATTATCTATGCAGATAAATTACAGTCTTATAATAGATACAAATAAACTATTGTAATAGAGCTTTCCTCAAATGAAAAGCAAGAAGAAAATAGAGAGCCACCGCTTTTGTGTTCTCAAAAGCTTTTGGAGTCAACAGAAAAATGATCTGGTACTCTCGCGAAGGAAAGGTTTTATCTCCATACAGAGGAGTCAGCCAAATGAATCTCAATTCTTCTAAGTAGGGGCAGGTAAGCATTATGCCTACCTGCAGGATTGCCTCACCCCCTGGGCCCTAGAGTAGCCCCTGTGGTTGGCCAGGAGTGCCCATTTTGAGGTCCCCTGAGTTTCTCGGGTGGCTATGATGGGGAGGGCGTTCTCGTCTGTGGAACTCCCTCCTGATGGAAGTTCACTTGGCCCAGAACCTTCCCTCTTTCTGATGACAGTGTAAGACCTGGATAGTCTGCCAGGCTTTTGGTGAGGGTGATGGGGTTGGGAGTGGGCGGAATTTTAACTCCATTGATGTTTTACACTGTTGAATTTTATCTTTATCTTTTTATATATATATATATATATATATATATATATATAGTGTATATATATATATATATATATATAGTGTATATATTTTTAAAGTGTATATAGTGAATATATATATTGCTCTCGCTCTCACTGGTGCCTTCAAAGCCCAGCACGTGCCAAATTCAAACGTGTGTAGTCCCACCTCGTCCTGGCTTGCAGCGTATGCCCAGTGCTTGCTACCCAGGCAGGGTCATATTCCCTCTGTTGCGTGGGCAGTGGGTTGCTCTGGTATGTCAATTCAGGCCCACCGGGAACCCCTGCTGTGGGGGAGGAGGGGAGGGCAATTGGGGAGGTTGTGAGATCCCAGGTGGATAAAGGGCTCCAGTTTGGGGATCCAGTGGTGAGGCCGCCACCTACTGTTACTTATCATTTCTAAAGCACTACTAGTTGTATGCAGTGCCTGACGCACCCACTCCTCATGGGAACAGCGGAAGCCTCGAGGTTGCAAATGACACAGAGAGCCGTGCAAGGAGGACCCGAGAGGGTGAGATTTGAGTATGGCACCTGCCTTCTTAACCCCCCCCCCCCCCAGTGCTTGCACAGGCAAGGGTTGAGGGGACAGGCCCAGCCACCCCAGCACTCAGCACTCTCCTTCCCTCTACATAATCCCCGTTCTCATCCAGCCAATCCTCCAGCCTGGCTGATCCCTGTCTGAGCCAAGGCTGCTAGGATCCCCCTCTCCCATGCCTGTCCAGGCAAAGGCTTTGATGGGAAGCAGCAGAAAACAGGAGAGTCAGGGCGGTGGGGTCTGACCTGCTCCTGGCAGAGACCAGGATAGGGCAGTGATGGGGCCATGGGACAAGGGACCTGGATTCAGTCTGATTATGGAGCGGATTGAGTCCCTGTTCCGATCCCACCTGCACTGTTGTTTTTTGTTCTGTGTCTGTAGAGTGTGACTGCACCTCGTACACAATTGAACCCTGATCCATGACTGCCATACACTGCTGTACACATAAACAAAAGTCACTTTCAGTGTGTGCACACAGGCAGAAAAAATAACTAGCTGTGTAATCTACCTAAAGGCTCCAGCCAATTCTCTATCTGTAAAGAAAGATCTATAGAGATAATCTAGAAATGCACAGGACATTAATTTAATTCTAGCCTTGCCTGTCAGCTCCAGCTACCACATGTGCTACCTGCACAGTGCTCTAAGCCATGGATGCAAGAAACCGTGAGGAGAGAACATGCAAAGACTGAATGCTTTTGTTTCGAATTTTTTACTTTCGCCTTCAATGTTCACTATAGGCGCACAATGAAGTATGACATTTGTTCCATAAACTCAGAATTGTGGGCATTGCAAAAGGTTACTTCCACTCACCAGGTGCCGACACGTATGAACATCCATGGGTGGGTAGGGATAGTAGGGCTGAAAGATTTTTTCTCGTGAGAATTCTTGTGAGTTTGGGCACTGAGATTGATTTCTCTGTAATTGCCTGAGCCCAGGATGAAGTCTCAGCTAGTGGCGTGATACTGGGTGGGGGGCGGTAGGTGGAGTATGGCTGGGAAGAGCACCTGTTTGTCTGTAAGTTTTGTCACACTAAACCTGTGAGTAGGGGGTGAGCGGGGGCTACCCAAATACTGGTAGGGGCTGCCTGTTCATTAGGTTGGACACATTAATCATGTGAGTGGGGGCCACAGGGACAGAACATGGATTCCAGCAGGCTTACATCTTGTATGTTTTAACCCTAAATCCTACAGTGTTCACTTATTTATTTATTTCTTAGCATTTTTACCCTGCCCTTTCACAAAGGGTCAGGGCGGCTTACAAAAATATAAAATACTATTAAAACATTAAAATACAACTGAGAAAAAACAAAACACAAAGGAAACACCCACTCCAACCCCAGTCCACCAGCCCTTCCACCTAATCCCTATCCCCACTTGCCAAATGCTTTACTAAAAAGAAATGTGTTGCACTGCCTCTGAAAAATGCCTAGACTCGGACTCAAATGGACCTCCAGGGGGAGGGAGTTCTACAGGACCAGGGCAGCAATCAATAACGCCCTCCTGCGAGCCCCCATCATATGGACTAGAGACACAGGTGGAACCTACAGGAGAGCACCGCTGGCCAACTGCAGAGGCCGCGATGGAGCATGGTAGGAGAGGTGGACTTTCAGATATGTGGGACCCAGGCCATTTAGGGATTTAAAAGTCAAAAACAGCACGTTGAATTGTGCCCAGAAAGCTATCGGTTACCAGAGCAGATTCCGGAGCACTGGTATAATGTGCTCCTGGTGACCTGTCCCCGAAAGGAGCTGTGACATTCTGCACCAGCTGCAGCTTCCGAACAGTCATCAAGGGAAGCCCCACGTAGAGCGCATTGCAGTAATCTACCCAAGAGGTGATGAAAGCATGAATGACAGCAGACAACTCCAAATCAGAAAAAAAAGACTGCAGCCTCCTGACCAGATTGCTCCTGGCCACCGCCGCAAGCTGAAGATCTAGACTGAGCAAGAGGTCCAGAAGCCCTCAAAGGCTGCGGACCTGTGTGACCAAAGGGGGGCGGACCCCATCAATAGTAGGAGCCCCAATTCCCCCCAAGTCACAGGGCTGGCCAACCATCATTACTTCGGTTTTGTCAGAATTCAGCCTCATCCAGTCTCCGACAACCGCCAGACATTGGGTAAGCACTGAGACTGCACGACCTGGGTTGGATGAAAAAGAGAGGTAGAGTTGGGTGTCATCAGCATATCGATGACACATCACTCCAAACCTTTGAATGATCTTGCCCAGCGGCCTCATATACACATTGAACAAGAGGGGAGACAAGATGGAATCCTGCAGGACCCCACAGGAGAAGTCACGAGGGGACGACAAACAGTCGCCCATCACCACCTGCTGAGATCTCCCCAACAAGAACGAACAGAAACACTCAAAAGCAGTCCCATGCACCCCTGCCACATTCCACAGATGTGGCAACAGCACCTCATGATCAACTGTATCAAAGGCCACTGAAAATCTAACAGGATCAGTAATGTACAATTCACCCTGCACCTCCAGGTGCAGATGATCGACTAAGGCCACAAGCACAGTCTCCATACCATACCCAGGACAAAAGCCTAACGGAAATGGGTCCAGGAACCCGATAACGTCAGGATGAGTCTAGAGCTGGCGTGGAACCACTTGTTCAATAACCTTTCCTAAATAGTCCTTACTATGGCAAAACACCACCTGAAATTAGGGCTGCACCAAATAGGTCTTCTGGGTACTCGGACTAAGTTCCAAAGTTCCAAGTAACGAATCTAGGTACTCAGCTGAGCTTTGGAACTTTGTCCAAGGACCTATAATTTGGAACTCAGAATGCCAGACCTCAGAAATCACTGGAACTCAGAACTTTGGAACTCTTTCCTTTAATGATTTTGAAGTGCACCCACTTTAAAATTATTATGCCAAGCAGTGCCCAGAAAAGCATGCTAGCAAGAGTGAGACAATCACTCAAGAAGACAAACCCAAACAGTGCAGCTGTGTGCAAAAAGTAGAGGTGTGTGCACCAGGGGCCCATGTTTTTTTTTTTTTTTCATTTTCGTTATTTAAATACGTCGTTTTTGTTTTTATAAATATCAAATTGTTGTTTTTGTTTTTGCTTTCGTTTTAGTTTTCCATTGGTTTCAATGGAAAACACATTTTCAGCTGTAACTTTTTTGTTTTTCACTATATTTGGCTGAAACGTGGGATGCATATACCTCCAAAGGCATTATGTGTACGAAATTCTGAAAAGATTGCATAAAGGAATCCAATTTTAGAAGCAGTTGAATTATTTTATTTTGCAAAAATCTTCATATACATTCTTAGCTGTAACTTCTTTGCCTCACTTTTAATGTAGATGAAACTTGGCAAGTTTACACCACTTCCCATATTTACTATTTTTGCCAACTTTCAGAAGGATTTCATAAAGGGTCCTGGTGGTATAAGCAATTAACTAATAAATGTATGTCTGACTGTAACATCTTTGTAGTCCAAACAGTGTACATGAAATTTGGCAGAGCTGTATATCACACTTTCACAATAATTTCTGCCAAATATCAGAAAGATGTGATAAAGGGTCCCAATTTTATATGCCTGCACAGCATATGTGCAGAAGGAGCCTATGCCAGGGATTCTCTTATGTGTCACTGTGGTATAAGATTAGTTTGTGATGCCAATTGGCCAGCAGAAATGTCAAACAAATATCCTCCTTCTGTGCTGTGACCATACCAACATCTTTCCCCCACGTGTTACTGGGAAGTCAGAAGCATCTGTTTAGGAAAGAGGCAATAGAGATTCTCTTATGTCCTCTGTCACCGTGCTGCAGAATGTGATTGTGATATTTGGCCAGCCTGGATGTGAAAACTATGTCTCCTGATTTCTGGGATGCTATCCCCAAAGTCCCAGTTCCGTCCCTTCTATGCCTGCCTCAGGGCCGCCCCCTATGCTCACCTGGAAGACACTACCAATTGGTCCTGTAAAGCTAGAACCATGCAGTAATTGGCCAGTGAATGTGTCTGTCAGTCTTTTGGGTTGCTCCACATCCTCTCTCCTACATCCTCCCTCCCCCTGACATGCCAGGTGCCTGCCTCTGACTAGCACTGCATGTGCTGCTATTTATCTGAATAATGGTCTTCACAGGGACAACATCAATTGCTTATAAAATTGGGTCCCTTTATCAAATTGTCCTGTAGTTGGGCAGGGATAGCAGGGAAGGTGTGTGACACATTCCTGCCAAATATCTTGTAATTAGGATGGAATATACAAACATTACAGCTGGAAATGTATTAATGTCTTATACCATCAGGACCCTTTATCCAATATTTCTGTAAATTGGCAGGAGTGTTAAGACTGGGGAGGGACATAATATTCACAGATTTCATGCACATTTAATAGAAGATAAAGACATTGTAGTCATGAATGTGTATGGAGCTTTTCTTAAAATCACAAAATGCAATTGCTTTTAACATTGGTTTCCTTTATCTAATCATTTCAAAAACTGATACACGTAGTTCCCTCCATTGGAGGTACATTCTCCCCAAGTTTCATCAGAATTGAATAAGAAAAAAAAATGTTACAGCCAGACATACGTTTTTCATTTTCTCCCTTTACTTCAAAAACACAATGTTGTTTTCATTTCTATTTTCATTATTATTATTTGTCATTTTTGTTATTGCAATAACAATAATGACAAAGACAATTTTCATTATCATTATTGTAATAACGAAAATGACATGCACACCCCTAAAAGCAAAAGAAAGCTAGCAGTACCCAGAGCATGGTCCACCATCAGCAGTGCACCCACTTTTAAATCATTATGCGGCGGCCTGTCTTCTTACAGGCACAGGTCACTGTGAGCACATTACATCAGTGCTCTGTTCTTGGCACTGGTTGCCTTTAGTTTTCTGGGCCCAATTCCAGGTGTTGGTTTTGACCTATAAAGTCTATATGGCTTGGGCTCCACCATTCTGCCGGACCACCTCACTCCCCAGGACGGCCAGGAGCGCTCTCCTCAGAGTTCCCCAGGTATCTCAGGTGGCGACGATGAGAAGGGCATTCTCAGTGGTCACACTGAGGCTGTGGAACTCCCTCCCGTTGGAGGTCCACCTAGCCTCTCCCTTTCCCTCCTTTCATAAGCAATGTAATACTTGGCTGTTCTCCTGGGCTTTTGGTGAGGAAGACAGGTGGTGTGTGTGAACTTTTACCCCTTGTATTTTATCATATTTATATTAGTTTTAGGGTTATTTATGTTTATTTATTTTATATTTGTTTCTTGTATGTGCAAGCTGCTCCTATTTATTTTTACAATTTATATGCTGCCCCCTCCTGCCTCAGGCATCTTGGGGCAGCTCACAACATATTAATACATTTTCCAAACATTAAAACATTAATGTTTGGAACCCCACAACCATCACCTCCGTCTTGTCAGGATTTAGTTTCAGGCAGCTCGCCCTCATCCAATCCCTTACAGCGGACAAACACCAGGTAAGCACTGAGACTGCCGGGCCTGAGTCAGAGGAAAATGAAAGATATAGCTGGGTGTCATCAGCATACTCACTCCATACTCCCTAACAACCTATCCCAAAGGCTGCATGTACATGTTGAACAGGAGAGGGGATAGAATGGAACCCCGCGGGACTACACACGTGAGGCCCCGGGGGGAAGATGAAAACTCCCCCAGCACCACGCACTGGATTCTCCCAGCCAGGAACGAGCGGAACCATTCAAGAACAGTCCCGCCAATCCCTGCCCAGTCCCGCAACCAAGTCACCAACAACTCATGATCAATGGTATCAAATGCAGCTGAGACCTAACAAGATCAACAGGGATCTAACAAGATCAAAGTGAACCCTCTCTGCCCTCTAGGGTGCTGAAAACTTGCCAACAGGCAGTGCAAGCAGCAGCACCCAAACTTTAAGTATATTTGGCACTGGTGGCAACTCCTGGCATTGCCCCTAGTATGTGGACAGCTCAGGCCAGGGGAACTGGAGCTAGACAGATCCCTCTGGCCTCCATTGTGCCAAGCAGTAGGCAGGCAGCAGCAGTGTGGCACCAACTTGTTTTTTTAAAGGAAACAGCATGGTGGAAACAACTAACCCCCATTCCCCAGCATTGCCACTATGGACAGGCCAAGCCAAGCACCCCTCTTGCCAGTTACTTACAGATCATCAGGGTAGTGTACACAGCCAAATTCAGTAGAGATTGGAAAATGGCTGTACAGTTACTTTTATTTTGCCTCTGCCAGCTAATCAAAACTTGCCATTTGGCTTGTCCATCACTCAACTGTCCCCTCCCACACACCCCTCCTACCAAATATGGCACTAAGTTTAATTTCCTTGCTCAGAGAAGCTAGGGGGTCAACAGTCTGGATCATTCCAGTCACATGCACAATGGCGTCAGCACTCGATTGAGGCTTCCAAAGGCTTCTGAAGTTTTTGAGGACCGGCTTTGGTCCTTGGAAATTCGGAGCAGGGTACTGGAATCCTTTGTGGATTCTGAAGTTTTCAGAGGACCGAGTTTCAGCTCTACCTGACATCCATTCAGGAAAGGAAAGAGGCAGTTTGGTAGAACTGTGTTATTAAAGACACACATGCCTTTTGATTCCTTCCACCCACTTAGGGTGACTTTAGACATAACGCTGTTCAGTGTTCTGTAATAGTGTCCTACCGTTACAGTGTTTAGACAGACCGGCAACACAGTGTTCACCTCAAACACAGGAAGTGAACACTGCCAGGTCTTGACAGTTTAATCAGTGTTTTTGGTGAACACTGTGTTGACGGTATGTCTAAACGCTGTAATGGTAGGACACTGTGTTACAGAACGCTGAACATCATTATGTCTAAAGACACCCGTAGGCCATTTTTAGACGAGTGCGGCGGCGCCTGTGCTTGTTTTTCAAAAGACCCGGCAGTCCGTTCTACACGTAACGCTGCCGCTGAATACACACATGCGTGGGCGATGCGCATCCATTTCCGGCTACGAACTGACTGGGTTGGTGATCAAGGCCGGTCAGAGGTGGTCATACATGGACACTGCCGCACTCATCTAAAAACAGCCTTAGTGGAGGCTTTAAATACCTTCCACCCACTCAGTGGAGTCCAAAGTGTGAGAGACCGCTGCTTACCTTTGTTCTACCCCAACCCATGCCTGTGGCCTCTCACTGACTCCACTCACGTGTCTAGCTTTTAGGAAATTTAAATATCAGTGGGGAACAGTGAACAATATCTCAATTTTGGCCCCATGTGACCATAGTATTGGCCTTGTTGCTGCAATGGGGGCTAAGGTGGACTGAAATTTAGAGGGAAACTGTCCCCAGTGTGCACACCTCAACAGCCCTCTCCAGGCTACCATTACCATCTCACCCAAGCTCCCACTTCTCATGGCTGTTGTGTGAGATAGTATTGGTCACCATTCTCTTCTCATTTACACTGATGTAAATTCAAAGTAACTCCGCTGCAGTCAATGAACTTATGCTGCGTAAACTTGAAAGGAAGAACAATGCACAATTAAGGCAGGGTTACCACAGAAAAGAGTGATCTGAGGTTAGCATACTGCTGAAATCAAAATTATGGCTAATACTGAAAACGGAGATGCTTGAAGTTCAACACATACCTTAACATTCAAGCACCTAATGATGTTTTTACATGGAAGGCATTTCTCCCACAGCGTAGAAATCCTTCTTGGAGAAATCCCCACGGGAGGGATTTAGACACTCCTCACTGTACCAGACGTTGCCTGGGTGCTCTTGGAAACAGTGGCTCCAGGCAACTCCCAGTTTTGAGATGTGGACTCGGTAAGTCCCTGATAGCTGAGGTCTTACCAATCTGCATCTCAAAAGTTGTCCAGCACCGCTGTTTCCAACGATGCTTGGGCGACTTCTGGTCTGGTGAAATGCATCTAAATTTCCCCTGTGGGGGTTTCCTCAAGCCGGATTTTGAAGCTGCGGGAGAAATGTCTCCCATGTAAAAATACCCTAAGAAAGTAGCCCAATTTCCAAAAGAGGTGAGCACCCATCAACTTCAGTTGAGTCAGTCTCTACTTCTAGGTGCTCAGCTTCTTTTGAAACATAGGCCACTTACTCTGGCTCCTTGAATTCAACTGGAAGATGCTTAAGTTCCATAGTTTGCCTCCTCATTTCAAAATCTTGGCCTTTAAAATTCAGGAGTGGGAAAAGCAATCTCTTGTCTATTTGGTGACAAGGGAATCTGAATTTATTTTTGATCTGAAAGATTGTGGAGAAAAAGTGGTTTGAATCTACACGCGCACACTGAAGCACCAAACATTCTTTCAAAACTCATTTTATTTTATTCCATTTGAACAAAATAAAAGACATTTAGTGAAGCTCTCCCAGCCTAAGCCACCCCTGTGAAATTATAGGACAGTCAGAGGAGAATTGGAAAGCACACTGGAGATTGACTGAGGTGTATGGAACACATTGATATCTGTCCTTTAAGAGAAAAGATTTGCTTTGTTTTTGAGAGGAAAAAAATCTTCCATAATTCTGGGTTTTCAACAAGAAACAAAACCCCATAACACTGCTCATTTTTGTTTGCATACCACCTAGTCTGAGTCAAATGCAGAACACTTTAATTGTGTTTAAGATCACAAAGAAAGGCACATCATCTTTGCATTCTCTGCATGATCTCATCCTCAAATGAAATGCCGAGATGATGACTGTTTTAAAATCAAAATCCACTGTACATAAAGGAAACAGTTATTCCAGCATTGTGTGTGTGTGTGTGTGTGTGTGTGTGTGTGTGTGTGTATGAAGGAAAGCAAAGCAAACTAATTTATTGAATACAAATAAGAATGTTAAGAAATGTGTTTTTCCTCCTCTCCAGTTATACATTCCTTAGCCAAGTCACGGGAGGATCTTTTCCCCTCTGGCTTTATAGTGTTTTCTTTAAACAAAACAAAGTGGAGAGAGATGAAAAGATTGAAGAGGAGATGGTTAGTTATATTTGAAGGTAATAGTCTTGTTTTTTATATCACATGGCTGTCAACTTATCAAGGTGTATTAGTTGTGCTCTGAATGACATTTAATACCTTAAAAAAGCTGAATGACTTTGTCACTATCATAACAGCTGCATAAATATTAAATAATGATGATATAATGCACTTTGCCTTTTTAAAGGAGACCACAATTTGTAGCAAATTATACATGGACACATAAGGCCAGACTGATATACTAACTCACTCTGACTCCTACACTCAAAGTGCTATGCTAGTGCAAGTTCCACTGGAATGAATGGGGTTTATATTGATGTAGCACTTTGAGGCTGACAGTGTGTTACTTACAAATGTGACACCAACAGCATCATTCTGCCTGGGGATGGGGACGGCTTCCCTGGCTGAGTGCACTTCGTTACAGGTACAAATGTCCCTGTGATCTGACCCGGGGGGTTCCCCCCCGCTTTGATGGGCAGCCTTCGCTGCCTCTTACAGGCAGTCATGGTTGGCCACCATAGGAACCACCCACACCGGGATGAGCCAGGGTTGGGAACACACATTCCTGCCCAGTTTGCCTGCTCTCACCCAGCTGGACTGTGGCTGGGCACGGACTGTAGGTCTGCTTTGTTCCAGGCCCCCATTTCTGGCCCAGCTGTCACCCAGGGTGGGGTTTATTCCTGGCCCACATCTGGTGGGCCTGGAACAAATGTTCAGGCATCACGATGGTGCAGTCAGGCCAAAGTGGGCTGAACCAGGCCAGCATGATGTCTGTTAACACCCAGTGAATGGCATCTTACTCCATGAGCAGACTCATTAACTTTAATGGGGCTTCTTGCAGAACAGGTTTCAGCTCAGTGTGAGGGTATCAGAATTTGACCCATGAAGTCAGACAGAAGAGACCTGTTGGGTGTTGGCAGCAGTGACACCCTTAAACTATGTATACACAGACTAGCACTACGACTCCCACTTGCTGAGTCTAAGGGGTAAACTCAGAGTAACTCTCCTACCCCCATTTGCTGTGAAAGCTTCAGCAAGCTTTCACACTTCGCAGATTATTATACAGGAGAAGTTTACTATGGGAGTTAATGAATGTGAACAACAGTGGTGACTGGCCACCCAGGGATTTTGGGGCACTTCCCCCCAAGCACCGCTGAGGCCCAGCTGCTGCTGCTTTTTTTTTTTAAAAAAAAAAAGCTCCGCTGCTGCAGCTTCTGACTTGCTTCAGAGGTTGCTGTGGCGCTGTCAGTCAGTTCTTTTTTTTTTTTTTTAAAAAAAGCACCACTGCTGCAGCTTCTGACAGCGCTGTAGCAGCCTCTGACTTTGCTTCAGAGGCTGCTGCAGTGCTGTCAGTCAGTTCTCCCTTCCGGGATCCACTCCTGAGGAGTGGGTCCCGCAAGGGACAAAAAGGCTAAGCCCAAACCGTGTTTTCTATGGAAAACGTGATTTGGACAGCTGAGCCCCGCCGTCCACAGCACGTATAGGACGTGCTGTGGAGGGAGGAGCTAGCCTTTCCATTGATCCCTATAGGCTCAATGGAAGATCTCGCCAGGGCGTTTGCTGAAACAGCCCTGGTGAGGTCCCTAGCATCGGGGAAGTGAGGCAGGGAGCAGCGCGCATGCACACTACTCCCTGCCTCACATGCTCAACATGGCTGCTGGCACGCTGTTGGAGAGCTCAGCTCTCCAACATTGCGCCGCTAGCCCAGCCGCTTCCCTGCCGCTGCCCCTTGCTGCTCCCCCCCAATCTACCGCTCAGAGCAGCGGGGGGCGGGGAAGCGGCAAGGCACGGAACTTTTTTTGTTTTTTGTTTTAAAAAAATTAAATTGCCCGTGCATCTTGCCTCCACGGAAGAGAGCAGGACGTGTGGGCAATTAAAAAAAAACCCTAAAGTCCCCCCACCCCGCCTGCAGCCTGGGACGGACGATGGGGACCGCGCCGGAGCCAGCAGGTAAGATATCCCTCCCCACCCCCATAAGCTTTCCCCCCCCTGCACCCTCCCCACCCCATAGGCTTTCCCCCTGCACCCTCTGCAGCCCCATAGGCTACCCCTGCACCCTCCCCACCCCCCCAGGCTTTCCCCCCCCCCCCC
>QEPC01007237.1:503179-519376 GCA_003113815.1 Sphenodon punctatus
TGTGTGTGTCTTTGCTAAAACTGCTTGTAAGTGAGGTTTAAGGTTGTCTGCCTGCTTTTAAACCTGGCAGAGGAGGTGATTATAACCTGCCTAACCTAACTGAAATTGCTGGATTAAGTAATGCAATGTCCGTCCAACATTAACCCTCCGAACTCCTTGCTGCTGGGTTATGTTGCCCACCATTGCCCTGGCTCCGCCCACCATTGCCCTGGCTCCGCCCGCTGGTGACTTTGCCGCCGGCAGGCTGGCCCGGCCTTACTGCCCCTCCAACCTCAAAACCCACCAGCCGCCCCTGGTGAACAATCAGTGTTAAGTGTCTTCTTAATGCACTTAAGTTAACACCCTTTCCTTGTTTATGTGATCACTTGCCACACACTGAAAGCTACTCCAAAGTATCTACTCCTCTTTAACCATAAGTATATATCCCAGGAGGAAACCACCTTTACTTCTCTTGAAATGCTGAAATGATATTATAATTGACCCTGCCCTATACCAAATATGGCTCAGGACATCTTAAAATAATAATAATAATAATAATAATTAATTACATAAAACACATATTAAATTCCTGCTCTCTCCGTACCTACCTCTGAGCCCTAACTAAACCCCCAAGCACTGAAAACCCACCCCCCTTCACATCCCACATCCTCACATCCCACACCCTTGTCACATCCCACAAAGGAGTTCTCAGTCCTCAAGCACTCACCATCTCTCACCTGGAGACCACCCGCCGTCCCACAAGCCACCCCCTCCCTCTCCCCGGGTGTAAACAGATGGATGGCAGCCCCACCACGTCTCTGCCTCACCCCTGGGTGACTCGTCCGTGTAAAGGCGGGCCACCAGATACGCAGGCCCTGCTCTGCTCCAGCCCCTCCTGTAATGCTCCATAACATCCCTGGGGCACCGGCTGGAGGTGGAGTGCTGTCCATCTGCTCTTGGCTGGTGGTTTACCCAACCAGCCTCATAGAGTTTCAGGCAGAAGCCTAGAGTATCAGGCAATCCACGTACAACTCTATAGTGTGGCAGTGGCAGGCAGGGCTGGACGTGGGGGTGCACCCCTGGAGCAGCTCCAGATGTGGCCAATCCTGCATCCGTCGGAAGACCCCCACAGAGGGACAGTGGCTGTATCCCCAGTGGCTGTATCCCACCAGTCTATTTAAAAGATTAACAGAAACCCTTTCAGTCTTGTCCAGTCTGACCCAGCCCATCAAATCCCACCTCTGTCACCACTGAAGGAAGACTCCAAAGCCAAGGACACTCTTTGGTCGCATCTTCCCCCCAGGCAAGTTCACTGCTTTATAGGAGACACTGAGCCGGAGGAGTCCTTCCTTCCTTCCTTCCTCAGGCTGGAGCATCCTGAGTGATACCTACACTGGCTATATTCAAGTCAGGAGGGATATTCAAGTCAGTGCGATATTCAAGTCAGGAGGGATCAAGCACAGTCCAGATGAAAAAAGGTGTGTGTGTAATAACAATGCTTTCTATGGAACAGAAGAGAGAGTGTTCACACAAGGCAGCAAAACTACCTGGACATCTCTACTGCAGTGACACACAATTTCTTCACTGCAGGGAAGCTCTCTTACCTCTTGTTCTAACTGGGCTAGTTAAGGACATAAAAACATAATTAGTGCTGTTCTGGGTCAGACCAAAAGTCCATCAAGCCCAGCATCCTGTCTCTGACAATGGCCAATAGCTGTCTCTTGGGAGAAGTACCAAAGAGATCACAATGGACAATCCATTCCCTGTTGTTCCAATCCCCAACTGTAAGAGATTATGTCCCTCAAATCTATTTGGCTAATAGCCAGTAATTGACCTATCCTCCAAGAACTTATCCCTTTTCAAAACTAACTACAGTATAAGCCTTGACCACTTCCTCTGGCAATAAATTTCACAAGTTAATTGCGCGCTGAGTAAAAAAACCAAACAACTTTCTTTTATTTGTTTTAAATCTGCTACCAATTAGTTTCATGGAGTGCCCCCTAGTTCTACCACTATATGAGAGGGTAAATAACTATTCACTATTTACTCATCCACACCACTCATGATTTAATAAACTTCTATCATTTCCCCTCTCAGTTGTCTCTTCTCCAAGCTGAAGAGCGCTAACCTATCAAACCTCTCTTCATATAGGAGCCATTCCACACCCGTGATAATTTTTGTTGCCCTTCTCTGTATCGTTTCTAGTTCTACTATGTTTTTTTAAGATGGGGTGACTGGAACTGCACACAGTAGGGGTGGGAATTCCGGTTCTCCCGAGATCTGATATTGCCGGTATTTGGGTGTATCGGCTTAATCCGATAAATCCGATATTTACCTGTACTGGCATACCGAATTTTTAACATTGGCCGTGGTACCGGATTTTTTACATTGCGGACATTGAAGTCAATAGCCGCAATGTAAAAAATCTGGTAGCGCAGCCAATGTTAAAAATCTGGTATGCCAGTACAGGTAAATCCGGTACCAGGGAGATCCGATACCGGTACATCCGGTATCCGGTATTCTCCCCAGTGTCCCACCCCTAGCACACAGTATGCCTGGTGTGGTCGTATTGGAGATTTTTATAGACACATTATGATAATTTCAGTTTCATTCTCTATCCCTTTCCCAATAATTCCTAAAATTCCGTTTGTTTTTGTGACCGCCACCACACATTGAGCTGAGGATTTCAATGTATTGTGCACAATAACTCCAAGATCCTTTTCCTGACTGGTAAATCCTAATTTAGAACGCAGCATTGTATATACATAGTTTGTGTTATTTTTCCCTATGTGCATCACTTTGCACTTATCCTCCACATTAAATTTAATCGGCCATTTAGATGCCCAGTCACCCAGTCTTGCAAGATCCTCCTGCAATTCTTCACAGTCCACTTGGGTTTTAACTTCCTTGAATAACTTTGTGTCATCTGCAGATTTGATCACCTCATTCTTTACTCCCTTCACCAGATCATTAATGAATATATTAAACAACACCAGTCTCAGTACAGATCCCTTGGGTGCTCCACTAGTTACTTCTTTCCATTGTGATAACTGACCAATCAGTCCTACTCTTTGCTTCCTCTCTTTTAACCAGTTGCTGAGCCACCCACCTATGAACACCCACAAACACCCATCGGATGGATCGGAGAATGTCCATGTAAAAGTCCATGAGTGGGTGGAGCAACACCCATGGAGCAACCGGGAGGGAGGCGGCACACCCCGTGGGTGGAGATGGGTGTTCAACACCCAAACGTCTGTGTAAAAACCAAAACACTCACACCCATGGGGACGGGACCAGTGGAACTGCAGTGCACCGGCACAACAGGCCATGCACGTGCCCCCACGCAGATACGCTCACCGGGGGTGATGCCGGACCTCTGGTCAGGAGTCCGCAAAGGAGGGCAGACACATGACATGGATGTGCCGGCTCCCATGATGTCTGGGAGAAAAGCCCTAGACAAGACAAAGGGAGCCAGTGTGATGTCATGCGCGGGACGAGGCCGGGTGAGCACGGGAACCCAGGAATGCCCAGGGGAGGGGGCCCAGGCTCCCAGTCCAGGGGGGGTGCCCTGCCAGCTGGTCTGGGGGGGCACCCTGCCAGCCAGTCCGGGGGGCCCCCTGACAGCTGGTCCAGGGGGAGGTGCCCGGCCAGCCAGTCAAGGGGGGGCAGGCCCGCCGGTGCAGGGGGGGCTGGGCCGATGGTGCAGGGAGGGAACGTGACATGACTAACCACAGCACACGTCTCCCAGCACAGGACCGAGGGCACACAGCGGCCGTGACACAGCCCGCTGAACCCCAGGCTACCACAACCACAGGGCACGGCCAGAGGAGCAACAGCAACAGTGAGGTGAGAGCAAGGGGACCCTGACCAACCAGGGAAGGGAGGGCCAACCCCCAGCCCCAGAATTGTGGGAGGGAGAGTGGGAGGCAGTGGGAGGGAGAGTAACCCCCATGCAATACCCCCTACAGGAGACGACCACCACCACAGATACCACATCCATTGGGCAGGCCCCATGCTGCCAAGCAGGAAGCCCCCCCACATGCAGGTCCCAAAAGGGGGAGCCCTGGTTCAGGCAGGAGACCAGGGACTTCATACGCGTGTGGGGGTCCGAAAGAGTCCAGCATGACCTGGTTTGCAGCTACAAGACCAGATAGGTCTATGAAGCCATTGCCCAGGAGATGAAGAGGCAGGAGTACAATAGGGACATCACCCAGTGCATGCAGCAGGCAAAGGACTTGAGGTCTGGATATAAACATATCAAGGACAACAATCTCAAGTCTGGCTGTGCCATGCACACAGCCAAGTTCCAGGAGGAGATGGACAAGTTCCTCTGCATGGACAGGGACATTGTGGCCTCCCATAGACATGGCAGCGCCTTTGCCAGGGGCAGATAGAGGTCCACCACATAACCCCCCTGCCAGATGCCCCCGGAGCAGGGGGGGACAATGGCCCCGGTGAGGCCAGCCAGGAAACGGGAGGGCAGGGCCCCGTCCCACAGTGGGTGGAGGCGCCCCAGGGATCCAACCACAGTAACACCACCCTCTGCGTGCACCCACAAAACCCACAGGCCGCCCGGCCACGGGGAAGAGGAGTGCACGCAGAGCAAGCGGAGCCCTGGGACGGCCCTCAGGAGGTGGAGGAACAGGATCCAGGTACAACCGACCCAGTGGGCCCGGGGTGGAGTAGGCCCTGGGCAGAGTCGCAGCGACTGGGACCTGGGTGACAGTAAACACTAATGGGTCTCTGTTCCCATTGCAGCTCAAGGTTGCCTGGAGGTCCATGAGGTGGAGGTTGTGGAGGAGGTGGTGGATGAGGAGGGGCCAGCTGTGCCCTCGCTACCTGGTGAGGTGCACTGCTATGGTAGGCCAAACCGTCCAAGGGGCCACAGGGGGCACAGCATGGAGGTGGGCAGACATACAGGGTGGGGAGGGAGGCTCCTGGAGCCACATGCCCCACAACAGTACCGGCAGGCCACGCCGCACCATGGGGCACCCCACCAGAGGGGCACACTGTCCCTGGGGGCTGCACACCAGTGTGGCTGCATGGCCGTGGGTTGGGGGGAAGACTGGGCAGGACTCCACTGTGGTGCCGGGGAACACACGCTCAGGGAAAGGGACATGGGGGAGGCCAGTGGGGTGGGGGGACAGGAGATGGTCTGGGACTAGGGATGTGTGAACAGAGTTTGGTGGTTCGGTGTTCGGCCTGAACTCGGGGTGTTCAGGCCATTCACAAACACACTGAACCCGAACTGCCCCCTGCCTGAACTGGCCGAACAAAGTTTGGGTTTTGAACCTGTTTGGGTGGGGGGGTGGGGAACAGGGGGAAACCCGGTTTTCCTTCCCCCTCCAGGCTGCTCGGGTGGAAGGGGTGCTGGGACTCACCTCCCCCCCGCCCAGTCTGGTAAAAATTTGTTTTAACCTCCCACCCACCCACTCCAGGGATTGACCTACCTGGTGGTGACAGGGCTCCGGGCCTGGGTCTGGCAGCAGCAGCAGCGGTGGCAGGTCCGGCTCCAGCGGCACTCTGGAGTGCTTCAGGCCTCTTCTAGGTCTTCTGGGAACTAAAGGAGGGCTTCGGCTCCTCCCTTTCGGTGATGAGGGGCTAGAAGGTGGTGGGTTGTCCAGGGTGGCACCTCTGGTCTCACATATGTTGTGCAGGATGCATGCACCCAGGACAAGGATGGCGGTGTGGTCTTGGTTGAATTGGTTCCCGTTCATCAAGAGGCGCCAGCGCATCTTCATCTGGCTGAAGGTCTGCTTCACCATGCTGTGTGCTGACAACAGGCGCTTGTTGAACATGCGGTGGTCAGGGTTGTACGTCACTGGGTAGACCCTCATGAGCCACGGGCTGAGTGAGTAGGCGGGGTCCCCTATAATAACAGGGGCCATGGGAACATGCTCTATCACGCGGTACAGGTCGGGGGTGATCTCCCCATCGAACATGCGAGCGTGGAACGGGGACGCATGCAGTATACATGCATCATGGCTCCGCCCCGACTGGCCCATTTACAAGTCTATAAAGAGGCCCCTGTGATCCACGATGGCCTGCAGATTGATGGAGAAGGCATGCTTCCTGTTCATGAAGTTGATCTTTGCGTGTGGGGGCTGTATGATAGGGATGTGGGTGCTGTTGATCGCCCCAATGCAATGGGGGAACCCCAGCTCCTCGAAGCCGTGTATCACCTCCTCAGGATCGCAGAACTGGATGACCCACTCCGCTCAAGGAGGAGCTCCACGATCAGGTCACACACATCATGGAGTGCCCTGTTCACGGTGGCCGTCCCCACCCTGAACTGCTCCCCAACACTCCTGCATGAATCAGGGGTGGCCAGCCACCACACCGCCACATTGCCATGGCCACTCGTATCCCTGGTGGCAGCAGACAGTGCATGTTGGTCTCCCACCTCTGTAGATGGGGGTTCAGGAGCTCCCCTAACTGGGTCAGGTGGGAGCGGTTCATACGGAAGTGATCCGTCCATTCCTCATCCATCCAGGTGGCCAGTATGTTCTCCCACAAGTTGTTGGTGTGGGAACACATCCAGTGCTGTCACAGGGTCGGAAGGGTCACGCGGTGCCCGTACACATTGAGGAACCACTGGGCCAGGACAAGCTGGGCATTCAGGGACACCGCGGTGCCCAACATGGCATGGCGATGAGCAGCAGTCCGCCACGCCCATCGCACTGTCACTGCCCTCTGCAGGTTCACTGCCCTCTGAAGCCATCCCCCCTAGAGTAAGTAGCTGCGCCCTGGCAGGAGGAGCTGGGCCATCTGCTGGAACAGTATGCACAGTAGCATGTAACCAGCGCTCAGGACGGTTGTGGTCTGAGGGGGCTTGTTCTCTGGCAGCATGGTTCCATGGATCCTCACTCCCAGGAACCCCCCCGAAAGCAACTGGGTGTCAGCACCACAGTGTAGGCCCTGCTCCTCTGGATGCATGCTACCAACCCGCCATGGCCTGCACTGCTGCGACTGGCCCCTGCTTTACCTGCCAGTGACTGCCTGTACCCCAGCCTCTCAGCGCACTACTGTGTGACCTGTGGCCCCAGCCCCCACACACCCAGTATCCCTGATCCACCTCTGTGTCCTCCCTGCTATGTGTTCCTTTGTTCTGTACACCACTCAACCTCATCCACCTCACTCTACACGCCACGCCCAAACACCTGCATCGGGTCGCTTATGTACCGTGTTGCCCCGTGTTAGCTGCCCAATGATTGGTGCTGGACCAGGGGTGTTTTGAGCGCTGTCACTGGGTCTCTGGCCCGGCGAATCATCCCGCAGCGTGCGCTGGCCGCCTGCCCGCTGGGGGGGATGGGACTGTGAGGGGCCCAGCTTGTCCATGGGTGCTGGCCCCTGCCCCATTGCCTGTTGGCTGGCCCCATGCACTCCAGGGTACTGCTGCATCTGCACCTGCCTAGCTTGGATGATTGGCCTGGTGCTCTAGCCAGCTGTGGCCTTGCTCATCTGTCTTCACCTGTTCTGGATCTCATCAATCCGGTGTGTGGGGTTGGGGAGTCCCAGCCCCAGCAGGCCGGCCTATCTCAGGCATGCAAGGTCGCTCTTGGGCATGGGGAGCAGCTATTCCCGTGCTCGTCCCAGTCACTGCCGCCCTCCATCTCACTCCTGTTGCTTCTCTGGAATGGGCCTCACTGCTGTCATGGCAGGTTGCTGTGCGGGGCCCTCGGGCGGGATGGGGGCGAGGAGGGGTGGTCGCCCTATGCAGACATGCTTTTGGGGACCCTATGGCAGAGCCCTGACATGCAGCTGTTGGTGGGTGATCTCCTGTTGGTGTGGATGGCTTCCAGCTCCTGTCATGGTACATGTGGATGATGGGACATCATGTTCGGGCCCCAGCTTGCCGGGGGTGTGCCCTGGAGCTTGGCTTCACCCTCCTGCAGCAACTGCTGTTGGGGCATCCACCCGTCGTTGTCGTGCTGTGGACCGCTGAAGAGATCATGGCCATTTGCCTGGTGGCAGTGCAACCCAAGTACGGGCTTGCCTAGCAATCCGGGGGTCCCCCCATTGCTGCCGACGACACCGACACCCTCCTGCGTGCCCGTGGCATCCTACAAGTGGCCTTGGACTTGCGGGCCCTTCTTTGGGACTTGGGCTTGCTGCCCCCCGATGTTGGTGGACCCCTCCTGACCGGGACCCCTACTGCTGTGGAGCTCGGTGCCTTTCGATTGGTGAGGAACCTACCAACTGTGAGGGCTGCAGCCGCCACTGCCAATCAACTCCTGCCCCGCTTCCTGGTGGATGCTTCCCGGGGTTCTGCAGGGGCCTGTTTGCCTGGGAGGGTCTTGTGCAGGGGCCTCCATTCTGGGAGCACCCACCGGACTATCCCTGAGCTGTGCCTCCCTGCCACCCTCTCCCTGCCACCCTGATGCCCATGACTGTGCACTACCTGCCCCCCCCGTGCCGCTGCACAGCTGCTGTGTTGTCATCTGCATCCTTGTTGCCAGCTACCTCGGCAGCCTGACTCCATCACCTCCTCTGTGTGCCCACAGTTCCATCCTGCAGGGGTTTCTGTTGTGCCCTGGACCTCCTTCTGCGGGTGTACCTGTGCCTGGTGTTTAGTTACTTGTGACCGGCTGTGGGTCCGTGTGCACCCCATCCCCTGCCACTCTTTGGGGCGGGGACTCCTTTTCCCCATCGCTAATAAAGTACATTTCTGTAATGGTCGGTCCTACCTTGCTTCTGTGCTAGCGGTGCCACCGGGGTGCCCCTCCCATGGTGGCCTTCCTGCCCCCGTATGTGTGGTTGTGTGCTGGGGGTGTGCTTGTTGTGTACACATGGTCACTGGGGCTATGTGGTGCTACCCGATTGTGTGTTGTGGGTACCCCTGGGGGCTCCCCCACTTGGCATGTACTCCTGCCCATGTGCTGGTGGTTGTATTGGAGGCAGGCACCCGGCTGGGCAACCCCTGGGGCATCCCTATTGGTTGTTATGGCCCTGGCCCTGCCCCACCCCTGGATGGGTGGCAGCAGCAGGTGCGTTGGGCACCTGAGCATGAGTAGGGGGTTTGTGGGCCCCAGGGATGTGCCCCTATGGTCCCCCTTCATGCAGGGGTATGGGGTGCTGTACAAGTGACCACTGGGTACGAGTGGGGTGTGTTCCCTGTGTTGTTGGTGCCCCCTGCCCTCCCGTGTTCTGTTGGTTCACCCGTTCCCCATCTCCCTGTCCCCTCTCTCATGCAGTTACTGTGGTCATGTTCCTGGCTGTCCTGTGGCTGGAAGGGATGGTCCGGCAGCTGGAGCGGGTGGCCTGGGACCTGTGAGCAGCCGGCCGGCTGTTTAATGCCATTCGTGAGTGTGCTGCTTGTTTGCTGGGCCCTGTCCCTGTCTCTTATACACATCTAGATGTGTATAAAAGACAGGTACACCTGCCCCTCCCTGTTGTCCCCTGTTCCGTTTTATTTAACTTTGTTGTGTTCCTTCCCCAGGTGTGTGTGTTATGCTTTCCTGTGCCCTGTGCCCTCGTACGGGTGCCTGTATGGGGTACTGAGCGGTTGCCTGGGTGGTGCAGCTGCTCTTCCCATGGCCCCCTGTAGGTCATGGGCCCATCCCTGTGTGCTTGTGTCGGCTGCTGTGTGTGTGGTGCTTGGCTGTGTGTGGGGACTTTGTGGTGCTGGGCTGTCTGGCCTCTGTGCCGGGGCTGGGAGGGGATGGCTAATTTGTAGCTGCTGTCATTCCTGCTTCCTCCTGCCCCGCCTGCACGGGTTCTGGTGGCTCGGGGCTGCGTTGCATGGCTTTGTTTGGCCTCAGTCGGCCATGTTGCTCCATCGCTGTGCTGGGTGGGGCTTTCCCACCATTCACGGTCTCGTCTGTTCTTGTGAATGTCATGGGTGTTGGCTGGGTGCTTCCTGGGGTGGGTGTTTGGCCGCTGGGAGTTTGCCGGCCCCTCCCTTTTTGTCCCACTACCCCCCACGGTACTGTCCGTGTACCAGTCTCCCTGCTCAGCGCTGCCAGGTGTTCGCTGGGTTTGCTCACCCACCCATCGTTGCTGCTGCACTGTCCATGTAAAAAATACCTTTCTTTATGCTTTAGGAACTATCTTCACATCTTATTAACCTGTTTTTCTTTGCTGCAAATGAGACTGTTCTGCATCTCAACCATTCACTTACCACTGGCACTGATGGTAATGTTTTGTTCTTTATTTAGGAAATCACAATCTTTTATTCACATTAGTCAAACTCTAGAATTTGACTTCCACACCTTGGATCAGAGACTACACATTTTTGTTTCAAATATGCATACATCTTGCATGTGCAGTTATGAAAATTCCATCCTTATCCTAATGGTCTACCTTTCCTTCTTTGAACAGGTGCATTAGGAATTGTATGGTTGAAAGGTAACTCCAGAGGTCAGTTAGTCCATCTCCTCCTTCCCTCCAATGAAGCAGGATTAATTGAACCAGAGATTTTTATAGTTTCCAGGGATTAGGATTCCATAACTTTCCTGGGTTAAGATGGAGCATTGGGCTAAACCAGTAAGACTCTTCTTATGCTTTATATCATTTATCGTCCCACCCCCCTTCTCTGAACCCTTTCCAATTTATCTTCATCTTTTTTAAACTGTGGTGCCCAAAACTGAATTCGGTCTTCCAGATTATGCTTGATAAATTAAGATTAGATCAGAACTATTACATCCTGTGTGGCACATATAATTCTTCCATCAACTCATCCCAAGATAGTATTTGACTTTTTTGCAATGCCATCACATTGGGTGTCAACAGATGGATGCGGAGGCTGCCTTCCCCCAGAGCTGCACCGGGGTACACCCCAGCATCTACCTTCTTCCAGCCCTACCAAGGTCTGCTTTTGACAGATGCTGTGATTTTCTCGGGCTGCAGTCCACCCCGCACCATAGAGTTTCAGGTGATCGCCCAACATTCTAGGCTGGCACCCACAACTCTATGGTGTTGTCAGGAGCAACAGCTGGCCAGGAGTGGAGCTGCAGTGTGGATCCACCCAGCAGACAGACAGCAGCTCCATTCCAGCTGGTACCCTGGTTTTGCACTCTGGGATGTTCCACAGCACCACTGGTCGGGCTTCTCCAGAGGAGGCACAGCCTGCTCTGCTTCCAAATCTGGTGCAGGCACTTTTAAACACACCGGCCAACCTAGGGACGAAGCAGTCTGGTGCAGGCAAAACCAGAGCTGCCATAAGTTTAAAAGCACCCATTGTAGCCTCATGTTTAGTTTGCTATCCATTCCACATTGTATTTTTCTTTCCTACATGAGCTTGTTTACATCTGTCGTTATGGAATTTCATCTTTTTACTATCTGATCAATTTATCAAGATCATTCTAAATTCTAATCTAATCCTCCAAACAGTATGAAATCACACCCTGCAAAATCTCCACTCCTGCTTGACAATATACTTGTCAGTCTTAAACTGAATCTTGTGTGCTGGAGACAGGACTTGGCATGTCCCAAACCAGAATTCTTGTATGTTTCCTTCTTAACTTTAGCTTCATAGCACCGACAGTAGCAGAGTTGAAATTAAGGAGGGGACTACGTCCCACACTCCAAACTGAGAGGAGTTTTCTTTGCAGTTTGCCTCTGGTTTTACAGCCTTGCAAAATCACAAGTCCCCTTTGGAAAGCTCTAGTGTAAAATTCAGAAGTACTTTCCTGCACTCCAAATACTATCCATTTGCATATATCTAATTTCAATCCATCCAAATAAATCAGAGCTGAAGCTAAATTTGTGGATGGATTCATCCATGACAGATCCACTTGCCTTGATCTGTATCCAGCAAGATACAAGGCAGTTGTGATTTGCTCCCTGTTCCACCAGAGACCAGATTGTTTGCAGCACCATTTTTCACATGTTCATGAAGAATGTACGAACGTTCTTTGGTTAATGCACATGCACAAAATGGAGCCACGCTGTGATGTACAGTTATGCTCAACATCTTTTACAAAACAGAATGCTTTTTGCGGGCACACAAACAAATTTTCTGTTAAGTGTGCGCATGAACAACATGGCGTCTTGCATGATCACTCTGCAGTCAGATTGGCCGGGGAAGATCTGGGGTGGCTAAAAGTCCACGCGGGATTTCTGAAGCCTGTTTTGAAAATGCAGGTATATCTGAGAAGAGGAAAAAGGTGATTGATTTCAACCCTATGAAAGGATTTGCAGGAAGACTATTTTGTTGTAATGCCTAAGGATAGGAGAAAATTACACTGTAATCCTGAAAGTAGAACAGAATGTTGAAGAATGGGAATCGCACAAGGCCCTTGAACTACTCTATGATCTTACGTATCTGCAAATAATCAGACAAATATCAGTGCCAATCTGCAGAATCTTAACAAAAGGTATGATTTTTGACAATGGATACACCAAGCAAAGCCTGATAGTTTATTGCTAACAGAATTCTTTCCTAGGCCTCAGTCCTACAAGAACATTATGCACGTTATGCTCAACATCTTTTACAAAACAGAATGCTTTCTGTGTGCATGCAAAAAAGTATTCTGTGTGCATGCACAAAGGATGCCTTGCATGATCGTTCTGCAGTTAGATTGTTCTAATAATCCTAATGTGTTCAAGTACTGAGATAACAAAATATTACATCTGGGATTGATTCTTTGCTGAATCAAAACCTCAAGTAGTCTACCTCACTGTATTTGTGTGGACCCTAAAACACATTTAATTTATTGTCGTGAGTGTGGAAAGCCTTCCTTGTACTCTATCACAATAAAATCATAACTTGTGCAATTTCATAGTCCATAAATGATTATCAGAATAAACTACCTTTCTGTAATCTCCAAATTCCTTCTAACCATGCAATATGCATATTAATTCAGATGACAATCTCAGCAGGGCTACACGGTAGCAGGTGTACTGTACTTTGGCCCTTTTCACCCCCCCACCTCAGACATGGGTGGGTGGGTGCCTGTGTGAATGCTGTGGCGGGTGCGGGGGGACACCTGTGGGAACACTGTGGGTTGTGGGTGGGAGTGAGTGCATGCATGCTCCTGTGCTCCACCCAGCACCTATGCACGGAACAACGGGCACCAATGGCTGATGCTCCGTGGGTGGAGGTGGGTGTGTACCAGTGGGAACGGCCGCACACCCACCTCCACCCGCCGCCGGTGTACACCCATCCCCCCCACACACTGTAGCCTGTGTGAAAAGTACCTTTGATTGCAGAAATGTGACATTTCATCTATGGGGGTATCCTAAAAACATAACTGTACAGTGGCCATAAATGGAAGAGTTTAATTTTGGCTATATTCCAGCTGCTAAAAAGTAAAACTTGAGGCAGAAAAGTTCAGAAAAAAAAAATCTGGAAATTTGGAACAAATCTTTAGCTATGGAAATATTTTGTCAATTTTGGTTGGGAAAAAATGCTGTTTTCTGCCAAAAAGTGACAAGTTTTAATGGATAACAAAATCTCACTCAGGCATGGTCTAAAATTAAGTTAGGTTATCCATTTGGTATGGGGCTTACTTTTTCTTTACCTTATTTTCCCCATTCTTGATGGCAAATTATTAATGTATCTAAGTTTAGGCAACTGCAGTAGCTCCCAAATTTTTGTCCCCCTCCTCCCCCCCCATTGTGATTCATTGATCCCATTTTGAAATTTCAATAGAATTCTGTGGTCCCAATCAGACATACAAAGTATATCAAACATTATGATCATGACCTCACCCACAGATGCACTTGGAGTTCTGACTCATAATTTAGGAGCCTCTGGTCTATTGCCTTTGGGCCAAATCTCTAGTGGTATAAGTGCATAGCAGCACAGATATCAGTGGACCTATGCTTTTTTTTTTACACCAGTATAAAAGGTTTGGTATGTTTCCCCTTTACAATGACCTATTGTCTTGCAGATGTATTGTTTAGAGTTAATACTTGCTTCTTGGAGTCTTGCTTTTCTTTCTTGATGAGAATCAGGGTTCTCGGCTTGTTCTTGCAAATGAGAATGAGCTGAGAATTTCCCTGACTCTTTCAAGAATCTCCCCCTCCCCCTGCATTTGTAGGGGAGGAAAACACCTTGTACTCACCTGGCTGCCCCCCTCTGCGTTCGGGGCTGCTCTGGGATTTCTCACCACCCTCTCAATTTCTCTGCAGGGGCAGGTGAGGAGGGGAGTTCACTGTGGAGGTGACCGCCTCACACCAAACAAAAAAATAAAAATCCCACTGCACATGCGTAAAATGGCTGCCGAGGCCATCCTGAGCATGCACAGCCTTTTTCCAGAATGGCACCATTTTGGAAAAGGGCAGCCAGTCTGCACATGCCCAAATGGCACCATGCATACGCAGAATGGCTGCCCTTTTCCAAAATGGTGCTGATGCTGCCTGGAAAAAAATGCAAACCAACTAGTTACTATGAGAGAAACACCAAAATTTATACTGGACCAAACTGTATAAACACAAATCAACCTTTACTGAATATACAGTATATATAAGAAGAAAAATAATACAAGAACCATATTGAGAAATATATGGTCTGTCTAAACTATAAAATCCAATGTGTTTTGGGTGCACAACACCTTTCTTCAGGGGTAATTATTTTTTTTTCCATTTTGGTAAAGGGCTGCACAGGTGCAGAATGGCTGTAGTGTGCATGCGGACATTGCACAGACATGTTTTTGCATTTTTCTTGAGATTCTTGTGAGAACTCCGAACATTACCAAGATCTTGTTGAGATAGCAGTAACATCTCTCAATTTAACCCTGGTATTTTTCATTGTATTTCCATGTATTAGGCCATTTGTGACAAGGCAAAGTCCTTGTGTGCCAAGGGCCCTTTAAGAGACAGCTAGCACCAGCAAAGGGACTGGGCTAGCAGGACTGCAGGTGCTGCCAGTAGTAGTGGACAGCACTTTCCTGGAAGTAGCTGAGTGAGAGGGCATCACTGAGCCAGCCCAGAGACTGAAGAGCCACATCAGGGCTCAGTAGCAAGGGGCTGGTAAAGAGGAAGTGCTAAGCAGGAGCTCTGCCAAAGGGTATTAATAAACATGTCACGCCGGCTACATGTCCCAGGGAGGGAGGGGAACCCCTGGCCAGGTCAGGTTGAGGAACAAAATAAATGTTTCTGTTGATCGAATGGGCTGGGGAGAGAGGGGCGGAAGAGATGTGAGTACTGCTGGCCCCATCCCATGCTGCGGCTGGCACCATGCCCCCTGCCATGATGGGCAGGCATGGACTCCAGTAATGGGCAGCCATAGCATCTGGCCATGGTGGCCTCCACGCTGGGGCTGGCATGGAAGCGCAAACACATGCACTTGCCCACTATTGTCCGCCTGGGTGGCCCTTGGGGCCTATACTGTGGGCATGGTTCCTTCAAGGCACATGATTCCTGGGCAGCTGCCTACCCGGTTGGGGATTGTAGTAGGTCTACATCTGGTCGCCCACTAACAGATGTGCGAGTAAGGCTCTGGCCCAGGTGGGCAATAATGGGCCATACAGGGCAGTGTCATGTAAATTAAAACCCTAAGAAACTGAAGCTCAGGGGGTGTTGACTGAGCTAGGGGGCGAGGTTTGCTGTGCTTGGCCCAGAAGCTGAGAGAGCCAGAGGAAGTGTGTCTGGCTAGTGGCTACAGAGACTGTAGTAGGAGCCAGAGTGTGGTGCCTGGTTTGGGAACTGGATAATAAGAGACATTGTGTAGGGACTGTAAAGAGAATAAAGACTTTGAGTATAAATCCCCACTAGAGAGAAGCTGCATGGGGCTAATCTTGCCAAGGCTCACCCCAGGCAAGCCTGTCCCTGCCCACACCACTGGCCTGACCTATACTGGATTTTCTAATTGTGCTTTTGCTGTCTCCCTCTGCAGTTCTTGTCTCTCCAGCTATCCCCACGGCCAATATAGAGCCTTCTGCAAATTCACCCTCCACCCTGAAGGATTTAACAGATGGATGGTCCCAATTGGTATTATCACTAGAGGTGGGACCCCGGGCCCATTACCGGCTACCGGATTTACCGGTTACCGGTTCTGTAAAAACCGGATTCCCGGTTTAAATCCGGTATACCGGTACCGGATTTATTTCATTGAGTTCAATGGGGCACTGTGTCCCCATTGAAATCAATGAAATAAATAGTCTACAATTAATTCCTCCCCCCTCCCCCTCCCAGGCTGCGTGGGTGGAAGGGGGGACACCCCCCACCCACCCTGCCCAGCCTGGATTTTTGTTTAAAAAAAGACTCAGAGGCGAGTCCACCCCCCAGCACCAGCGGCCGCGGCGTCCCCGCAGCCGCCGGTAAGTATGACCC
>QEPC01007237.1:545850-575610 GCA_003113815.1 Sphenodon punctatus
GTGGGGGCACATGGGGACATGGTGAGGGCACACCGGGGACATGGTGAGGGCACACCGGGGACATGGTGACATGGTGGGGACACATGGGGACATGGTGGTGGAGCAGGGGTACATGGGGGAGTGGGGTCACATGGGGACATGGTGGGGGCACATGGGGACATGCTGGGGGAGCAGGGGCACACAGGGGAGTGGGGATACAAGGGGACATGGTGGGGGGAGTGGGGGTCGCTGGATGCCTTTGAGGCCTTGTGGGAATGGTTTGGTTTATGTGTGGTTTTCAGGTTTTTATATGGGTTTTGTTCACTTGATGATGTGAAGTGTTTGTTTTGCTGCTGCCTTTGGGGGTCTCTGGATCCCTTTGGGGGCTTATGGGATTGGTTTGAATCTGCAGCTTTGCTGAAACTGACATTTTAACATGTGAATATAACCTGCCTAATTTAAGGTGCGTAATTGTAGTTTTGTTGGTTTCTGGTTTACGTGTGGTTTTCTGGTTTTTATATATCTGCAGTGCTGGTTGGCCCCCCAGGACGTTTGGGGCACTGCCCCTCAAGCACCAAGGGCCCGCCGCTGCTGTTGCAAGAAAAAAAAAACACCCCGCGCCACTGCTCTGACAGCGCTGCAGCAGCTTCTGACTTTGCTTCAGGGGCTGCTGCTGCGGTGCTGTCAGTTCTTACTTCCAGGATCCACTCCTGAGGAGTGGGTCCCAGAAGGGTCAAAAAAGCTAAGCCCAACTGCCGTTTCCATTGAAAACGCGATTTGGGCAGCTGAGCTCCTCCGTCCACAGCACGTATAGGACGTGCTGTGGAGGGAGGAGCTAGCCTTTCCATTACGCTCAATGGGCACAAGGAAAGCTCTCACCAGGGCACTTGTTGAAAGTGCACTGGTGAGATGCCTTGGGCCGGGCACCTGAGGCAGGGAGCAGTGCGCATGTGCGCTTGTCTCTGTCTCACATGCTGAAAATGACTGCACGCTGCCAGGCCAGGCCAGGCCAGCCGCTTCCCTGCCACTGCGCTGCCTCTTGCCACTCCCCCCCAATCTGCCGCTCAGTGCGGCGGGCAGGGGGAGCAGCAAGGCAGGGAACGATTTTGTGTGTGTGTGGTTTTTTAAATTTTATTTTAAATTGCCGGTGCGTCCTGCCTCCGCGGAGGAGAGCAGGACACATGGGCAATAAAAAAACAACAACCCTAAAGTCCCCCCCCCGCCTGCAGCCTGGGACGATGGAGACCGCTGGAACCAGCAGGTAAGATATCCCTCCCATCTCTTCCCTACCCTGCACATGGGGACATCGCACCCCATCTCCATACTATAGGCTCCCCCCTGCATCCTCCCCATAGGCTTCCCACCCCGCACCCCATAGGCTGTTCCCCTCCCCACCCCGCAGGCTGTTTCCCCCCCACCCTGCACCCCCCATAGGCTGTTTCCTCCCCACACCCGCACCATAGACTGTTTCCTCCCCACCCCCGCACCACCATCCATAGGCTTTTCCCCCCACCCTGCACCCTCCCCTGAGGTTTCCCCCCCCTGCACCCTGGGCAGGGAATGGGGAAGGGGTGGCTTAATGTTGCCTTTAAATGGTGTGCTTTGCTTGCTTTGTTTGCATGATGACATTTTGTAAATTTGTGGGTCCACTGGTTGTGTGGCTACTCTTTTTTAAAATGGTCCCTTCGTTGTTTCACTGCTGCTCCCTGCTGCTGAAAAGTAGTTTGTGTGGAGTCTGTGGACAGGCATTGGCTGCCGGGGATAAGTTGTGGCTGCTGGGGATGGGGAGTGAGGGGCACATGGGGAGGGGGAGTTGGAATGTGGCTTTTGTTCACTTGATGTCATGATGTGGAGTATGAAATGCTGCAAATTTGTGATGCTTCTGATAAAACTGAGTGTTTGAAATCCCGAGATGTATCTGACAGTCTGGTGATCTTAGGAAGTTAGGTGTGTTCACAATGCTGGAAATTTGGTGCTTTTGGATTTATACATTATTTTAAGCTTGATGTGCATGTAGACTGTGTTTTCTTCCATCTGATGTTAACCCTGGGAACTCCTTACTGCTGTGTTTTGCCAGTGTTTTCTGTGTTTCCCTGTGTTTTGGGTTTATAAATTATTTATTTTAAGTTTGATGTGCATGTAGACTGTTTTCTTCCATCCGATGTTAACCCTGGGAACTCCTTGCTGCTGGGTTATGCCATGCCACTGACCTACCGTCCCCTGGCTCCGCCTACCATCCACCTGGCTCCGCCTACCATCCCCCTGGCTCTGCCTACCATCCCCCTGGCTCTGCTCCTAGGCCCGCCGGCCCACCCTTACTGCCCCAGTGCCCCTCCAACATCAAAATCCACCAGCCGCCCCTGTATATCTGTGCATGATGACAGGGCCCTGGGAATAAACCTGCGCAGATTGGGGAAAAGCTTTGTGTTCTGTGGATCTTTGCTAAAACTGCTTGTAAGTGAGGTTTAAGGTTGTCTGTCTGCTTTTAAACCTGGCAGATGCAGGAGGTGAATATAACCTGCCTAAATGAAATTTCTGGATACGCTGCACTTGTTGTTCACAGGTGTGACTTTACATACAGTTTAAAACATGGAGAAGGAGGAGTCTGATCCAGGATAGCTTCATTTTTCAAGTGAGTATTGTATGGAGTGGTATACCCCAAAATTACTCTTACTTTCAGTGCCTGGCTAGTATGATCCCTGTAGCACAATGTAAACTTCAAACTTTGTCTGGTATACAGTATACACATTCCACCTGTATAGCCAAAACCAGAAACTTTTCCCCTGTGTCAGGAAGGGTGTTGGTTTGAATTTCTCACACAGTTGTAGGACCTACTACTTACTTCTGTCAACTGACCATTACATATTTCACTATTTTTACCAGGTCAAGAAAGAGCCACTAGTGCCAAGGTACCAGCTGACTAAAGTATTTGGAAGTTTACTTGACCATTAACAGTAGACCTACTGGAATTACTGTAAGTCCTTTAAGAGCGCACAGTTGTATTTCCCATGGTAGTGGCTTGACTGATGCAAATTACATTCTTTATCCAAAACTACATGAGTTCCTATGTATAAATGATGCAAATTGTACAGACACAAATTCTTACAATGTATACAATTTTATTTTACAGGTCAAGCAGAAAAGAACTCCAGTGAAACTGAATTCTGTGGATGCACTGCTCACAAGGCCTTTCACAACACTGACTCTGGCTGAAAAGATGCGTGTGAAAGAACTCGGCCCCGACCATCCAGATATCCCAATTCAGCAACCTACAGAAGAGAAAGGGAAACGTTACACACAGAAATTTGGCAAAGGATGGTGTGAAAGGAAGACATGGCTCTGTGGCAGTGTCTCCAAAAATGCCTTGTTCTGCTTCCCCTGCTTGCTATTTGGCAGTGAAGCAGTGTGGACAAAGGTTGGCGTTAGGGATGTCAAGCATCTATCGGACAAAACAAAAAAACATGAAGCATCTCGCAGTCACATGGAGAGCTGTCTACAGCTGGTGCTGTTTGGGAATACAAATATCCTACAACAATTGGATTTGGGACATAGTGCGCTAGTGCGAAAGCACAATGAGGAAGTAGATAATAATTGCCACAGTCTGTCAAGAATAATAGACTGCATATGTTTCTGCAGTGGCTTCGAGCTAGCATTACGTGGACACGATGAAACGGAGGACTCGCTGAATCCTGGTGTGTTTTGAGGGCTTGTGAATTTGATGGCAACAATTGATAAAGCTATGGAAGAGCACTTGAAAACTGCAAAGGTGTTCAAGGGAATTTTAAAAACCATTCAGAATGAACTATTGGACTGCATGCTCACGGTGGCTAGGAAGTTCATCATCAAGGAACTGCAGTCTACCGAATACGTGGCTATCCAGGCTGATGACACGCCGGATGTATCCACCCACTGCCAATCTGTGCAAATTTATCTTTACATCGATGGTAGTGGTGATGTTGTGGAACGATTTTATGGATCCAGCAAACTGCCAGACTCGCATGCTGAAACAGTAGCTGCAGCATTGCTAAAACAACTAGAAGCTGTTTTCTCTCCAGGCACTAGCAAGGACAAACTGATTGCACAGAGTTTTGATGGGGCAAGTGTAATGCGAGGAGCACATGGAGGCGTCCAAAAGCTTGTACGTGATGTGTACCCAATGCCCATTACGTTCACTGCTTGCCCATTAGTTAAATTTAATAATGCAGCAAGCAGTGTCCACAATCAAGGAGGTAAAAATATTCTTTGCAGGCCTGTCCAGTTTATCTGCTTTCTTTTCCTCATCACCGAAAAGAGTTGAGGTGCTGAATTTAGTTGTTAAGAAAAGAGTTCCCAGAGCACCTGCCACACGGTGGACCTTCAATAGCTGTGTTGTGAATGCGGTATATGAGAACCGAGAAGCCTTCATTGACTGTTTTGATGAAATATGATCTGGAAACTTTTATGCTAGTGGTATATGTGAGGCCAATGGGTTCTTACATATGCTGGAAGGTGACAGGCAGTTTCTCTTCTTTTTGTTTCTATTTCACAAAATAATGCCACATGTGGACATACCCTACATAGACAGTTCCAGACAAGACAAACTGATTCTGTAGCTATCCAGAGATTCACTACAAACTTCATTACAAACATTAATGCGGTGAGAGAGTCCATTACAGATCTGTGGGCAGAATTGCCTGAAAAGTCACAGCTCCCCAGAAGTACCAGGGAAACCCTAGAACGCCTAGTGCACGAAGTGTGTGATATTATCCTCTTGCAAGCAAAAGAGAGATTTGCATTTACCAATCACTTGGTAAGTGCAACATTGGTGCAACCAGACTTGTTTCCAGCTCACAACAAGTGCTTTCCAATGCAAGCATTAAAAGAGGCAGTGGAAGCATATCCGATGTTGCAGAAAGAAAGGTTGAAGACAGAGTTTTCTCTTGTGTATACAAGAGAAGAATTCTGTGGTGCAAAAGATGCTTCAGGGTTACTACAGAAACTCCTTTAAAACAATCCACATGAATGCGTCTCAGAGACTGTATCACTACTTTCAATCATTATCACAACACCAATGACCACAGTTGAATCTGAGGGTATTTTCAGATGTTACGAGATCACAGTGAACCACTGTGAACCATGGTCAATCCTGCGGTGGGGCCAAAGCACCCTGAATGTCTGTTATGTGGGCGCCAGATGTTCACCACAGTCAATACCCACAAAGTGTCAATAGTAACCACGCTTGCGGGTCTCCAGCCCGGAGCATCGCTGAAAGCGTGGTCAAAGAGATTCCCAATGGGAAACAAAAAAAAGTAATGTCTGAATGGGAACCACTGACCAGATTAAAAAAAAAAAATATTTCCCAGCCAGGGACAAAGCATGCAACATCACTGCCAGGCAACCAGCTACAACACAGGTTGCAGAGGGAGATTTAAAGGGCACACAGCGGCACAGAAACGTGGTGGAATGGAGCAAGGCAGAAGGGAGAGGAGAGTGGTGGGTGACAGAGCAAGGCGGGAGGAGGAGGAGGTGCAGACAGAGGAGCAGGGGGTCATGCTGCACATGGAGGAGGTGGAGGGACAACAGGAGCAGCAGCAGCCAGGACAGGTCACCCCGGGGACAATGACTGGGCATGGGGAGGAGGCACCCCGGAAACGGGTAAGGGGACCAAAGGGGAGCAGACCCGGTGGCACAGGGGCACCATGGGGGGGTGGCTGGCCGGGCAGCAGGAGAGGGGGGAAAGGAAACAGACCACGGGACAGGGGCAGAACAGCAACCAACCAACCTGCCCCCCCTGTCCCGCAGACACAGAAACGGGCCTGGGATCCCAGACCCCCAGAGGAGAGGGGCGCACACCAGGTGGAGGAGGAGGAGGAAGAGGAGCTGGAGGGTTCACGGGGGAGAAGGCTGTACCACAGAGGGGGGCAATGGGGGCACCGGGAGACCCAGGACTTCATCCGCATCTGGGGGACCCTGGAGCATCAACTGGAGTTTGCGCTCAATTAGCGCAATGAACATGTGTTCTGGGAGATTGTGCGGGCCATGGAGGTGCCGGGCCATCACAGGACCATGGCACAGTGCTGCTTGAAGGCCAAGGAGCTGCAGAGGGGGTACAAGGCCATACGGGACAACAACCGGCGGTCCGGCCATGGAGCCAGGACCGCCCCCTACTATGATGCCCTGGACCGCATACTCCACATGAAGGGCTCCATTGTCACCCTGCACCTCATAGGGAGCTCTGTGGTCCAGGGCAGGTAATGAGCTGAGGTACCCCCCTCCCCTCGCTGCCCCCCAAGAAGGCACCGGCTCCAGGGCCCCAGACCCCCAGGAGGAATGACCTGGGACATTGGGGACCAGAAGTCCCCCTGACAGCAGCCCAGAGAGCCCCACCCCCTGGCTGGACAGGCAGACTCAGAGACTGGCACACTGGTCACCCTCAGCCAGTGGTCCCAGGGGGACCCCAGCAACATGGAGGCTCTGGCCTCAGAGGGAACAGAGACAGACATCGAGGGTAATCAGGCAGATGGGAGGGGGGGTCCCAGCCAGGGAACAGCCCCCCCCAAGGCCCTGGACCTTGGAACAGGGGCCAAGGGGGCCGAGCGGACAAACTAACGGCCCTCCGCCAACCCCCCCATACCCCCACAGGGCATGGCATGCCCCAGAAGCAGAGACAGGTGGGCAAGGAGGCTGGTGGAGAACAGCCCTGGCAGCCACTGGAAGGCCCAGGTGAGGTAAACCAGTGAGGAGGGGGGCCTCTGGGGAGACCTGGAGGGGGACCCAGTGCACCCAGGGGGCGGGGTGGCCAGCAGTCCAGTGGGGGAGTGAACCCCCAGGCATGCCCCCGGCCAGAGGGTGGCCGGGATGGGCACTTAATCCCAGACCTCCCTGTACCCTACAGGGCAGCCAAAGGGGCTGATGCAATCCGTGCCTGTGCCCCCAGAACAATGAATGAGGGAGCACCAGGCACGGGTATGGCACCAGAGGGAGGACCAGGCATAGAAAATAGTCTGGACAACCACAGAACAGGGGGAGCGGATGATAGCGGCTGTGTACCGCATGGAGGCAGCCATAGAGTACTCCCTGCAACAGGCGGAGGCAAGGGACTGGAGGCTCCAGGCAGAGGTGCGCCTGGAATGGGGGCAGGAGTGCCGGACCACAGCAGGCAGGTAGAGGCGATGGGGTAGCTGGAACAGGCCATCAAGGGGATGGTGTGGGAGCATTCTGCAAAGATGGATAGGTCCCACGACATCGGGACCTCCCTGCTCCTGCACCATGAGTGCATACGTGATGGCAGCTGCCCCGCCAGGCACCCTGCTTGTCCAGGCCCCCATTCTGGGCCCCTCAGCACCCCCACCACCTCCCCAGCTGCCCCTTCTGCCTCCACACCAGCAGGGGCCACGCATCAGCCTCCTGGTCCCTGTAGGCCTGAGACCTCCCAGGACACCGTTGGGGACATGTACAGCGGGGGGGGGAGGGGAGAGAGCTCCCAGAGCTCTGCGGCTCCCTTAGGTCACCTGAGGGAGTGGCCCTGGAGATGCAGGGGATGGGGGGGAATGGGGAAGGGTGGTCTGAGGGTGGGGTAGGGGGGACCACACCAGCATGGTGGGGGCACATGTATTTGGGTGCAAGAATAAATGGATGGACACCACTCCCATCTCCTGTGCTCTGTTCATGGGCCCAGGGGTGGGGGCTGGCCATTGGCAGTGGAGAGGATCACCCAGGGAGCTGTCGGGGGTCCCAGGGTGGAGGGGTCAGGGTTGAGCACCCTCACGCCTTGGCCTCCCGGCTGATATACCTGACCAGGGCGGCACAGATGCACTTGGCGTAACGGTACTCCCACGGGTTGTCCACGTTCATGTACAGAGGCACTGGTCCGAGAGGGCGATGGGGCACGGGGTATTCGAGGGCTGCCCCATTGGTCTCGCACACGTTGTGCAGCACACAGCAGGCGGCTATCACCAGGGCTGAGGTCTCCACTGTGAAGTCCCGCAGACCAGCGAGGCTCCTCCAGCACTGCTTGAGGGCACCGAAGGCCCATTCAACCACAGTCCTGCTTGCACACAGGCGGGAATTGAACAGCACCTGCACCGGAGTCCTGGCAACTGGGAACACCTTCATCAGCCACCGGGTGAGGGGATAGGCCAGGTCCCCCAGGATACAGGGGGACATTAGCACTCCCTCAATCTGGGTCATCCCCATGTCAGTAAAGTCCCCGCGGTACATCCGGGCATAGAAGGCATGGTCATGATCCAGGCATGGTCATGATCCGGACATTGTGGCTGCACCTGGAGTTGCCCGTGAAGATGTCAAGGAACCGCCCCCGGTGGTCCATGACAGGCTGCAGCTGCAGGGAGTAGTACCTGTGCCTGTTAACATACTCCGTGGCCTCCCCAGCTGAGAGACGAAGGATCTCTATGTGGGTGCCCTCCACGGTGGCCATGCAGTTGGGGAACCCTCCAGCCATGAAGCCGGCCATCACAGCCTCCTGGTCCACCAGCTGGAACACTCAGTCCATGAGAACACCCTCCACAGCCTCACACACATCCCGGAGGATACAGGCCACGGTGCTCACCATGACACCAAAGTGCTGCGAGACAGACTTGCAGGAGTCGGGCGTTGCGAGGGCCCAGACCCTGATGGCCACCCGCTGGACCATGGGGATGGGGGGTCCTCATGGGGGTGTGCTGCTGCTCCAGCCAGGGTGTGGGCAGCTCAGAAAGGCACAGTAGGGTGAGCTTGTCCATCCAAAAGTGCGCCCTCCAGGCTGCCTCATCCCACTGAGCCAGTACCTGGGACCACCACCCCTGTGCCTGCTCCGTGACCCATACCCACTGGGCAGTGGGCATTGCAAGCAGGGCGGCGTGCCGCATGGTCTCCCTCCACCATTGGAGGTGCCCAGCCGCCTTGCGGAGCACAGAGGCTCTGCCCTGGCCATGGATCAGGGCCTGCTGGTCCACCTCGGTCGCCCACTGTGGCCTGAGCTGGGCCAGGGAGCACCTGCGGCAGTGGTGGGCTCTCCAGACCAGTGCAGTGCACCAGGCCATGCACACTCGCAGGCAAGCGCCCAGTTGCATCGCTGAGGTCTGGATGCGCAGCTGATCTGTGTGCGAGTGGTACCACTTGGCACAGAGTGCTAGGTGCATCCCGCAGGCACCCAACCTGTCCTGCTCCATGGTTCCACCTGTCCCGGTTGGGGTGCAGATGGCCACATTATAGGCCGTGGCATGTTATAGGCTGGGGCACGTGGCACGTTATAGGCCGGTGACCAAGCGGGGGCACTTGTGTCGGCCTGGGGCGTCCCCCTTCCAGCTGGGCCGGGCTCCCCCTGCAGGACAGGTGGGCCGGGGCAGAGGGGGCAGCCCCTTGAGCGCACCTGATGTCCCTGTCCAGGGCCTTGCACACGGCCCAGCATGCGTGCGGGCATGCTGCCTGCAGCTGCATTCCTGCTATCATCAACCTCCCTCCTCTCTGTGTTGGCAACATTGTGTCCTCGCTGGCCTGATTAGTGTGTAGGCTGTCCTGTCTGTGTGCTCGGTTCCTGCAGCTGTGCTGGGTCCTTCCCTTTTGTCCCTTCTGACTTCATTTGCCCTCAGCCAGCCATGTCTGTGTCCTGCCCCTCCCCAGTGCCATCTGGGTGTTTTGACCACGGCCATGAATCAGTGTCATGTCTATTGCGCCGCCCCGGATCGTGGTCTGGTGACCCAATTCCCTGCCGTGGTCCCACCCCTGTCACGTCTGTTCGGTGCTTTTATTGACTGCGGGGGGTGGTTGCTTGGTTCCCCACTGCTAGGAATCCACTGTGGTGAATCGGAGCCGCGTAACGTCTGAAATCACCCTGAGAGATCTTTCTCAGCTCTCAAGAGAATTAAAACATTTATACAAAACACCATGCCTGAAGACTGATTAAATGCATTGGCGATGCTGTCAATAGAAAAAAGACTGATCAGACAAATACCACACTTTTAGAACAATTGAGCTTTTTGCACAACTTAAAGACCACCAGGCAGATTTTCTGTATAGGCAGTAATTTGTTCTTACAGTTTATAAAGTAATGCTTTCTTAAATTACCTCTGTGTTCAATGGTTGCTTCCCCCCTCCTCCCCCTTATATGTATTGAAATCTTAATGACGTTTTTGGTAAGTGTTCTGATAAGTTATGTAAATATTTATAAATGTTCTAATAGATGTGTTCTGAAGGTTATGGGTATGGGGAGGGGACTGTATAAAGAAAGTTGTTCTTAATTTCCACATGTGATTTGTTGTTCATGTTCGATAGAAGTGTTTAATTTAGGGCGGTGTCTATTGACAGAGTACATTATTCTTTGTTCGTCGAGGAGCTGCTTCATACTTTATTTGCCTGCCCCCTTACGCGTTATGCGGGGGAGCTGTTCCTCACCTCTGGGCTTGCTTCAAGACTGCACTCATCCCCCATTCAGCTGTTGGTATATTTTGTAACGGCCAAAGCCCCTGACCTTATAGTCAGCTTAGCCCTGATGGCCCATGAGCTCTGCAAGCGTTTTTCTTGAGTTAATCTACCTTCCCTGGCCTGACTTTACAGCTTACTTTGGCACTCTGGTACTCCGTCTCAATTTACTTGTTTTCTAGATCGAGCATCTGTGGCCAATATTTCAGTTCAGCATGTCATATGATTGTTCTGTATGTATTGCACCCTTGTTGAGGGACTCTTGTATGTGTGATTTTTGTTGGTATATGCAACATACACAAGTTAATGCCTGCTGTATTAAGAACAGTAATTGACAACAGAGCCACCAGATGGCGCTGCTAAGTTTATGTGTACATGGAAGGGAGATGGGGTTTTGCAGTTGAATTCCTTTGTGTAACCACTCCTTCTTCCCTTCTCTCTCATTGTCTCAGTCTCCATTTTGTCTTACTACTAGTTAGATGTAACTAAGGATCTGTGCCTGAGAAAGCTTAAGTAAAGTTCTGTTTTTAAACCTTCAGCTGCATTTGTCCTTACTGATTGTGAATCAGTTATTACTCTGCAACAGGTTATGGGCCCAGACCTCTTCAGAACAGCCCAGAACAACTCTAAAGACTGGAAGTGAGCTGAAAGGAAAAGAGGCCCAAAGGAAACTCCCAGAGGAGGCCTACTAACTGTAAGTGAGCAGAAGAACCAGAATCCCAATCTGAGGGGAGGGAAGCAAGCATGGCCAGCAGCTCTGAATTAAAGCTTTCAGTCTGCAAGCTGAATAACACAAACTACCAGTTGTGGAAATTCAAAATAGAAATGCTCCTATCCAAAGATGACCAGTGGGAGGTGATCACCACAGACAGACCTGCAGCAAACCCTGAGGTGTGGGACAGGAAGAACAGACAGGCAAAGGCAACCATAAGCCTGCTAGTAGAAGATGACCAGTTAATCCACATAAGGGAGGAGGCCACAGCAAAGGGCATGTGGAATGCACTGCAGAAGCTGCATGAAAGGACCAGCTTGAACAGTAAGCTGTTTCTCCTAAGGAAACTGTACCAGATGAGACTTGGTAAAGGGAAGGAGATGCAGGATCACATAAATTCAATGCTGGAAGTGGTAGCACAACTGCGAGGCATCGGTGAAGAGATAAAAGACAACCACGTGGCGGCCTTACTTCTCTGCAGCCTGCCTGAATCATACAGCGCCCTCATAAACGCCCTAGAGACAAGGCCTGAGGCAGAACTAACACTGGAATTTGTAAAAGGGAGACTCATGGATGAATTCCAGCGCAGGAAAGAAATCATGCAAGACAATCAGGAACAGGATAAGGAAACTGCCCTGAGAATTGCAGACAACAGATTGCACAAGAAGGAAACAAGGGCATGTTTTCGGTGCAAGAAAGAAGGACACCTAAAGAAAGACTGCTCCATATGGAAGGCAGAACAACAAAAGCGATCTCCACAAGTGTCTAAGCAAAGGGCCAAGGCTACAACCAGTGACACAACCACAGAACAGTGGAGAGGATGTTTTAGAGCAACACAGACCAACTCATCACAGGACTGGTGTGTCGACTCTGGAGCCACAAGTCACATGACCAGCGACAAGAGCTTTTTCACGGTACTGGACCCAAGCAACAAAGAAGAGATATACCTCGCTGATGGAAGCAGCATCACTGCAGAAGGTATTGGCGAAGGAATTCTAAGTTGCAACAAGCCACACGGAGGCACACTAGCAATACCAGTAAAGGATGTGCTGTATGTACCTGGCTTAGAGGGAGGACTCCTATCCGTTAAACGCCTAACAGAGAAAGGGCTCACCGTCAAGTTCCGGGGTAATGAATGCACAATCCAGAAGGGGACAAGGGTCCTAGCCAGAGCCTATGCAGATGAGCACCTGTATCGCTTGAGTGCAACCAAGGAACAAGCAAAACTCACTGCACATGAGCAACACAAGGACTGCATTCATCTGTGGCATCGACGCCTGGGTCACAGGCACCCAGAAAGTATAAAGGAACTGCAAAGACAGCAGCTGACAAAAGACCTGATAGTAACAGCATGTCCCTTGACCATGAGATGTGAATGCTGTATCAAAGCTAAAGCCACCAGAGCAACGCTCCCCAAGGCAAGCCAGACAAGAACCTCCAAGCCACTTGACCTCATACACAGCGATGTGTGCGGCCCCATGAAAGTACCCACACCTGGAGGGAACAGATACATAATGACATTCATAGACGACTACTCAAGATACACAGTCACATACCTCATGAAGCATAAGGATGAAGTACTGGAAAAATTAAAGGACTACATAACCATGACAAGCAACAGATTCCAACGCAAGCCGCTCGTACTTCGAACCGACAACGGAGGCGAATACACAGGAAAGAGAGTTGAAGACTTCCTGAGAGCCCACGGGATAGAGCACCAGAAGACGGTACCATACACGCCCGAGCAAAATGGGGTAGCTGAAAGAAAGAACAGAACCTTAACAGAAATGATCAGGTGCATGTTGACGGACTCTGGACTGCCAGAAAAATATTGGGGCGAGGCAGTAGTTACGGCGACATATCTACAGAACCGACTCTACTCAAGAACAGCAAGTAAAACTCCATATGAACTCTGGTATGGAGAGAAGCCTAGTGTGGGACACATCAAAGTGTTTGGATGCAAGGCATACGTGTACATTCCGGAAGAGAAACGCACCAAACTACAAAACCGAGCTGTGGAAGGGATTCTTGTTGGATACAGCGAACACTCCAAAGGATACAGAATCCTCAACCCACACACAGACAAAGTAACTATCAGCAACAGCGTGACTTTCGAAGAAAACCCAAGCAACAGTGTAATGTCCTTACAAGAATCAGGAGAAGAAGCATGTCCTGAATCAGGAGGAGAAGAGCGTCCTGAACAAACAGTTGAAATCAGCACAAGCTCAACTGAGATGCAGGAACAAACCCAATCACCTGCAGATGTTGAAATCAGAAGATCTACCAGGGAAAATAAAGGCAAACCACCCACCCGCCTGTCCTACAAAGCAAGTACCGACAGACTGTCTGAGCCATCAACATGGGAAGACGTCTTACAAACGTCAGAAGGGGAACACAACAAATGGACAAAGGCAGCTACAGAAGACATGGTAGCAGATGCCCTGACAAAACCTTTAGCAGGAGAGCGCCACCGAAAGCTACTAAGTAAAATGGGCATAGTAGGTTAACTTCTGTCTGTTGAGAAGGGGTGTTGGTATATGCAACATCCATAAGTTAATGCCTGCTGTATTAAGAACAGTAATTGACTATAGAGCCACCAGATGGCGCTGCTAAGTTTATGTGTACATGGAAGGGAGATGGGGTTTTGCAGTTGAATTCCTTTGTGTAACCACTCCTTCTTCCCTTCTCTCTCATTGTCTCAGTCTCCATTTTGTCTTACTACTAGTTAGATGTAACTAAGGATCTGTGCCTGAGAAAGCTTAAGTAAAGTTCTGTTTTTAAACCTTCAGCTGCATTTGTCCTTACTGATTGTGAATCAGTTATTACTCTGCAACAGGTTATGGGCCCAGACCTCTTCAGAACAGCCCAGAACAACTCCAAAGACTGAAAGTGAGCTGAAAGGAAAAGAGGCCCAAAGAAAAACTCCAAGAGGAGGCTGACTAACAGTAAGTGAGCAGAAGTACCAGAATCCCAATCTGAGGGGAGGGAAGCAAGCATGGCCAGCAGCTCTGAATTAAAGCTTTCAGTCTGCAAGCTGAATAACATGAACTACCAACTGTGGAAATTCAAAGTAGAAATGTTCCTATCCAAAGATGACCTGTGGGAAGTGATCACTACAGACAGACCTGAAGCAAACCTTGAGGAGTGGGATGGAAAGAACAGACAGGCAAAGGCAACCATAAGCTTTCTAGTAGAAGATAACCAGTTAATCCACATAAGGGAGGAGGGCACAGCAAAGGGCATGTGGAATGCACTGCAGAAGCTGCATGAAAGGACCAGCTTGAACAGTAAGCTGTTTCTCCTAAGGAAACTGTACCAGATGAGACTTGGTAAAGGGAAGGAGATGTCGGATCACATAAACTCAATGCTGGAAGTGGTAGCACAACTGCGAGGCATAGGTGAAGAGATAAAAGACAACCACGTGGCAGCCTTACTTCTCTGAAGCCTGCCTGAATCATACAGCACCCTCATAAATGCCCTAGAGACAAGGCCTGAGGCAGAACTAACACTGGAATTTGTAAAAGGGAGACTCATGGATGAATTCCAGCACAGGAAAGAAATCATGCAAGATAATCAGAACCAGGATAAGGAAACTGCCCTGAGAATCGGAGCTAACAGATTGCACAAGAAGGAAACAAGGGCATGTTTTCGGTGCAAGAAAGAAGGACACCTAAAGAAAGACTGCTCCATTGGAAGGCAGAACAACAAAAGCGATCTCCACAAATGCCTATGCAAAGGGTCAAGGCTACAACCAGTGACACAACACAGAACAGTGGAGTGGATGTTTTAGAGCAACACAGGCCAACTCATCACAGGACTGCTGTGTCGACTCTGGAGCCACAAGTCACATGACCAGCAACAAGAGCTTTTTCACGGTACTGGACCCAAGCAACAAAGAAAAGATATACCTCACTGATGGAAGCAGCATCACTGCAGAAGGTATTGGCGAAGGAATTCTTTGTTGCAACAAGCCACACAGAGGCACATTAATGATACCAGTAAAGGATGTGCTATATGTACCTGGCTTAGAGGGAGGACTCCTATCCGTTAAACGCCTAACAGAGAAAGGGCTCGCCGTCAAGTTCCGGGGTAATGAATGCACAATCCAGAAGGGGGACAAGGGTCCTATCCAGAGCCTATGCAGATGAGCACCTGTATCGCTTAAGTGCAACCAAGGAACAAGCAAAACTCACTGCACATATTTATTTTTATTTATTTATTTTATAGATTTTTATCCCGCCCCATCCTGCAGTGCAGCTCGGGGCGGCATGAGCGACACAAGGACTGTATTCATCTGTGGCATCGACGCCTGGGTCACAGGCACCTGGAAAGTATAAAGGAACTGCAAAGACAGCAGATGACAAAAGACCTGAGAGTAACAGCATGTCCCTTGACCATGAGATGTGAATGCTGTATCAAAGCTACCAGAGCAACGCTCCCCAAGGCAAGCCAGACAAGAACCTCCAAGCCACTTGACCTCATACACAGCGATGTGTGCGGCCCCATGAAAGTGCCCACACCTGGAGGGAACAGATACATAAATGACATTCATAGATGACTACTCAAGATACACAGTCACATACCTCATGAAGCATAAGGATGAAGTACTGGAAAAATTAAAGGACTACATAACCATGACAAGCAACAGATTTCAATGTAAGCCGCTCATACTTTGAACCGACAATGGAGGCAAATACACAGGAAAGAGAATTGAAGACTTCCTGAGAGCCCACGGGATAGAGCACCAGACGACGGTACCATGCACACCCGAGCAAAATGGGGTAGCTGAAAGAAAGAACAGAACCTTAACAGAAATGATCAGGTGCATGTTGACTGACTCTGGACTGTCAGAAAAATATTGGGGCAAGGCAGTAGTTATGGTGACATATCTACAGAACCGACTCTACTCAAGAACAGCAAGTAAAACTCCGTATGAACTCTGGTATGGAGAGAAACCTAGAGAAACATCAAAGTGTTTGGATGCAAGGCATACGTGTACATTCTGGAAGAGAAATGCACCAAACTACAAAAATGAGCTGTGGAAGGAATTCTTGTTGGATACAGCGAACACTCCAAAGGATACAGAATCCTTAACCCACACACAGACAAAGTAACTATCAGCAACAGCGTGACTTTTGAGGAAAAACCAAACAACAGTGTAATGTCCTTACAAGAATCAGGAGAAGAAGCGCGTCCTGAATCAGGAGAAGAGCATCCCGAACAAATAGTTGAAATCAATACAAACTCAACTGAGATGCAGGAACAAACTCGATCACCTGCAGATGTTGAAATCAGAAGATCTACCAGGGAAAATAAAGGCAAACCACCTACCCACCTGTGCTGTAAAGCAAGTACTGACAGACTGTCTGAGCCATCAACATGGAAAGATGTCTTACAAACGTCAGAAGGGGAACACAACAAATGGACAAAGGCAGCTACAGAAGACATGGTAGCAGATGCCATGACAAAACCTTTAGCAGGAGAGTGCCACCGAAAGCTACCAAGTAAAATGGGCATAGTAGGTTAACTTCTGTCTCTTGAGAAGGGCTGTTGGTATATGCAACATCCACAAGTTAATGCCTGCTGTATTAAGAACAGTAATTGACAACAGAGCCACCAGATGGCGCTGCTAAGTTTATGTGTACATGGAAGGGAGATGGGGTTTTGCAGTTGGATTCCTTTGTGTAACCACTCCTTCTTCCTTTCTCTCTCATTGTCTCAGTCTCCATTTTGTCTTACTACTAGTTAGATGCAACTAAGGAGCTGTGCCTGAGAAAGCTTAAGTAAAGTTCTGTTTTTAAACCTTCAGCTGCATTTGTCCTTACTGATTGCGAATCAGTTATTACTCTGCAACAATTTTATCTATTCATTCTTTCTTTGTACTGGGACATGGCGAAAGCTAGTTCCCTTAATAAAGTATTACTATTATTCTGTGCTCTGGAGCTGTCACCTATCATTATTGGGGGGGANCTGCAGATGTTGAAATCAGAAGATCTACCAGGGAAAATAAAGGCAAACCACCTACCCACCTGTGCTGTAAAGCAAGTACTGACAGACTGTCTGAGCCATCAACATGGAAAGATGTCTTACAAACGTCAGAAGGGGAACACAACAAATGGACAAAGGCAGCTACAGAAGACATGGTAGCAGATGCCATGACAAAACCTTTAGCAGGAGAGTGCCACCGAAAGCTACCAAGTAAAATGGGCATAGTAGGTTAACTTCTGTCTCTTGAGAAGGGCTGTTGGTATATGCAACATCCACAAGTTAATGCCTGCTGTATTAAGAACAGTAATTGACAACAGAGCCACCAGATGGCGCTGCTAAGTTTATGTGTACATGGAAGGGAGATGGGGTTTTGCAGTTGGATTCCTTTGTGTAACCACTCCTTCTTCCTTTCTCTCTCATTGTCTCAGTCTCCATTTTGTCTTACTACTAGTTAGATGCAACTAAGGAGCTGTGCCTGAGAAAGCTTAAGTAAAGTTCTGTTTTTAAACCTTCAGCTGCATTTGTCCTTACTGATTGCGAATCAGTTATTACTCTGCAACAATTTTATCTATTCATTCTTTCTTTGTACTGGGACATGGCGAAAGCTAGTTCCCTTAATAAAGTATTACTATTATTCTGTGCTCTGGAGCTGTCACCTATCATTATTGGGGGGGAAAGGGCTGTGCGGTTGCACTGACGATTGACTGCTTGTGGTACAGTGTAGTAGCTAAGGGGTGCTGGTTCTGTGTGATGGGACTGCTTTGGTTCCATGCCAGATTTACATCTCCCTTCTTCCCTGCAGTTCTGCAGCTCACTGAAAAGGTAAGAAGAATTTATTTTATTTTTCTTATGATTTATTTGAAAAGCTTTATTTTATTCTAATATATTTTATTTTATTTCCTTTTTATTTTATCCCTGCCAAGGGGATCTCAGTAAAACAGGAAAGTGAGTATTTTAATTAAGAGTACCCAGCCAGGCACCAGACTACTCGAACTGTTTGCATAGGCATTGGCTCCACCTACCATTGCCCTGGCTCTGCCCCTAGGCTAGGCTCCACTCCTAGGCTAGGCTCCACCCCTATGCTCGTCGCCAGGCCGGCCTTAGTGACTCATCAACCTCCAAACCCACCAGCCACCACTGGCACATATAACTAATATAAGAGCCTTACTTAAAAAGCACACACAGTGGTACTGGGATGCTAATCTGACTAAAGAGTTTGAAGAATTAAAATTGCTCATCAAGGAAGCTCCTGTGCTGAGATATTTTGACAGCAAAAGGCCCATCAGAGTGTCCTCAGATGCCTCTAAAACAGGCATGGGAGCGACCTTACTACAAAGGTATGGGGATCATTGGAGACTGGTGGCTTATTCCTCTAGGGTACTAACCAAAACAGAACAAAACTATGCTCAGATTAAAAAAGAAGCCCTCGCCTTGCTTTATGGGTGTAAGAAATTTCATATCTTCATATATGGGAGATCCATTATGGCCGAAACGGACCACAAACCACTGATAACAATAGCAAACAAAAGCTTAGGAGATGTTCCCCTCAGAATACAGAGACTGTTTTTTCAATTGCAGAGATCTCATTACAATACACCCCAGGAAAAGATCTTGTGGTGGCTGATACTTTGTCTAGAGCAGCTGATAAGACCAGGCAGGATAGTGAAATAGAAGAGGATATGATACATGTTAATGCATTGTTAAAACATTACCCATTATCACCAAGGGCTTGGAGAGCCTTAAAGGATGCCACCAGTAAGAATGAGACCCTTCAGACAGTAATTAGGGCCATTTCAGTGCGATGGCCAGCAGACAGAATACCCATCCCATATGGACAGCACAAAGCTGTGCTCACAGTGATTGAAGGGGCTTTGTTCAGAGGACACTGCATAGTGGTACCTCAAGTGTTACAAACAGGGATGCTCTCTAAAATACATGAAGGACATCTCAGTATTGAAAAATGTAAACGGAGGGCCAGAGAGGTGCTGTACTGGCCACGAATGAATGAGGCCATAGAAAGAAAAGTAAAGTCATGTACTACCTGCCAGGTCCACCAGGTCAGACAACAAAAAGAGCCAATGGAACTGGAACAGGAGGTCCCAAAACCGTGGTACAAACTGGGTGTGGATCTATTCACATATGGACACAAAGATTACTTAGTAGTAGGGGTGGGAAGTTCGGATCTTCTGGTATCCGATACTGCTGGTATTTTGGTGTACCAGCAGTATCGGATTACTCTGGTATTTGGGGGGTACCGGTACCAGATCTTTTTACATTGCAGCCATTGAAATGAATTGCCGCAATGTAAAAAAAGAAAAGAAAAAAAACCCAAACACTTTCCCTCCCCAGTCCAGGCAGCGTGGGTGGAAGGGGGGACACCCCCCACCCACCCTGCCCAGCCTGGATTTTTTTTTTTAAAAAGATTCCCCGAAGTCCGGCTGCTAGTCCAGGCTCTGGGCCACTGCCAGCGACCCAGAGCCCGCACCAGCAGGTGGGTACTGTGTGTGGTACTAGGGTGATCCCTGGGGTGAGGGGTGGTTTAACACACACACACACACCAGGGATCACCCTACCTCCCCACCCAGGGATCGCCTACCTTTGGCGCTCCAGGTGGCGGAGGCGGCAGTCTGGAGGCTTCAGCGCTGGCTGTGGCTGCTGGCTTCAGCACTTTCTAGGCCTTCTGGGGGAAAATCCAGGGTGGGTGGGGGGTGCCCCCCCCTTCCATCCACACAGCCTGGGATGGGGAGGTGGGAGGTATTTTTTCCCCCCATTGATTTCAATGGGGACAGTTCCCCATTGAAATCAATGCAATAAATCTGGCACCGGTAATCCAGTTTTAATCCGGTAATCCGTTTTTTTGTAAACCGGTAACTGGTAAAACCGGTAGCCGGTATTTAGCCTGATGTCCCACCCCTACTTAGTAGTAATAGATGGCTATTCACATTATCTAGAGGTGATACAGTTAGACAGCACTTTGGCATGGCATGTAATCTCAAAGCTCAAATCCATCTTCTCGAGACATGGTATACCACAAGTGGTAAGGTCAGACATTGGTCCACAGTTCACAGCAAGGGAATTCCAATAGTTTGCCCAGAACTATGATTTTGAACATATTACATCTAGCCCAAATACCTCCAGTCAAATGGCTTAGCAGAAAGTGGGAGTGAAAACTGCAAAAGAACTCATGAAAAAATCATTACATTCAAATTCAGACTTTGATCTTGTCCTATTAAATTATAGGGCATTCCCATTACAGGTGGGGAAATCCCCAGCAGAACTCTTATTTAATAGGAAAATACACACCAACTTACCACAATGTGAATGGGGGGAGGAGGTGAACCATCACCAAGTACAAACACGAAAAATAAAGGCAAGATCAATGCAGAAAAGATGCTTTGACCAGGGAACCTGTAAACTTCCCCCTCTTAAACCCAGTGACACGGTAGGGGTACATGATGGGCGGCAGTGGTCTCAGAAGGAAGTTGTAAATAGGGAGGTGGCTCCTCGATCTTATGAACTACAAACTAATGAAGGTCAGATAATGAGGCGCAACAGAAGGCATCTCTTACTTGTTCCCAGGGAAGAAAACAACAAAGAAAAGACAGTAGCAAGAGCACTGGAGCAGAGAAGAGAGTCAGTAACTCCTCAACCAATTGAACAAGATACAAGGGGAATAGACAGTCAAAAGAATGAACTTTGCAGGTCCAGTCGAATAAGAAAGGCATGACTAGGCTGATAGAACAATGTTAAAATAATTAGACCAATATGTTTCAGTATTGTGTTGTGGGGTGGGGGTTCAAGTGTTTGTTGTATTGTTTACTGCAATAAGATTTCCAATTTTGAAAAGGGGAAAGATGTAAGGATATGCATTATGACTTTAAGACAGGGGCCTCCCCTAGGGGGAGGAAGTGGAAGTCCAGGCTAGGTGCTGGGCAGAGTCTGGCATGGAGGCCTGCTAGCAATAGCTCTGTTGTCTGTAGAAAGACAATTAATAAACCTTACATCAAGACTCCAATACAGCCTGTGTCTCTATATACCCAAACATAACAAACATCATATGACTGCAGCAGAGAATCTTCATTGCCTCCCCCACGCCCCCTCACCTTCTTTTCTCCTTTCCCTTTGCTACTGTATGTTTGGTTGGGGTACAGGATTGATTTGACAAAATCAAAACTTGGTAAAATGAACTTAAACACTTTGGTTACAGCCTATTGAACTGTGGTGTTAAAACCATGTTGATATTGTAGTTAAGAACCAACTGATATTACCTTTGGAACATAAAGATGAAAGATAAAGCTGATTTTATAAGTGAGATTTCCTTCCACGCCATAGTTAATAAAACGAAGTTTTACTTTGTGTATGCTTTATTGAGAAGTTAGATTCTGGGCCTAGGAGACAAGAAACCCAAAACACAGCTCTAGCTTCGGGGTACATAAAAAGTGGAAATAGGATTTGTTCATATAATACTACTCCACTCCATCTCAATATATCTATTCTGCTCTGCAGATGAATATTACTGAACATAGGAAATGCCCTAGGATAAATAAGCTCCTTTGTAGGGATGGCAATTACGGGTACGGATCAATCTGTTACTACCCGCAATTGTCAGTTTTGGATTTATCTATAACAGCACGTAACGGTGGCCCGACCTGTAATGGCTTCCATTACAGATCTCACACCAGCTTGCTGGCGTTGGGGGGGGGGGGGGGGNGAAAGAAAAGTAAAGTCATGTACTACCTGCCAGGTCCACCAGGTCAGACAACAAAAAGAGCCAATGGAACTGGAACAGGAGGTCCCAAAACCGTGGTACAAACTGGGTGTGGATCTATTCACATATGGACACAAAGATTACTTAGTAGTAGGGGTGGGAAGTTCGGATCTTCTGGTATCCGATACTGCTGGTATTTTGGTGTACCAGCAGTATCGGATTACTCTGGTATTTGGGGGGTACCGGTACCAGATCTTTTTACATTGCAGCCATTGAAATGAATTGCCGCAATGTAAAAAAAGAAAAGAAAAAAAACCCAAACACTTTCCCTCCCCAGTCCAGGCAGCATGGGTGGAAGGGGGGACACCCCCCACCCACCCTGCCCAGCCTGGATTTTTTTTTTTAAAAAGATTCCCCGAAGTCCGGCTGCTAGTCCAGGCTCTGGGCCACTGCCAGCGACCCAGAGCCCGCACCAGCAGGTGGGTACTGTGTGTGGTACTAGGGTGATCCCTGGGGTGAGGGGTGGTTTAACACACACACACACACCAGGGATCACCCTACCTCCCCACCCAGGGATCGCCTACCTTTGGCGCTCCAGGTGGCGGAGGCGGCAGTCTGGAGGCTTCAGCGCTGGCTGTGGCTGCTGGCTTCAGCACTTTCTAGGCCTTCTGGGGGAAAATCCAGGGTGGGTGGGGGGTGCCCCCCCCTTCCATCCACACAGCCTGGGATGGGGAGGTGGGAGGTATTTTTTCCCCCCATTGATTTCAATGGGGACAGTTCCCCATTGAAATCAATGCAATAAATCTGGCACCGGTAATCCAGTTTTAATCCGGTAATCCGTTTTTTTGTAAACCGGTAACTGGTAAAACCGGTAGCCGGTATTTAGCCTGATGTCCCACCCCTACTTAGTAGTAATAGATGGCTATTCACATTATCTAGAGGTGATACAGTTAGACAGCACTTTGGCATGGCATGTAATCTCAAAGCTCAAATCCATCTTCTCGAGACATGGTATACCACAAGTGGTAAGGTCAGACATTGGTCCACAGTTCACAGCAAGGGAATTCCAATAGTTTGCCCAGAACTATGATTTTGAACATATTACATCTAGCCCAAATACCTCCAGTCAAATGGCTTAGCAGAAAGTGGGAGTGAAAACTGCAAAAGAACTCATGAAAAAATCATTACATTCAAATTCAGACTTTGATCTTGTCCTATTAAATTATAGGGCATTCCCATTACAGGTGGGGAAATCCCCAGCAGAACTCTTATTTAATAGGAAAATACACACCAACTTACCACAATGTGAATGGGGGGAGGAGGTGAACCATCACCAAGTACAAACACGAAAAATAAAGGCAAGATCAATGCAGAAAAGATGCTTTGACCAGGGAACCTGTAAACTTCCCCCTCTTAAACCCAGTGACACGGTAGGGGTACATGATGGGCGGCAGTGGTCTCAGAAGGAAGTTGTAAATAGGGAGGTGGCTCCTCGATCTTATGAACTACAAACTAATGAAGGTCAGATAATGAGGCGCAACAGAAGGCATCTCTTACTTGTTCCCAGGGAAGAAAACAACAAAGAAAAGACAGTAGCAAGAGCACTGGAGCAGAGAAGAGAGTCAGTAACTCCTCAACCAATTGAACAAGATACAAGGGGAATAGACAGTCAAAAGAATGAACTTTGCAGGTCCAGTCGAATAAGAAAGGCATGACTAGGCTGATAGAACAATGTTAAAATAATTAGACCAATATGTTTCAGTATTGTGTTGTGGGGTGGGGGTTCAAGTGTTTGTTGTATTGTTTACTGCAATAAGATTTCCAATTTTGAAAAGGGGAAAGATGTAAGGATATGCATTATGACTTTAAGACAGGGGCCTCCCCTAGGGGGAGGAAGTGGAAGTCCAGGCTAGGTGCTGAGCAGAGTCTGGCATGGAGGCCTGCTAGCAATAGCTCTATTGTCTGTAGAAAGACAATTAATAAACCTTACATCAAGACTCCAATACAGCCTGTGTCTCTATATACCCAAACATAACAAACATCATATGACTGCAGCAGAGAATCTTCATTGCCTCCCCCACGCCCCCTCACCTTCTTTTCTCCTTTCCATTTGCTACTGTATGTTTGGTTGGGGTACAGGATTGATTTGACAAAATCAAAACTTGGTAAAATGAACTTAAACACTTTGGTTACAGCCTATTGAACTGTGGTGTTAAAACCATGTTGATATTGTAGTTAAGAACCAACTGATATTACCTTTGGAACATAAAGATGAAAGATAAAGCTGATTTTATAAGTGAGATTTCCTTCCACGCCATAGTTAATAAAAAGAAGTTTTACTTTGTGTATGCTTTATTGAGAAGTTAGATTCTGGGCCTAGGAGACAAGAAACCCAAAACACAGCTCTAGCTTCGGGGTACATAAAAAGTGGAAATAGGATTTGTTCATATAATACTACTCCACTCCATCTCAATATATCTATTCTGCTCTGCAGATGAATATTACTGAACATAGGAAATGCCCTAGGATAAATAAGCTCCTTTGTAGGGATGGCAATTACGGGTACGGATCAATCTGTTACTACCCGCAATTGTCAGTTTTGGATTTATCTATAACAGCACGTAACGGTGGCCCGACCTGTAATGGCTTCCATTACAGATCTCACACCAGCTTGCTGGCGTTGGGGGGGGGGGGGGGGGGGGGGGGGGGGCGGTGTGGCAGGGCAGCCAGCCACTGGCGCACCTTTTTCAAATTTGAAAAGGCAACCAATAGCAATGCTGTATGGACAACGGTTATTGGGACGGGAGGAGGGAGGCAGCGGGGAGGAGAGAGTAGTGTGGGAGGGTCATCCAGGACCAGAAGGCGGGCAGAGGTGGCTTTGGTGTTCAATGCCAGTTACTTTTTGGTTGGCAATCAGCCAGCTTGGGGTTAGATTGGCTGGGCTGCTTGAGGAGGCTGATGGCCAAACAAACAGAGGCTCTTAGTCCCTCAGCAGCTGGTTGGTGCAAGGTGAGTGACCAGACCGGACTGGATCTCCTCCATCGAGTTGGACCAGGATCATGGTAAGTGTATGTGCTTGCTGGGCTTGTACCCCTCTTACCCCCAAGGAGTACCAACTAGTTGGTGGTAATACTACCCCACCCATCACCTCACCCCCAGCCCCCTAAACCCTTTCCCACTTAGCTTAACAACCTCCCCAGCAGTAGCCCCCCTACCCTAACACCTCCCAACCTCCACCCTAGTACCGCTGCCTCACCCCCCATCCCCCCAGCTTGACCCAGGACAAAGTTCAAACCCCCCATTACCACAAGGTTCTTCTCCCCCCAGCCTAACTCACCCCAAGGACCCACCCGACCTAAACCCTAGCAGCACCCATCCCCCACCCCCAAATCCAGGACCCTAACCTCAAGTACCTCAACCCCTAACACCAAGTCCTCCCAACCCCCCTCCCCAACCCCTTACTCCCCAGCTCCACTTACCCCCAAACCACCACCCACCCACCAGGCCCTCCTGCTCCACTCCTACCCACACCCCCAAACTTCTTTCCTCCACTTTTTTCCTCAGTGTTTCAACTGTTTTTTAAATTTTTAATGGTGGTGTTATTATATTTGTTGTTTCCAATTATTGCCTTACCAGGCACTGATGCTTGACTCTGGTTCTTCAATTTGCATTGCTGCTTTTATATTTTGTTTTTAATAATTGTTAATTGTTGGGGTTTGGGGTGATTTTGATGTTTAATTGTGTGTATTTGTTGTTGAACCCCACCCCCCGTATGCACTCACCCAACCCCCTTCCCATGTAGACCCCAAGCCAAGCCCCTGGGGCCTTCTGGTGATGAACGTGTGATGGAGCGAGCAAGGAACTTACAGATGGAGCTTGAGACAAGATATGAGAACATCATCAGGAAGAACATCTGCTATAACCTTTCAATGCTTCTTTATCACTGTGTCAAGAACACTATCACAGGGAATGCCTCCAGATTCACATGAACCAGGAGGATGCTTGTAGGAAAGGTGCAGCGGGAGTTGCTAAGACTGGATGAGGATGAAGAATTTCACATGACGCCTTTGGTTCCTTCGAAGCCTCACGCTGACAGCTCGAGTCTGTGGGGTCAGGACTTTGACGCCTATATGGAGGAGACAGTGGAGGATCTTGGACGCAGCACTTCTCTGGGGCAGGGGTGTGGGGTTGGTGTCTCTTTTGGCTTGTTAAGCCAAATTTGATCCGTCAGTGTGAGGCTTCAAAGGAACCAAAGACATCACATGAAGTTCTTCATCCTTGTCCGGTCTTGGCAACTCCCACTGCACCTCTCCTACAAGCATCTTCCTAGTTCTCTCTTTCCTTGCAGGTCCATTGTCATGACATTCACTTCATTCTGGAGGTGTGGAGGAACTTCCTGGAGCATCTTCATCCTCCTCTGTGAGGGAAGTCGAACTTCATTGCTCAGGTCTGAGAGAACTTTACTGAACTTATACATTAATTTGGTGTTGGAAGTTGGAATGGTAACGTAATGTTATCCTGCATTTTTGTACTTCGGTGTGTCATGCAAATGCCTTGGCTCTTTTTAAACTGGCAGGAGGAGGGCAGGGGAATCAATGTGCAGCGGGTGGAGCGCCACTGCAGGACGATGGGTGGGGGGAGGGTGTAGACGGGTGCACACCCATCTCCACCCACCTACACACGTTCACTAGTGACTAAGGTGTTATATTCAAATTTGTGCAATAAATATCTCACATTATAACTAGAGTTGAAATGGATAGCAACAAAATTCTCCACAGCTAATATCTGATATTACCAGCTAGCTTGGTGGTTATTCAGTAACTAACTGGTTACTGTGGATTTTAACCACTGAACTATATTACCACATAATAATAATGCAAAAGTTAACTGGTCTACTGCATTACCATTACCGGATTCCCTCATTACCGCATAATGAATGCTACCATTTTTACTGGAAAACCGAGGTCTGGAGTGGGGGAAGAAGTAAATAGAAAAGGAATTATGGGCAACTGGTAATCTACGGAGTGCCAGTAAGATACCATTCAGTATCCAGGTCTTTACCAGATACCAGTGGAAACTGCAGATTCGACCCAGATACCAAATAGCAGCATTTGCTTATTTCATCTCTCTTTCTCTCTCTCTCTCCCCCCCCTCCTCTCTCCATATATATATGGACACACACACACATACACACACACACACACACACACACACACACTCTCTCCCTCTCCCTCTCTCTCTCTCTCTCTCTCTCTCCAGGAGTTTATATTTTTGTATGAAATAACTGTGGGGCAGTTGCCAGTTCCAGATATCCAAAACGATGATTCAGACCCTCACAAATCATAAAGTATTCTTAATAAGAGATCATAAAAAAGTGTATATTTAATTCTGTTTGGTTCCTGAGCCTTTAGGGTACACACTTCAGTCACATTTTCAAGCTCTGTATCTGCAAACATGAAGACTATAAACAGAACGATGTTGTCATATGTCTCACAATTTTAGGTATATTAAAAAACAACTAAAATCACAAGACTCGCAATAAAATCACAAGAGCTGGCAACCCTACTGGTATCTGCTAGCAAATTTTGAATTTTTTCCTTAAAAGAGAAGAAAAAAATCTTGACATCTTGGGAACCATAAGAGGAGAAAAATATATATATAAAATTGTGCTGGAAGCCTCAAGCTTGACTTTTCTATGTAAGTCATTAGCAGATAGGCTCCTGAGAACTTTTTGGAATCAGACAGCATGACAATTTTTTAGCTCCCTTTCATTTTTTAGCTCCCTGTCTTTAGGACTATCCATTTGAAAGTTGAGAGATGAGCTCATCCTGCAGCATTTGATTGAAATGGGGCGTAATGTATGATCATTCCACTGAAAATGGAACTCATTCCAGAATTCTGTTTCAGTCTCATGTGGCATGTCTCCTTTTGTTTTAAGCAAGGGGTGGCTAAAGTTACCAACCCCAAGAGCTATGCAGTAAAATCTTCATATGTCTAAGATCCATAGGACACTCCCCCTCCTGCTATGTGATTGACTGATGGAGTCCATTCCCTGTGGACCAGGCTGCTGAGATTCTGAGGAGCAGCCGTGACTCAGCTTCTGAGACTTGTGTGCAGTGAAATAATACACAGGACCATAAGACATCACAGGGTGTAGGATAAGCCCTGGCCAGGAACAACACTTGAATGGCCCAAAAGTCCCATGTGGCTTTGGAACCCTGAGTTTGACCACCCCTGGTTTAAATTTTCTGTCCCATCCACAATCTATTTTTGTTGTTGTATGCTTCTCTCATTGTATTGTCAGCTTTGTTCCTGGTGAGAACTGCCAGAAAGGGCTGTTACCAAAAGGAGAGATAAAGTGTTTCCCCGTCACAGCCTTGTGTTCTACAGTATTTCCTGAGCTGCGGGAGAAGCGGTTATCAGCTTTAATCACTTCTACTGACTGTGATTCCTAAGCAGTTCACCACTCTTTGCTATAAGCAAGGTCCTACTCTCCTGTACTCCAAGGTACTGATTTATTTATTTATTAACAAGTCTTTTATCCCACCCCCTCCTGCTCCAGGCAGCTTGGGGCGGCTTACAACATAAAATAAATAAAACATAGAAAACTAAAAATAACACAATTAAAACACATTAAAAGAGATGACACTAAACAGTAACTCCCCCCCCCCCAACCCACTCCCTCCACACTACACCCCATCTCCCTCACCAAACGCCTGGCAGAACAGCTGGAAGCAAGGGAGGTCCAGGGCCATCCAGGCCTCTGCCAGAAGGGAATTCCACAGCCTAGGTGCAGCCACTGAAAATGCCCTCTTCATAGTGGCCCCCTGGGCCACATAGAGGAACTCAAGAAGGGCACTCTCGGCAGACTGCAGAGGTTGCTCCAGAGCACGGGGAGTGAGGCAATCCTGCAGGTAAGTTGGTCCAAGACCGTGTAGGGCTTTATAGGTCAGCACCAAAACCTTGAATCGGGCTGAGAAGATTATAGGCAGCCAGTGCAGAGATCAGAGCACTGGTGTAATGTGCTCACGGTGACCCGACCCCATAAGGAGACGGGCCACTGCATTCTGCACTAGCTGCAGTCTCCGAAGCATCACCATGGATAGCCCCACGTAGAGCACATTACAATAGTCCAATCATGAGGTAACAAAAGCACAGATGATTGTGGCCAGGTTTCTGTCTGAAATATACGTCTGAAGCCTATGTACCAGATGTAATGGGCAAAACGCACTCCTTGTCACCGCCTCACCTGGAGTTCCATGTGGAGCTGCGGATTGAGGAGCGCACCCAGACTGTGAACCTGGACAACCAAAAGAGGGCGAATCCCATCGATGATGGTGGACGCCACATCCACCTTACCCACCATCATCACCTCTGTCTTATCAGGATTCAGCTTCAGTTGGCTCATCCTCATCCAGTTCCGTAAAGCCGCCAAACACCGGGTAAGCACTGAGACTGCCAGGTCTGGGTCAGAAGAAAAAGAGAGGTAGAGTCTGGTGTTATTGATGACACTACACCCCATACCGTCTCACAAGCTGTTAGGGATCCAGCTTCCCTAAAAAGGGAAGGTTAGAGACCGACCGATAACTGGCGAGGGAGTCAATACCAAGTGATGGTTATAAGCTGCTACCTCATTTTACAAATGAATTGTCAAGAGAGACTAGTCAAGGCCACAGTGAGGAATGGGATTTAGGACTCCAACATTACAGACCCCAAAATTGCACCACTTCTACAGCTATCTTGGAAATTTATTTTGCAAGCCTTCTATTATTATTTAGTAGGGGGTGGGAATACCGGCAAATCCGGAATCCGATAATGCTGGTACTGGGCGTACCGGCATTATCGGATTCGACCCGGTAAATCTGGTCCAGTTACCGGATTCCGGGTACCGGATTTTTTTACATTGCAGCCATTTAAATGAATGGCTGCAATGTAAAGTCCCACCAAAAAAGTAAAAAAAAAAAAACCCTCCCCG
>QEPC01007237.1:584331-627245 GCA_003113815.1 Sphenodon punctatus
TGCTGTCATTCTCATCGTAACCAAGCCAAGTACGTGCACTTGAGACCTCGCATCTTCATGAATGTTAGACCCCTTGTCTCTCCCTCTGTTCCCCTTCCTATGTCTCTCCCCCATCTCCTGTCACTCAGATTGTAAGCCCTAGGGCCAGGGACCGTGTCTATTTTATTACTTTGTAAAGTGCCATGTACACTGCTGGCGCTATATAAATGTTTGTTAATAATAATAATAATAAAACTTTCTTGCTGGGGCTTTTAAGTTTTTTACATTGCAGCCATTTTTAAATGGCTGCAATGTAAAAAAATCCAGTACCCCGGAATCTGGTACCTGGTCCGGATTACCGGGTCGAATCCGATAATGCCGGTACGCCCGGTACCGGCATTATCGGATACCGGATTCTACCGGTTTCCCACCCCTACTGTTAACATTCAGGCGAAATTGTAAGACCTGGCTGTTCGCCCAGGCCTTTGGGAGGGAGGGTGAGTAGGGTGGGGTTTTTTAGTTCCCCCACCTATTTTTGGTTTTTAGTTGTATCTTAGCCCTGTTTTAATATTTTATAATATTTATGATAATTTTTAAATTGATTTTATTGTATTTTAATGCTTGGAAGCCACCCCGAGCTGCATGGCAGGAGGGGTGGGGTAAAAATTTATAAAATAAAATAATAAATAAATAATTTACAATCTAGGATTTTAGAAATCTGAGTCTTTAAAAAAAAGCAAAGCCTTTAGTTTAAGAAGCTAACTTACACATTAAGGCTTTAAGTAGTTTAATTAGTAAAAATATAGTATCTACATAAATACTCTAAGTAAATACTCAATAAATAAATATACCAGAGTCGCTTACCTGTTGTGACAGCAGCTAAACTCTCCTTACTTTGTCAGTTCACTCAGTCCGGTGCGTTCTCACTCTATCCTGGGGCTCTTCTCTGCTCAAAAAGGTTTTCTAAATTAGATGTTGGCACTTCAGGAAAAAATCTGGGAGTTGTGCATTGTTCATTGAAAACAGCAGCCCAATGCCCAGCAGTGAGCAAAAAGGCAAACAGAATGCCATGAATTATACTAGGGAAAGGAACAGAAAATAAAACAGAGAATATCATAATGCTGTTGTTCCGCCAGGCATTTGGTGGAGGGGACGGATGAGAGAGGGAGGGATGGGATGGGGTGAGGAGCGAGGGTTGGGGGGTTGTTTTATGTTTATATTTTTATTGCTTCCCCATAAAGGGGTTTTATATTTGTATTTCCTATGTTTTATATTTTTGTTTTAAATTGTGAGCCGCCCTGAGCTGCTTTGCAGAAGGGCCGGGGTATAAAACTATATAATAAATAGATAATAAATAAACCCATGGTTCACCCACATCTTTTATACCACGTGCAGTTCTGGTTGCCTCGACTTAAAAAGGACATTGAAATAGATGCAGAAAAGGGCAGCAAAGATGATGAAAGGCATGGAATGGCTCCTGCATGAAGAGAGATTCAATAGGTTGGGGCTCTTCAGCTTGGAGAAGAGATGACTGAGGAGGGGGTATGATAGAAGTTTAAAAAATCATGAGTGGCGCAGAACAAGCAAATAGGAAGCTGCTATCTAGTTCATAACACTAGAACTATTTATTTATTTATTTATTTATCTATCTATCTATTTATTTAGATTTCTCCCCCTCCCTCCCCCTTCCCAGATGACTCAGGGCAGCTAGAACCAGAGGACACTTCATGACATTAACTGGAAGCAGGTTTAAAATAAAATAAGGTATTTTTCACTCAGTGTAAAATTGGCCTATGGAAATCATTGCCAGAGGATGCTGAAAAGGCCAACTGGGTTAAAAAAGATCGGATAAGTTCTTATAAGGATAGGCCCATACATGAAAATGAGGTAAGTTGGCTAGGGGGTGAAAACATCTCTTTGTCGGGGGTTGGCAGTGAATAACAGAAAAAGGATCACTTTATTATGACCTGTTTTTCCATTTCTCTGAAGCAACTGAAACTAGCAATTTCTGGGTGATTTCAGACGTTACGCGGTCCCGATTCACCACAGTGGATTCCCGGTGGGGGTGAACTGAACAACCACCCCCCATGGTCAAAAAAATTCCCGAACAGATGTGACGGGACCGGGACCACGGCAGGGAATTGGGCCAACAGATCACGGTCGGGGGCTGCACAACAGATGTGTCGCCGATTTCCGGCCATGGTAAAAACACCCACAAGCCACCGGGCAGGGGCGGGACACAGACATGGCCACCTGAGGGCAAATGAAGTCAGAAGGCACAAAAGGGAATGCCCACACAAGGGAAATGGGAAGGGAGGGGGGAGAGGGAGAAGAGCCAGCCAGGTACCACAGACAACAGGCACACAGACAACGGGGGCACAGTGGAACACACAGCACAAGCACACGCCCGGGCACACACACCACCCAGAAGGGAAAGGAAGGGAAGGGGGGACACAGGTGCCTGGGCAACACACAAGGCATACCGGGCACGGGGGGGGGGCGGGGCGCAGAACAGGGAAGAGGGGGGAAATGGCACAGGGGCAGGGCATGACACAGGCAATGGCAAAAACAACCCCCACAGCAGAACTGTCTGCATGGGCACCCTCACAGCAACACAGGCAGTCCCGGAATGGGGGGCCCCAGGAGCTTGGGCCCAAGGCACAGCGGGAGCCCGCACAGCACAGGGAGCGGGCCGGGAATGGTCCAGGAGGCACACTTGGACCCTACACGCCAGCAAGTGGGGAATGGAGGGCAGGCAGTAGAACTGGTGCAGCGCAGCAGGTCCAAAGAAACAGACCCTTGAGGAAGCTGGGGGGCAGTCTGGGGGCCCCTGAACCCCAAGGTCACACAGGCACCCAAGGGGTGGGGGGCTAGGGCCGCAGGAGGGAGTGCTGGTGGGTGAGGACAGTCAGCTGGACCCAGGCGCGTCGGGAAGGCCATGCAGAGAGCTGGACCCAGGCACCGGGGAAGGCAACCATGGAGGGGAACACCAGGTGCAGAGGCAGACAGGGGGGGCCCACAGGCCTGGGCAGCACCACCCCAGGAAGCAGGCAGCACAGCAGCATGGCAGAGACAGCAGGGATGGAGCTGCAAGCAGAACCCGGCCCCCGGTGGGGGCGGAAGCCCACACAGGGGCAGGCAACTGGGGGCCGGGAGGCACACCGGGACTCACAGCCATGACGGGCCCAGGGGCCGGGTGCCCCACCCAGTGAACCAGGTGGGGCCAATGGATCATGCCCCAGTGGTACCCCAACAAGGACATGTGGTGAGCAATCAGGTAGTAGGCCTCGAATGGATCCTGCATGGACATCCCCAACTGCACATCTGAATGGGACCACATGCCCAACAGCACTGCCAGCTCTGCCGTGGTAGGCTCAGACACACAGCAGTCAGCAGCAAGGGGCCATGGAAGCTGACCCAGCTCCAACAGCTGGTGATACACTGCCCCACAAGAGTGCTGGTACCCACGGGCCCCGTGAATGGAGCCAAAGTAGGACACAGCCAAGGCAGGGCCCCCCTCCACAAGGCAGATTGTGTAGGCAGCCAGGCTGCACACAGACAGGGCAGACATGGTCTCAGCCACAGACGAGGCCACATGAGAGCACCTCATCTCTGGAATGCGCCCCTCAGGAAAGAGAACCAGCCCCAGCATCTCCGTATGCACCCGGCAATCCTGAGCGCTCGCCTCATAGCTGAAGTAGTGAAGCCCAGAGCACAGACTCACATAAGCACCCGACTGGCTGTCTGGGCAGCCCAGGAGCAGCTGGACGGCCGGGGTATGCCACAGGTCACACAGGGCCATGGTCTCGCGGAAGGTCCAGCTATGGGAGGCCCCTTGGGGGCCTGGAAGCGGGAGCCCGGTGGAAGCACAACCAGCCATGGTCCAGCCAGACAGGGAGAATAACACCACAGACAGGGGGGCACACATTCCCCGCAGGGCTGGGGGGGGACCCCGAGGGGTCCCAAGGACAAGCTAGGTGGCACGGGTTGCAACAATGTATAGCAACAGAGCGAGGTGTGGGGTGTGGACCCGGCACAGCTGCAGGAAACAAACTCCCAGACAGGACTGCTAATCAGGCTGGCAAGGACACGGTGTTGCAAACAGGGAGTGGGGGGGGTTATGGCAGAAGGCATGCATCTGCAACAGTAATGCACAGCCCCGCACGTGCCCATCCATGCACCAGGCAACATGCAAGGACCGCAGGTGCACCCACCAGCATGCCCAGGGACACCTGCCCCACAGTGGGAGGCCCGGGCAGCTGGGGGCAGGTCACCAGCCAACCCAGTCCATTACCGGGCTGGCATAACCCACCCCCACCCCAGGGGCTGCCAACACCATGAAGCGGGACACGGAAACCGCCTACTGGATGCACCTCGTGCTCGCAGCGGAGTGGTATCAGGACTACACTGATCAGTGGTGCATCCTTACCACAGAGGTGCACCTGGGCACCCGCCTGTGGGTTTCCGTGGCCTGGTGCACTTCATGGTCCCGCAGGGTCCACTATGGACACAGGCGAGCCCTGGCCTGGCTCAGGGCTCAGAGGGTGTCCAGGGCTGACCAGCAGGCCATGAGCTGGGGCCAGAGACAGGCTGCAGCGATCCGCGAGGTGGCCAGGTGCCTCCAATGGGGGAGGGAGGCCTCGCTCTGGGATGCCCTGCTCGCTATGCCCATTGACCGGTGGCTCTGGGTCACAGAGTGGGCACAGGGGTGGTGGGCCAAGGCAGCCTGGAGGGCCCACTTTAGGATGGACAAGCTCACCTTGCTGTGGCTCGCGGAGCTCCTCATGCCCTGGCTGGAGCGGCAGCACATCCCCATGCGGACCCCCATCCCCATGGTCCAGCAGGTGGCCATTGGGGTTTGGGCCCTGGCAACACCTGACTCCTGCCGGTCTGTCTCCCAGCACTTCGGGGTCAGCCTGAGCACCGTTGCCTGTATCCTCTGGGATGTCTGTGAGGCTGTGGAGGGCGTGCTCCTGGACCAAATGATCCAGCTGGTGGACTAGGGGGATGTGATGGCCGGGTTCTCTGCTGGAGGCTTCCCCAACTGAATGGGTGCCATGGACGGCACCCACATTGAGATCCTCTGCCCCTCCGCAAGGGAGGCCCCAGAGTACGTCAACAGGCATGGGTATCACTCATTGCATCTACAGGTGGTTGTGGATCACCGGGGCCGGTTCATAGACATCTTCACGGGGCTCTCCGGCTGCAGTCACGATGCCCAGATCATGACCATCTCCCCCTTCTATGCCCGGATGTTCTGGGGGGACTTTGCTGACATGGGGATGTCCTGGATCGAGGGGGTACCGATGCCCCCCTGTATCCTGGGTGACCTGGCCTATCCCCTCACCCAGTGGCTAATGAAGGTGTACCCGGTTGCCCGCAACCCTGTGGAGGCACTGTACAATTCCTGCCTGTGTTCCAGCAGGACCATGGTGGAGCGGACCTTCGGGGCCCTCAACTAGTGCTGGAGGAGCCTCGCAGGCCGGCTGGACTACACCGTGGAGACCTCGGCCCTGGTGATCGGTGCCGCCTGTGTGCTACACAACATGTGCGAGACTGAGGGGGCGGCCCTGAAATAACCCGAGCCCATTGTGCCTCTGTATGTGAACGCTGACAACCCGAGGAGTACCGTTATGTCAAACGCATCTGAGACTCCCTGGTGAGGCATATCAGCCAGGAGGCCAAGGCGTGAGGGCGATCACCTCCCAGCCCAGCCCCGTGGTGCCCCTGGGGGGATCCCAGGCACAGCCCCTACATGGGAGCCAACCCCCCCCGTTGGTCAGTGATGGTCTCTGGAGGCAATAATGTGGCAAAAGCATTTATTTCACCCCCTATTTACAGGTGCATCCGATCCCTCCCCCTCCATCCCCTCCGGTCCTCACCCCCATAGTGCCCCCCCTCAGACTACCCTCCCCCTTCCCCCCTGTTCCCTCCTTCCCCCACATTTCCAGGGATGCCCCCTTGAGCACCCAGTGGTCGCCACAGAGCTCTGGGAGCTCTCCTCCCCCCGAATGTCCATGTCCCTAGTAGGGCTGTAGCGGAATATCGCAGCGGTAGCTATTTCCGGCGGAAACAGTGTTTCCGCAATTAGTGGAACGGCATGGCAGAGGCTTTCATTCCGCGGTTTCATTCCACGGTTCCGCTTTTCCACTTATTTAATTCCGCAACTTAGTGGAATCGTGGAAACATGACATTTTCGCGATTTCCGCAATTCCGCCAGCGCCAAAAAATAGCGGAATAGCGGTTTCCCGCGATTTCCGCAATTTTTCCATGATTTTTTCGCAATTCCGCGATTTGCAGAATTCCGGCGGAATTAGCGGAATATCCGCAGAAAAGTCGCGATGTGGCGCGGGCAGTTCCGAAATGGCGGAACGGAATCACGGCGCGGTAAAAGCTGCTGCCGCATCAGCCCTAGTCCCTAGCGGTGTTCTGGGATGCCTTGTGGGCTGGTGGGGTGGCCAGCGGTTGGGGGGAGGGAGGGCCCGGGACCCGGAGGGCCCCCCTGAGTGGCTGCACCCTCTGGAGGGCTGGGGGGACCGGGAGGCGGATGCGCGGCTCTGGTGGGCGTGGAGGTGGCTGGGGCAGTTGGGGAGGAGGGGCACCGAGGGTCCTGGTATGTGGCCCTGGGCAGGCTGGGTGCCCGGCGGGGTGGCTGCCATCACATAAGCGCACATGGTGCCCGTGTGCAGAAGCAGGGAGGTCCCAATATCGTGGGACCTATCCATTTTGGCTGAGTGCTCCCGCACCATCCCTGTGATGGCCTGCTCTAGCTGCCCGAGCACTTCCACCTTCCTGCTGTGCTCCCAGCACTCCCGCCTCCACTCCAGGCACACCTCTGCCTGGAGCCTCATGTCCCATGCCTCTGCCCACTCCAGGGATCTCTCTATGGCTGCCTCCATCTGGTCCATGGCCACTATCATCAGCTCCCCCTGTTCTGACGAGGTGCGGACTATTTCCTCCCCCTGGTCCTCCTTCTGGCGGTGGACCCATGCCCGATACTCCCTCATGCGCTGTGCTGGGGGCCTGGGCCTGGGTGACGGTGACTGTTTGGGTTGCCCTGTAGGGTAAATGGTGGTGAGTTGCCTGCCACCCCGGGCGCCCAGCCCTGGGATGGGCCCAGGGCTCTGTGGCCCCATGGGGGTATCTCCCAGTCCCTTCTTCCCCCCATGGCCCCTCTTACTAGCCCCGTGTGTCCTGGGTCCCCCTCCTGACCCCCCTGGGGGCCCTCCACCCAGTCCGAGTGCCTCATCTGGTTCCTCCGCCTGCTGCCTGGGCTCCTCAGCACCGGCCTCCTCGCCCACCTGGGTCTGGTGCCAGGATGCCCTGTGGGTGAATGGGTGGTGGTGGTTGGTGTGGGGTGTCCAGGTGGTGGGCCGGGACCCCCTTCCCACCTTGACTTGGGGGGTCTGGGGCTGGCCCCAGCCTGTGCCTCCCCCCTGCCCCTGGGCCCCTGGGCCCTCTCCCCTCCCAGCTGCTCACTTACCCTCTATGTCCATCTTATATTCCTCTGAGGCCGACCCCTCTGTGTTGGTGTGCTCCCCCTGGGACCACTGGCTGAAGGTGATGAGGGTGCCGGCCTTGGCCACCACCTGTCTGGCCTGGGGGTGGGGGCTCTCCGGGCTGCTGTCTGGGGGGGGGCTGCAGATGTCAGAGCTCCTGGGGCATTCCTCCTGGGGGTCCGGGCCCCTGGAACGTGTTCCTTCCTAGGGGGCGACGAGTGGAGGGGGTACCTTGGCCCATTCCCTGCCCTGGACCACAGCGGTCCCCACAAGCCGTGGGGTGACTATTGACCCCTTCATATGCAGTTTGCGGTCCAGGGCATCATAGAAGGGGGCAGTCCAGGCTTCGTGTCCGGACCACCGATTGTTGTCCCTGATGGCCTTGTACCCCCTCTTCAGCTCCTTGGCCTTAGAGCAGCACTGTGCCACGGTCTGGTGGTGCCCCGCTGCCTCCATTTCCTGCACTATGTCCTCATAGACATGCTCGTTTCACTGATTGAGCACTAGCTCCAGGTGGTACTCCAGGGTCCCCCAGATTCTGATGAATTCTCAGGTCTCCTGCAACCCCCACTGGCCCCCTCGGTGGTAGGGCCTTCACGTCTCCCCTGTGGGTCCTCCTCCTCCACCGCCTCTTCCTCCACCTCCTCCTCCACCTGGACTGGGCCGGTGTCCTCTGGGGGCTAGTCCACCCAGGCCCGTTTCTGTGTCTGTGGGGGCACAGGGGAGGGGGGGTTATGGTTGGGTGCAGTTCTTCCCCCTCCCGTGGCCCACCCCCTTTCCCCCCTCCCGGCTGGGTGCCCGGGTGGGCCCCCTGCCCCCCCTTGGTGCCCCTGCATGGCCTGTTCCCCTCCTCTTGGTTCCCCTTACCCGTTTCCGGGGTGCCTCCTCCCCTGGTCTGGTTGATGTCTCCTGGGCGGCCTGTCCTGGCGGCTGCTGCTGCTGTTGTCCCTCCACCTGCTCCATCCACAGCACGACCCCCACTGCCCCCTCCTCTGCCTGCACTTCCTCCATCACTGCTACTGCCCCTCCTCCTCCTTCCTTGCCCTCTCTCCCTCTGCTCTGCTCCGCCTCCCTCCTCGCTCCATCCTGCCACGTTTCCCTGCTGCGGATTGCCCTTTAAATCTCCCTCCGGTGCCTGTGTTATTTTCTGGTTGCCTGGCAGTGAAGCTGCCAGGCTGGGAATCATTTTCTTTGATTCCAGCCGGTGGTTGCCATCCAGACGTTACTTTTTGTTGTTTCCCGGTGGGAATCTCTTTGACCATGCTTTGGGGGATTATCCGGTGGGGAGCTCCGGAAGCCTGGTTGAAATTGACCCCATGTGGATATTGACCATGGTGAACATCTGGTGGCTGCCGAACAGAAGTTCAGGGTGCTTTGGCCCCGCCGCGGGATTGACCGTGGTTCACTGTGGTTGAGCATGATCTCGTAACGTCTGAAAATACCCATTGTCTGAGATTGGATGCTGAGCTGGAAGGACAATTGGTCTGATCCAGTATGGCACTCCTTGTATTCTTATTAAATGTTTACCTTTCTGTGTCTTCATAGTAATTTTGATTGTTGAATTAATTGAAACTCTATCCGTTGGCACCTGGAATCAAGAAATATTGGCAGGGATAGGATTGTCATAAAAGGGGGGAAAGGGAATTTCTTGTTCTCTTTAAGGGGAAGGTGTCATTGGTAGAATTTGGAGTTGCTTGCTGTGCAGTCGGAGTTGCTTGGCAAAACTATCTCTTTTCATGCCACTCCAGAACACATTCTGTGCCCCCACCCCAATTTGCCAACTACTTAACCCAGGGGATGCCAAATTGTGAGTCATGCTGGTGGGTGCTAATCCTGGCTTTACGGTGTGATCTCTATTGTGTCCTCTCTCTGTGGTACTATTTCCTCCTTGCAGTAGCTAATTCTTCAAGACAGAGATTGCCTCTTTGACACATCTGTACAAAGTTCCTCACAGTGGAGCCCTAGGCTAGGGTCTCTGGGTGCCTGTGTAATCCTAATAATAATACAAGGCACAGTCCCCTTGGGCAGTGTAATTCTGAACTTCAGCCTATTAGGTCCAGTGTCCAAATGCCTCCCTTTTATCCTATATTTCCTGCCCTGCTGACTCCAGCGTAAGATGGAGAACATACACGTTGTTAAGCCTCTGCCCTTTCTTCCATTAGTAGGAGATTTTTTTCCAGTTCAGTTACAGTCTTAAACACAGTCTCTCTTTGATAGCCAATATGTTATGTCTCTGTGGAAAACTCTGGGGCATAGAGAGTTAAGAACTCCAGATGCCTCCTGTAGCTGAGTGAAAAACAACATGTTATCTCCTTTTAGTAATCTGGAGAAGTTGGTAGCATTGGGTTATTTGCTTTTCTGCTATTACAATACCTGCATAATCACAAGCTTTAAGACAGGCCATATTAAAAAGCATCTACACTTTTATTCTTTGGCTAACATGCACATGCTTTCTGCATTTGTTCTTTGTTCCAACACCTTTTATGGCAAACTAGATCAGGCTGTTTCTAGTATGGTATTACTTGGGCCAGGCAAGGTACCACCTTGAGGGCTTGAAGTCAGGAAGTTGATTTCAATGCCATACCTTGCAATATTTAAGGGAACCCAGCTGTGGCATAGAATGAATAATATATTTCCCTCACCAAACTCGCTGGGGAGCTCTCAAAGTGTGATATTTTTCTACAGAGCAGATAAAAGAACCACACTGGGAACACACCAGAAAAGGGAGACAGTTGATACCTTTGTACTTCCAAATGTTCGTTTGTCTCTTACTTTAATTTTAGCATTCTGGGACTGTGAAGGTTGACCTGTAGAAGTTATTCATTGACAAACTCAGTTTTATATAGAGTTAAAGTCACTGCTGTAGGATTCTTTTTTCTCCTCCTTTTCTCTTCCAAATTCAGTGCCTGAAATACTGGGAAATGAAAGTTAGGTTACAAGATTTTGCTTCATTTTTGTGATTAACTGTTGGATTTGTGGCGAAATACTAAATTTACCATCATAGTTGCCGATTGCTTATTACTTCACATATAATCTAAATTTATTTATTTATTTATTTATTTATTTATTTAATTAATTTCAGTTTTTACCCCACCCTTCCCAGATGGCACAGGGCAGCTTACAAGACTTCCCCTCTCCCCTCCCCACCCCAACCCCACAAAACCCTCCCCAACCATCCCCTCACAAGCTACTCTAAACCCCCACCAAACCCCCCATTCCCTATCCCTGCTGGCCAAATGCCCTAACAAATAAAAAAAGACTTACATCACCTCCGGAAGATGTGCAGGCTCGGGCCCAAACAAACTTCTGTGGGAAGGGAGTTTCACAGCATTGGGCAGCAACTGAGAACATCCCCCTATGAACCCCCACTGTATGAACAAGACTAACAGGTGGAACTCAGAGGGAGGAGCTCTTGGCTGATCACAGGGGTCGCAGTGGGGCATGGAAGGACAGGTGATCTCTCAGATATGTGAGGTCCAGACCATTTAGGGCTTTCAAGGTCAAAACCAGCACCTTGAATTGTGCCTGGAAAGGTATAGGGAGCCAGTGCAGACTTTGGAGCACCAGTATAATGTGCCCCTATCACACTTCCTCCGAAAGGAGGTGGACCACCTCATTCTACACCAGTTGCAGCTTATGAACAGTCATCAATGGCAGCCCCACATAGAGCGCATTGTAGTAGTCTAGCTTCGAGGTGATGAAATCATGGATGACAGTGGCCAGATCCGAATTGGAAACAAAAGGCCACGCAACCTCCTCACCAGATGGAGTTGATGAAAAGTGCTCCTGGCCACTGCTGGAACTTGACAATCTAGGGGTCCAAAAGCACTCCAAGGCTGCAAATCTAACTGACCAGAGGGGGCTGAACTCTGTCAATAACAGGAGTCCCAATCTCCTCCAGGTCACAAGACTGGCCAACCATCACCACCTCAGTCTTGTCTGGATTCAGCTTCAATTGGCTTATTCTCATCCAGTCCCTGACAGCAGCCAGGCATCGGGTAAACACCAAGACTGTAGAGCCTGAATCTGCTGAAAAGGAAAAGTAGAGCTCAATGTCATCAGCATACTGTTGGCACTTCACCCCCAAACCTCCGAATGAACTCACCCAGCAGCCTCATATACACATTGAACAAGAGAGGAGGCAGAACAGAATCCTGAGGGATCCCACAGGGCAGGCCTGAGAGGACGATGAGCAATCACCCATCATCACTCTCTAGGACCTCCCCAACAGAAAGGAGCAGAACCACTCAAGAGCAGTCCTGCACACCCCTGCCAGGTCCCACAGTCATATCAACAACACCTTGTGGTCCACTGTATCAAAGGCTGCTGAAAGATGTAACAAGATCAACAGGGTAGAATTCCCCTAGTCAATCTCCAGGCACAGGCCATTGACCAAGGCCACAAGTACAGTCTCTGTATCATACCCAGGATGGAAGCCCCACTGACATGGGTTAGGGAATCCGACAGCATTGAGATGAGCCTGGAACTGTTGGGCAACCACCTGTTCAATAACGGAAGGTGAGAGAGAGACTGATAGCTGCCTGGGGAGTCAGTATCCAAAGATGACTTCTTAAGCAGGGGCCAGACAATTTCAATTTTAAGAACATCTAACACTCTACCTTCCCAAAGCAAAGCATTGATAACCCCAGCCACCAATAGCCCCAGCGTTCCCCGACTGGCTTTCACCAGCCGGGAATCACAACTGATTGCTCTCACCGCCCCAAGCATCTCCCCTGCATCAGTGGATGATACCAATCGAAACTGGTCCAAACAAACAGGACAAGACTGAACTTCCATAACCTCAAACTATGACTCTACAAGTAAAATGGTAGCACCCAAGTTGTGGTGAATAGTAGCAATTTTGTCTGCAAAGTAGTTAATAAAAATGTCACAGTGGACATTAAATGACACCACTTCCGGGTGGAGGCATACTAGATTAACCAGGGCCCGCACCACTTGGAACAGTTCCACCAGACAAGACTTTGCAGATGCTATGGTAGTAGAGAAGAAAACTTTCTTCAATGCCATCACAGACACGGCATAGCCCTTTAAAAATGATCTATGCCGCAATCGGCCGGCGTCAACGTGAGTCGAGCATCACCTGCACTCTAACTGCCTACCGTCCTGCTTCCTCACATCCTCTGTATATCAGAGGGACCTGTGCTTCCACAGTGGTGGGAATGAAGTCTGGGTGCAACCGTGTCAATGGCCATGTCAAGATATCATTCCATAAAGCGACTGGGTCATGGACAGAGTAACCGCCAATGTCAGTAGATAAACCCTCCTGAGAGTTCTGGAAACCAAATGGATCCATAGGTCTCCAAGGGTGGACCATCCTAATGCGTCCACCACCCCGATGAGGGCATAAAAGGGTGGGGATCTGTGCCTTCAGAAGGTAATGATCCGACCATGACAATAGTGTTGTAACCACACCCCTGAGTCTCATAAACTAATTGTTAGTAACTTAGTGGTCTGTTCATTTTAATGCATGGTGGTTTTATTTTATGGTTTATTTTGTTTTGATTTAATATCATTTTCTCTAATAACTGTTTTCTTCATCTTAAAGTGGTTGTATGGACTGTTTTGTGTAGCTCTCATCTTTATGCTCTTGAAGAACCATAGCAACTGACCATGGAATTGCTATTGCCTTGAGTTTATCTAGTGCATAATAACTGTATTCCATTTTGGGTAATTTTCCATAGCAGGTTGTGGGAATAAAAATTATTTTAACAATTTTGTTAATTTAAAAGTTATGCAATTTCCCCCCAAAATTAGCTGGCATCCTCGCAGACCTGATGTTAGAGCAGGGCAGTCAAAACAGTTGCTCTGGGCCCTGTGATGCATGGAAGACCCAAACCTGCTACAGACACTGAGGGGCTCAAGAAGGGCCTCCACCCATCATTCAAGTGCCATCATAACTTAGGCCGTTTTTAGACGAGCGCGTGGTGTGCTCGCGCGTGGTTTCCAAAATACCGTGAGACGGGATTAGACGAGACGCTGCTGTGAGTCACGCGCATGGGAGGGGGATGCGCATTCTTTTCTGGCCGTGATTTGACCATCTCGATAGCCAACCCAGTCAAATCGCAACTGGAAAAGAATGCGTGTCCCCATCCTGTTCGTGTGACTCGTGGCAGCGTCTCGTCTAATCCCGTCTCGTGGCATTTTGGAAACCATGAGCGAGCGCACTGCACGCGTTCATCTAAAAATGGCCTTAGGGTTGCCACCTCACATGGTTTTCACCCTGACACTTCAGTAGGCCAAAATGGGAGTCTTTGTTATAATACACTTGATGTTCTTTCTGCATAGGGTAGCACTTATAGGATGGAGATCCTTCAAGAGGCTATATTATACTGGGATGCAAAATCAAGTGCTCTTGGTGTTTGTGGGCTCCAACAATAAAGGAATAAGTCAGGGTTTGATATCTAACATCTAGGTCTAATAGGTTTACTATTGCCTTTTATAAAGTGGTTAGAGAGGAGGCTTCGGAGCACTGGACTATTTTAATCCAGCTGTTGCAGGCAATACTTGTTATATGCACTCAATATGTCTGATTACCGCATAATGAAAGTGGATCACCTTCACGTTGGTACTGCCTAGTATAAAATTTCACTCCTGTACTATGATCAGAAACGCTGGCCCCTGACTGTCATAGTGTACGGCAAGCACTGTAGACCCAGGATTAAGCTGTGTTTATTACTGATTGCTTTGTAGATAATTTGGCAAGTAGCATAGCACAGCAGCCGGGGGGCGGGGGCAACCCGTCACTCACATCCACAGCATTCCAGGCTGAGGTGTGCGTGATGCATCCCTCTCCCCTCTGGATGTATGAGGAGTCATGCATTTCCTACCGTCTCCCTTCCCCAGCCATATGGCTGTGGGAGAAAATTTCCAGAAAAAGGCCAGCCATCCCAAAGAACACAGGGAACATCACTAGCCCAGCTGGGTGCTGTGGAAAGAAAAGTTTCCAACCTGGGAAGGGCAGTCCTAACTTGAGTGTTGATTTTGAAGCCTGATGTCACATTTGTGGTGATCACAGTCCTCCTTTTGATGAGTATGGGAGACTCCGACACTGCTAAAATGCTCATTGGTGCCCCCCACCCCTTTTTCTCTGAGCTGGGGCACAGCTGGATGTACATTTGTATCTTAGAGCCACTAACTGTGCTTCCCATAGACTTCTTTCTATTTACTTTCAAACAACCCCCAACTCTGCAAGGTGCAGAGTGGGTTGTCCACCTGCCTTCTCATTTTCTAATCAGCTAACAGTGACACAAAGGCATATGAGGAATAAAACTCACAGCTCCTAGCATTAAACTGTCCCAAGCTTTCGCTGCCTAGGCACACTGCATTTACAATGGGCAGCTATTTAACCAGGGATTAATGTGCAGAGTCCTCTTCCAGCAGCTAATTTAAAAAGAGTAGCCACTGCCAGCAGTTGCTGGTGGTAGATCTGCAATTCCAATTATATTTTATTTGGTGTGACCAAAGGTCTTTGCCCAAAAGACAGCAAGTGGTAGATCTTTGCAATGGAGATTGGAAAGTCATGTGGTTATTGTTTATTTTTCCCAGTCAAGTTTCATTTATCTCAGTCAGAGATTCCAACCCACGGACAGAGGGTCTTAGATCTCAGACAGAGACTCCAACCCAGAGGAGAAAAGCCATATCAATTAGGGGCGGGAAAACCGGTAAATCTGGAATCCGATAATGCCGGTACCGGGCGTACCGGCATTATCGGATTCGACCCGGTAAATCCGGTCTGGGTACTGGATTTTTTTACATTGCAGCCATTTAAAAATGGCTGCAATGTAAAAACTTAAAGCCCCACCAAAAAAGTTAAAAAAACCAAACCCTCCCCGAGTCCAGGCTGCGTGGGTGGAAGGGGGGACACCCCCCACCCACCCTGCCCAGCCTGGATTTTTGTTTAAAAAAAGACTCAGAGGCGAGCCCACCCCCCAGCACCAGCGGCCGCGGCATCCCCGCAGCCGCCGGTAAGTATGACCCGATCCCTGGGGGGGGTGTTTAACACCCCCCCAAGGATCACCCCTACTAAAGTTCAGTGCTTTGCTTATCTTGCGGGGCTGCGGCGGCGGCGGGCGGTCCGGCGGCCTCAGCGCCGGCTGTGGCTGCCGGCGTCAGAGACGCTCTAGGCCTTCCGGGGAAACCCGGAAGTTCCCCGGAAGGCCTAGAGCGTCTCTGACGCCGGCAGCCACAGCCGGCGCTGAGGCCGCCGGACCGCCCGCCGCCGCCGCCCCCGGAGCTCCGCAAGGTAAGCAAGCACTGAACTTTAGTAGGGGTGATCCCTGGGGGGTTGGGGGGGTGTTAAACACCCCCCCCAGGGATCGGGTCATACTTACCGGCGGCTGCGGGGACGCCGCGGCCGCTGGTGCTGGGGGGTGGGCTCGCCTCTGAGTCTTTTTTTAAACAAAAATCCAGGCTGGGAAGGGTGGGTGGGGGGTGTCCCCCCTTCCACCCGCGCAGCCTGGGAGGGGGAGGGGGGAGGAATTAATTTATTTCATTGATTTCAATGGGGACACAGTGCCCCATTGAAATCAATGAAATAAAACCGGTACCGGTATACCGGATTTAATCCGGGAATCTGGTTTTCAGAGAACCGTAAATCCGGTAGCCGGTAATGGGCCCGGGGTCCCACCTCTAATATCAATGCATTTACTGTGGGAAACAGCCTCCCTTCCCCCCTCCCTGAACCTCCACCACCCAGTCAATTGTTTTTGGATCAGGAGGTAGGGGGAGGCCCCTGGTTCAAGTCTCAGCTTAGCCATGAACTCAGTGGGTGACCTTGGGCCAGTCACAGATTTCTCAGCCTAACCTATCTCACAGGGTTGTTGTGAGGATTAAGAGGTGAGTTAATTAGTTGTTAACATTACAGTTAATAAGTTAAAGAATTGTAAGGCAATCTGAACCTAAGTGATAGGGTGGAATAAAAAATCTAAATAAATGATTCAGTAAATAAATGGAAGACTTCACTTGGAAGGAAACATGGGAGAAAATCATTTAGGAAACACTGTGGGAGACTCAGGTCCACTGATAAACCAGGGACCCATATTCACTGCATTTTCCCCATTGCCGCCAATGGGTAAAACACAGAGAACATGGGTCCCTGCATGCTGTTGCAACAGCAGTAGCCTGACAAACAGCTGTTTAATGAGTGGGTGATATGCAAAGTACTTCTCTAATGGCCACAGGGCAGGCTGCAGAAGTAGCAGAGCCTGGGGTGGGGTACAGGAAGTGCCTGGCCTAGGAGGGTAAGGAGCAACATGGCAAGGCCCAAGGAACCCCATGGCTGACATTATACCTGAGGGGCTCTTGGTGGCCACTCTCGCCACTGCCACTGCTCCTTAATGCTCCCAAGAAGTTACTGCCTGTGGGGATCCCCGCACAGTGAGGGCCCAGGGCAACTGCCTCGTCCACCCACCACCACCAGTGCCAGTCCTGAGTGTGTGAACTAATAGCAGGACAATAGAGCTTTGAAAAAAAGGTAAAGGTTAGGGGTTCAACTCTGGTGCATTTGGGTAACTGATTTTTAAAACAAGTTTCCTTTTTCTTTTTTTAAAAAAAGCAATACTAAAATGTATGTAATTTTGTTCCATTATTGTAGTGAGAGTTTTGTGTTTTACAGTTCTTTTTCATTAATTAAGGTACAGATGGGGGCTTGAGGCTCACAATAAGAGCTTCCATGGTTTGGGGGGCTGGCGTCCATCACGTTTTAGGCATTTAAATTGTTGGGAGGTATGGGAATCGTTGTAGAGTACCAGTCTGCCACAGATAAGAGGGGACCACAATGGGTGTTTACACACACATTTTTCCTGTATGTTTGCTGTTACATCCTGAAATGCCCAATGTATTATAGGGGCATAAACTGAGGTACTTCTGGGTCAGAAATCACTCTCGAGTTCCTAATGAAGACATTGGGCATTTTTACACACATGTTAAAGTTCTGGATTTTTCAATCTTCTGGGTTCACAAGTCTACAAGTAAGTTCTGGATTCATTTTTCACACACACGTTGCCCTGAGGCAGTTTCTGGATGCATTCTTCACACAAACACTGCCCTGAGGCAGCCTAAAGTAGCCGTGGCTGTAGATCTGACAGGCTGCCATGGAAACCAAGTGACCACAGCTGCCTGGAGCAAAGCAGTTTACCAGGAGAACTTTTTACAAACAAAAGTTCAGAGAGAAGTTCTATGCAAAAGTTCAAAGATCCAGATGTTTAAGATCTGGATAAGTGATTTAGACACACAGAAAGCTCAGGATGTAACAGCAAACATCCAGGAGAAATGTGTGTGTAAAAACACCCATTGGCTCTGTTCATCTCTGACTACCTGCTATATGTTGCCAGCAGAGTAGCTGGATCCCTCTCTTCAAAGGGGGAGTAAGAGAAAGAAAGATTCTCCCCAACATTGCCAGAGTGGTCGGTGAGTGGGTCCCAGTGCACTGGTGCCTGGTCCCATTCTCTGTTCAAAAGATGGTGAGCTGGAGGAGTGTGAGCTCATGCTGGAGGTGTATGAAATCACACTTTCCATTAGTGTGTACCTTGGAAAGCAGGGCCATACATCTAATGTGCCTGGACCTCTTGAGGTTGTCTTGACCTTGTTCCTGCCTCCTCCTGTTGTCTCTGGACTTGGGAGGTCACAGTCTTAGAGCTCAGCCACTACTAGATCCTGAAGGAACATTTACTTTTCAAGTGGGGCCTTGCTACCTTAGGCTGCGTTCCCATCTGCGGCGGCGGTGGCGGCAGAGGATGGGGCGAGGGAAGACGCAGCAGCACGGAGGAGCTGGCAGACAGGAAAAGAGGACCTGCAGCAGCTTCTCTCTCGCACGTCAGGGCGCAAAATCTTGCCCTGACATGCGTGAGAGAAGCCATGGCAGATCCCTGTTCGCACTCACACTTTTCCTGTCAGCCGGTTCCTCCGTGCTGCTGCGTCTTCCCTTGCCCCTCCCTCTGCTGCCATTGCTGCTGCAGATGGGAATACAGCCATAGTCTTGCCTACCTTGGTCATTATTGTATGTCTGTTCTTTCTCTCTGTCTGCTCTGCTTTCCATGTCAGGTTTCCTTAGTGTGGCTATATTCTTTGGTTGTTTCCACAGTATTCTCTGTTCGTATCCTGCCCTGACTTACCATGATAGGCCCCAATCTTGATAGGACTTACCGTATTCTAGTATGCATTCCCTGACAGGTACCCACCTGTGCAGAAGAGGCTCCCTCATTGCCTGGGCTGGGTCAGCTCTGTGTCCGCCCTGAAATCCCAGTGCAGCGTGCTGGCCAGCCTTCTTATCTTCAGGCTGGGCAACCTCCAGAAGAAGCAGAGGCTTCCTGGCAACCAGGAATGAGGCCAGTCTGGCCCTGCTGGAGCTCACACTGAGTTTAAACTTTTAAAATTATTTTTTATTGATTGATTTTTAAATAGTTTGTTAGTTTGTTGAGAGTTCGTACCAGGACATCTCGGTCCTGATACTCAAACTAACTATTTTTTTTTTAACCAACCCACTCTCCCCTGGGTGTGTAGTTGTCTGTGTGAGAGAAATTCTGATCCTCCCTTTCCTCCATGGGTTGTGTGTGTGTGTGTGTGTGTGTGTGTGTGTAAGAGAGAGAGAGAGAGAGAGGTCCTCTTCCTTGTGGAGTGGGCATGTGCAATTGATCCCCTCTCCCTCTTGTGGGTGTGTTATGTATTCACCACCACTGTGACCCCCATTTTCATCTCCTCTGCACGCAACACCAAAAGGCACAACTTAGCCTTGATGGAGACTGCATCCCTTAGGAAAAGTGAAACCCTGGAGGAAAAACAGGGGGAAATGTGAGTCCCTAGTGGCCCTGCCCATTAACCCACTACCCTAAAATTTCACCAGCCACCACTGACCAAAGATTCTTTCTGAGAACCTGATGGGCCTGGGTTCAAGGCCTGTGGGTACCCTTGGTAGTGTTGAATGGAGCAACTGCAGCAAAAGCTATTTCCATCAGAAACAGACCATTCACCTGTGCTCACACGATGCGGAAACTTACTGGCTTTTTCAGTATTTTTGCTAATTCCCATTTGGTAATTGTGATTCTTCAGTACTTCTAGTAATTCTCCCTAGGCAGGAGCAGTCACATACCACATAACATTCCTTACATGCTGCTTATCTTTGCTTGCGTTCAATTGCATGTTCACTATGTAACTTTCTTTGCTTCCCTTATTGGTCCTTGTTTTGGTTCCTTGTAAACTGTGTTTTGATTGGTGTATTTTAAGGGCTAGCCCTTGTTTTCCGTGGGATTCTGATGCAGGAACGAAACTAACTAACAGAAAATACAGAAAATTACCAAAAAATGGCGGATAATCACAAGCACCGATCTCAACAACAGCAGAGATGCTGGTTCAATGGTCAGTGAGAAAATACTGATGGACCTCCAATCCCCTCCCCAGAAACCCTATCACTAACCACACCAAAAAACTTCCCTAACCCCTCCCCCCAATCCACAACTCCACACACCACCTACCCCCGCTTGCCAAATGCAAATGGGGATAGGTACTTCCTCCAGAACATTTGCACTGCCTCCAGAAGATGCTCACACTCATGCTCAAGTAAACCTCCAGGGGAAGGAATTTCCAGAGCACCAGGGCAGTGACTGAGTGTGCTCCTCTGTGCACCCCAATCTCATGGACAAGAACAATGGTGGAACCCGCAGGAGGACACTCCTGGCTGATTGCAGGGGCCACAGTGGAGAATAGTAGGACAAGCAATCTTTCAGATATGTGGGGCCCAGGCGAGCCCACCCCCCCAGCACCAGCGGCTGCGGCGTCCCCGCAGCCGCCAGTAAGTATGACCCGATCCCTGGTGTGTGTGTGTGTTGAACACCCCCCCCCAGGGATCACCCCTACTAACGTTGAGTGCACTTACCTTTGGGAGCTCCGGCGGCGGCGGGCGGTCTGGAGGCCTCAGTGCCGGCTGCGGCTGCCGGCGTCAGGACGCTCTAGGCCTTCCGGGGAACTTCCGGGTTTCACCGGAAGGCCTAGAGCGTTCTGACGCCGGCAGCCACAGCCGGCGCTGAGGCCGCCGGACCGCCCGCCGCCGCCGGAGCTCCGCAAGGTAAGCGCAAGCTCTGAACTTTAGTAGGGGTGATCCCTGGGGGGTGGGGGGGGTGTTAAACACCCCCCCCAGGGATCGGGTCATACTTACCGGCGGCTGCGGGGACGCCGCGGCCGCTGGTGCTGGGGGGGTGGGCTCGCCTCTGGGTCTTACTCTGTCTTTTTTAAAACAAAAAGCCAGGCTGGGCAGGGTGGGTGGGGGGTGTCCCCCCTTCCACCCGCGCAGCCTGGACTCGGGGAGGGTTTTTTTAAAAAAAACTTTTATGCGGGGGCTTTAAGTTTTTTTTACATTGCAGCCATTTTTAAATGGCTGCAATGCAAAAAAAATCCGGTACCCCGAAATCCGGTACCCGGTTCGGATTACCGGGTCAAATCCGATAATGCTGGTACGCCCGATACCGGCATTATCGGATACCGGATTCTACCGGTTTCCCACCCCTACCATTTTCTTTTAACATCCAACACATGGCAAGGAAAGTACTCATAGCAGCAGACACTGTCTAGAGCCTTGATCAGACAGCTACAGTAGTTTAGGGACTAATTTCTCATCAAATCACTAAGCCCCACCCATTTTGCATACTGTGACAGGTGTCCTGCCCCCTGAAACTCCAACCTTCTGGGTCCTGGTCCCACCCCCCCGACCCTAGAAGGTCCTTATGCTGAAGTTCCGTGCAGCTTCTGACTCAGGGTGGGAGCATGGAAGGTCCTTATGTGTGAATTCAGGGTAGCTTTCAGGTTAGGGGGGTGGCATCAAGGTCCTTGGATGGGGGTCATGTGAGGTCTCAAATACAGCAGAGTGAGCTGGACCAATCTGGCTGGGTTTGAGAGCTCTAGCCCCTCCTGTTCTGTGGAAAAGGGGGCCAATGGGGTGGTGGCTCATAGGTAGGCAGAAGGGGGTTATTTGACTCCTTAAACAACCAAGTCTACCACGCTGAACCAATCGGCAAGTTTTCATCATCCTAGGTCCCTCCGTTGTGGAGATATGAGACCAAGGGTAATTTCAAATGTGACAGGCTGTTTGGCTCACCACGCTGAACCACGGTCCGGGATCCATTTTGGATCCCAGACAGGAATCAGTCTGGCTGTCCTTTAGATGTGCCGGCCTGATTCCTAGCAGGGATCGGGGAAGGAGCTGGGCTGCGCGGTGCAACGTGATGTGCAGCTGCACAGCCCCGCCCCCCTGCGCTCCCCTGGCCACTCTCCTGCCGGGAGACGCGCGGGTTCAGCAGCCAATCCTGCCACTGCACCCAATCCCATCCCACAGTCTGGGCCACTATCCATGATGGGCCATGGTATGAGATGTTATTTTTGGCCCATCCTGGATTGTGGCCAATCTAACCATGGTTCTGGACCTCCAGCTGGCCAGAGGTCCAGAACCATGGTTAGATTTGATGCCCACCAGGAATTCACCGTGGTGAACATCTGGTGGTCATCGCTCAGATGTTATGGCAATCACGGCTACCATAGGGGATTCACTGTGGTTGACCGTGATCTCGTAATGTCTGAAAATAATACCCCAATGGGATGGCGGTTCATGGGGTAGGCAGGATTGACAGAAGATCATGTGACCCCTCAAAAAACTCAGTCCACTACCCCAACCAATCAGAAAGATTTCTGGACCCTAGGGGCTCTCTGTTGAAGTTCCCATAGGGTTGTGTAAAGAGGGGCCATTTTGTGAGGCAGGGTATACGTTTCTGAACACTGTGCAGATCAGAGAGGCTTTTGCTACAGCTTACATGTAAAAAACCAAAATGGCTGCCCTTGGTGATGCTACCCCTGTGAGGCCTTTGGCGCTTACTATTTCACCACCTGTAGTAAGATGCTTACCACTGACATTGCTGAGCTGTCCACTGCAAAGTAAAACCCCGATGCCTTACCTTGGCGGTGCAACCACTATGGCTCATTTTTGAGCCTGGTACTCCGTTGAACATTATAAGAAGATCACGAACAGGAAAGAAAATTGCTGAAACCATGATGAAAAGTACCCAGCCAGCTACTGATGAACCTATGCACGAGTCTATGGCTATTTAAGCCGACACTCCAACAGAACATATGCTGGTAAGTCACAGACATTCAGGCCTGGGTAAAGAGAAAAGCAGAGATACACCGATGTATCTTTATTTTTTTTATTTCAACAGATAAATGGTGACTTTGTAAAGAGTTTGTAAAACCTGAATTTGGGAATGCCTGTAGGGGTAAACATATCTTGTGTTTCCTAGTTTTGCACATGCTCAAGAGGAGGTGATCAACTGGATTGCTGCAAGAAGAAACAACTAAAGTGAGAAGAATAAAAACTTCGTTTGAAACTTCTTTTTTTTGTCATTACTGTTTTGTTTTTCTTAAGCTGGTAATGTTAGAAACCACACAAGGCCCTGTTAAAAGAGATCTATTACACACTAGGAGAGGCTGGACATTTCTTTTTCAGACTGAGGACTTGATATATTTCATGTTCATTTTAAAAGTAAAAATGCTTTTCTTCCCTTGGTTCTTATGGCTTTTAGAAGAGGTGCTCAAAAAGTGCCTCCAAGGATTCATAGAGAGAGAAACCTGTGCAGTGTGTGTGTTAAACGGTCTCCTGCGGTACCGGAACCGACATTGCTCCCATTCTGAACCAGCAGCTGCCGAGAACAGGTGTAGGTTTGGAGAAGCGGTGTTGTAAAACCCCCGGAGTGTTTCTGTATAGTGAAAAATACTACCAAGGAGATGATGTGGGCACATCATCTCCTTGGTAGTATCACCAAGAGCACATGCAGTCCTCCTTAAGATGCTTCAAAATGCTTCTGAACCCTTTAAGGATTCAAGTTTATTCTTGTGAGGAGAGAGCAATGGAATCATCCCATAGAAGGGAAGGAAGTTACTGTGCAATACTAGGCTGCTTTTACAAGTTACTGTACAAAATTCAGCAAGGAGCATTAGCAACCCACCCCCCTTAGCATATTATTTAACCACTTCCACCACCCTCACCCCAGTTTTGGATAAAACATTCAGTAACACACAGGGTTTGCTGCAGCAACCAATTTACTTGTGTTTACTCAATATTTTGAGCAGTAAGAAAACGTACTTGATTAGGTCTCCTAATGACATAGGCTCTAATCCTGGTTAGCATTGTAAAATGATGCATAGCTATTTCTAAAATAAAACAACACACCAAAACATGCTATCTTTCAAAAGGACAGCTGATCCACGCTCTTTCATTTTGTGTAGTTTACGTTTGTCTAACAAACCTTACTTGGATCAGATGAGAAATCCACAGCACTGAAGTGGCAAGTAAACGAACTAAAGTGATTGGATTTTCCAGAGTCAAATTAAAACTTACTTGAAACAATATATTTCTATCTTTATATATAGAATTGAAATCAATATCTTTAAAGCTGTATATATCACCTAAACAGTTCACATACAAGTCTTAAAATTAAAAAATAAAACACTTAGAATGTACTGTCTGGAAGTTTTGCATGTCTGTAAATAACCTTTTCATGACCCCAGCACCTAGAACCATCTTAGGGTGATTTCAGACGTGACGGCTGGCTGCTTTCACCACGGACCATGGGGTGGTTCGGACCATGGCCGGGGGTGAAGGGGCGTGCCAACAGATGCGCGCCCCATTGCCCCCAACCGTGGTCCGAACCACACCATGGCCCGTGGTGAAAGCGACCGGCCGTCTCGTCTAAAGCAGCATCCCCCCCGGAGGGGGCGGGGCCGCGTGGCACAAGGTGCTGCCACACGGCCCTGCCCCCTGTGTTCCCCGGCTGCCCTCCCCCCTCCCGACGGGCTGTGGCAGCGGCCAATCCAGCCGCTGCCACAACTACGGGCGGGGGATGAATGCCATTGACCGCAGTGAACGGTAAGTAACCAGACGTTACTTTCCGTTCACCATGGCCGTGGTGGCTTTTCACCACACTTTTTGACCTCCTCGCATCCGGAGGTCCAGAAGTGTGGTGAATGCAAACACGGGCCGCATTTGACTGTGGTGCACATCTGGAGGCGAGCCAACAGACGTTCACCACAGTCAAACGTGGCCCGTGTTTGACTGTGGTTAAGCTGGGGTGAATGTCAGATGCGTATCGTCTGAAATCACCCTTAGAAGCACACCCTGGAAGAACTAGGGTAAAAAAGAAGGTCTGGTATAAAATTAAACTTTGGTAAGACAAGATAAGCACTCCTGTCAATAACCTTTTCCTGACCCCTGTATCCTCAGTATCCAGGCTCAAATAAAATAAAATAAAATAAAAATATGGAGACCCCTGCTTCATCTTAGGGGAAATTAAAGTAAATCCTCTGTGATTTCTCATCAAAACTATTCTGAATCAGAGAAAGTGATGAAATGCTAAAAGGGGTTATGGAAAAATGGCTTGGGGGAAAAAAACCACACAATTTCCTATTGTTGTTATAACTGCTATATGGAGGGATCAGTGATGTGTGTTTTCCACAAAATTTTGAATTGGAAAATTTCCCCATACTATTTTTTTTCTAATTTTGCATAAAATGTGCATACATTTTTTTTGCTCATAAATTTTTTCTATGCAATTTTTCCCGATCCTGTGGATAGATTGTGGTGTGATTTGGCATGTATGACCTATATCTTTAGTAAACAACACTAAACAATTCACCATATTAATTTTACATGCTGTAATATCTGAAAGTTTTTCAGTAGCCTGCAAAGTGCCAACTGCAATATTTGATATGGGGGAGAGAAAAAAATCAATAAACACATTTAATGTTTTGGTTTCCCTTCAACCATCAGTAGTTTTCCACCTGCAGAAAAATTCTGCCAAAGCCCTGATATGGGCATCTTACACAGCAAGACAGACAAGGATCTTCCATCTTTGCTGATGATCCTACTGAGAGAGCAGTAATATTGCTCCAGTTGGAAACATAAGAGAAAGAGTAGCAGAGACAAAAGCATGCAGTCAACACTGCTAGAAGCACTTATGGGTCAAGAGACAGTACCTTTCTTTTGTCACATTCATAAATGACCAATCCTTTATCAGGACTGCTTCTTAGCGATGGGTGAACAGAATGCCATTCGGATGTTCAGACGTTCAGTTTGAAACCCGAGTTCGGGTTCGGCTGTTCAGTTTGGTGGAGTTTGGTTCATCAAAAAAGTGCTATCGGTACCGAAACCGAATTTTTTTTGGTATCAGTATTTCTGGCCCTGGAACCACCCTGGTGTCCACCCCTGGTGCCAGTAAGTCTGCTCCTCAGCTTCCTCCCCCTTCCAGTGACGTTTTCCCCACCCAAAGTCACGTTTTTCCCACCCTCGAACTCATCCAAAGTCATCCAAACTTTTTAGAACTGTTCGGAACTTCGAGCGTTTGGTTCAGAAGTTCGGTTTGGTTGTCCGAAGAGGCCGAGTTCGGGCTGAACTCCTAATGTCCGAACCATGTTCACCCATTCCTACTGCTTCTGCACACAGGAGATTCTTAACTGTGCTTAGCTGTGCAACTGGTGATGTTCTACTGTGTTTCCCCCCCAGTAGGAGCAAAGTAAAAAATAGTGAGCTTTGCAAAATTGTATTACTACTGCCAGTCAGAAGGAGTCAATTGAAACAGGGATTTGGGATATCTCCAGGAGTTCCTCCTCTGAGACAAAGACAAAAAGCAAGGAATAGCACAGGTTGAAAGAGCAGAAGGAAAAGACAAATAATCAAGTGTGCTCCCTTCCCTCAGAGAAACAAGAAAGAATCTAGTAGAGCAGATTCATCTGACTTGCTCACATAAGAACAGCTGTCCCAGGAGACTCTTGGTCTCCCCACAGTTATTTTAAAGTTGCCCCACACATTAATAGAAGCCCTGGAAAATTTACTGCCCCACATCTCCGGGAGGGATGCTGCACCCTAGTGAATGTCTAAATGCTAGAATGTCTTACCTGGAAAGAGTTGGAGAACCAAAATGAGTCAGAACCCCTGAAAATAACTTTATCCTGACCCTGCACCAGGGGTTATTTCAGACTTTATGAGCGCCAGGTTCACCACAGTGGATTCCCGGTGGGGATGAACCGAACAACCACCCCCTGTGGTCAATAAAAGCCCCAAACAGATGTGAAGGGACCGGGACCATGGCAGGGAACCGGGCCGCCAGATCACGGGCTGGGGAAGTGCAACAGATGTTACGCCGATTCCCAGCCATGGTCAAAACACCCACAAGGCACCGGGCAGGGGTGGGACACAGACATGGCCGCCTGAGGGCAAACAAAGCCACAAGGGACAAAAGGGAACACCCACACAAGGGAAATGGGAAGGGAGGGGGGAGAGGGAGAAGAGCCAGCCAGGTACCACACACAACAGGCACACAGACAACGGGGGCACAGTGGAACACACAGCACGAGCACACACACACAGAAGGGAAAGGAAGGGAAGAGGGGACACGGGTGCCCGGACAGCACACAAGGCACACCGGGCACGGGGGGGGGGGGCGCAGAACAGGGAAGAGGGAGGGACACAGCACAGTGGCAGGGCAGGACACAGGCACTGGCAAACACAACCCCCACAGCAGAACAGTCCGCACGGGCACCCCCACAGCAACACAGGCAGTCCCAGAATGGGGGGCCACAGGAGCTCGGGGCAAGGGCACAGCGAGAGCCCACACGGAACAGGGAGTGGTCCGGGAACAGTCCAGGGGACACACACAAACCCCTCACGCTGGCGAGGGGTCAATGGAGGGCAGGCAGGAGAGCCGGTGCAGTGCAGCACGTCCAAAGTCACACACACCCCGGAGGGGAAGTCCAGGGGTGCCGTGACCCCGTGGTCACACAGGCACCCAAGGAGGGGTGCCATAGGGAGCGCAGGCAGCCGAGGACAGTCAGCTGGACCCAAGGGGGCTGGGGAGGCTGAGCAGAGAGCCGGACCCAGGCAGCGGAGAGGGCAACCATGGAGGGTTCCAGCGGGTGCAGAGGTAGGCAGGGGGGGAGCCCAGAGACCCCCCAGAGCTACAGGCAGGGGCAGCAGCACCCCTAGATTCAGGCAGCATGGCAGCATGGCAGGGACATAAAGGAGGGTGCAGACAGCAGAACACGCCCCCAGGGCAGGGGCGGGAGCCCGCACGGGGGCAGGAGGTCAGGGGCCAGGGGACACAGGGGGACTCACGGCCAACTGCTAGGGGCCACAGAGGGGCAGGGGCTGGGTGCCCCGCCCGGTGAACGAGGTGGGGTCAATGGATCATGCCCCGGTGGTACCCCAACAAGGACGTGTGGTGGGCAATCAGGTAGTAAGCCTCGAAAGGATCCTGCATGGACAATCCCAGCTGCACATCCGAATGGAACTACACCCCAGACAGCACCGACAGCTCCACCGCGGTAGGCTCAGACATGCAGAAGTCAGCAGCAGGGGGCCATGGAAGCTGACCCAGCTCCAACAGCCGGTGATACACCGCCCCATGAGAGTGCTGGTACCCACGGGCCCCGTGGACACTGCCAAAGTACAACACGGCCAAGGCAGGATCCCCCTCCGCAAGGCAGACCGTGTAGGCAGCCAGGCTGCACACAGACAGTGCAGACACCATCTCAGCCATGGACCAGGCCACATGCGAGCACCTCCTCCCCGGGATGCGCCCGAGGTTCCATCCGGGAAGGGAACCAGCCCCAGCATCTCAGCATGCAGCCGGCAATCACGGGCGCTCGCCTCATAGCCGAAGTAATGAAGGCCAGAGCTCAGGCTTGCATAAGCGCCCGACTGGCTGTCTGGGCAGCCCAGGAGCAACTGCACAGCTGGGGTATGCCACAGGTCACACAGGGACATGGTCTCATGGAAGGTCCAGCTATGGGGGGCCCCATGGAGGTCTGGAAGTGGGAGCCCCACGGAAGCACAGCCAGTCATGGTCCAGCAAGACAGGGAGAATAACACCATGGACAGGGGGGCACACATTCCCTCCAGGACCAGGGGGGGGCCCAAGGATGAGTGAGGCAGCCACAGGCCGCAACATTGTATAGCAACAGAGTGAGGCGTGGGCTGCAGGCCCGGCACAGCTTCAGGAAACAAGCGCCCAGTCAGGACAGTCGAGACTGTAATCAGGCCACCAAGGACACGGTGTAGCAAACAGGGAGAGGTGGGGGGTGATGGCTGAAGGCATGCAGCTGCAACAGGAACGCCCAGGCGCGTGCCTCTCTGTGCGCTAGGCCCCATGTAGGGGCAGCAGGTGCACCCAATAGCGCACCCAGGCCCATCCACCCTGCCGGGGAAGGCCCTGTCAGCTGGGGGCGGGGCACTGGCTGACCTCTGCCAGGACCGGTTAGGCTGACACCACCCTCAACCCCTGGGGCTGCCACCTCCATGGAGGGGGACAGGGAGGCTGCCTACTGGATGCACCTTGCACTCGCAGCTGAGTGGTTTCACGCTCACACCAACCAGCTGTGCATCTTTACCTCAAACAGAAGTATTTTCAAGCTTCTAGAAATTTTGTTGCCCATTGCAGGGGCTGGGGGGACCCATTGAACTGGGACTGTTTTCCATCGTCCCCCTTCCCCTGCCCACAGCCGGAAGTAGCCTGGGGGGCACAAATGAGAGACACCTGCAGCTCTTCCACAGGCCGTGAGCTGGCGGCCACAAGCCGAAGGGTCTCAGCCAAAAGGTGCGGCCCTTTGGGGCCCTTCGGGGATTGTAGGGGATGTAGGGGCTGGGGTGTTGTAAGTTGTTTTCATGTTGGGGATGGGATGAAGGGGGGATGGTGCCAGCCCCTGGTGGCAGCAGGGGAGGGTGTGGGGGAAGTGGGGTGTGTGACGTTGTTTAATAATTTTGACATGGCTCTATTATAATTGTCATTTTTGTGATATTCTGTATTATGATTACATTATTGTTTTGGGTTGTGGACGATGGCTCCTCCCCTCCTGGTGAGAGCAGGAGGATGGGGGGAGAGTTGATGGGCTCCTTCCCTGGTGGCAGCAGGGAAGGAGCATATGGATGGGATATCATGGGAATGGATAGGGTAGTTTGGGGTTATTGTTGTATTGGGTTATGTGGGGGGGGAGGTTTTGGGTAAAGGGGGAGACTATATTATATGTTCTGCTATGTTAGGTTTTGTGTTAAGAAATGCTATGCTATTGGAATATTTTGTAACTGATATTTTTGGCCAGTGTGTCTGGTATTGAATTTGTAATTGTTGCCTTCTATGTTCTTCCTTTCTGTAAGCCGCCTTGAGTCGCCGTGGGTGAGAGAGTGCGGGGTACAAATTCAAGGTTGATTGATTGATTGAGGTGCACTTGGGTGCCCGCCTGCAGGTTACCGCTGCCTGGGGTGGCACAGGGGTGCACAGAGCCCACCACAGCCATAGACACGCCCTGGCCTGGCTCAGAGCCCAGAGGCTGTCTGGGGCAGACCAGCAGGCCATGATGCAGGGCAGGAGTAGGCCAGCGGCGATCTGAAAGGTGACTGGGCACTTCTGTTGGCAGAGGAAGACCACGCGCCGGTCTGCCCTGCTCACTATGCCCATTGACAGTTGACTGTGGGTCGCAGAGCGGGCCCAAGGGTGGTGGGCCAGGGCACTGCACCAGTGGGACAAGGCGGAGTGGAGGGACCACTTTCGGATGGACAAGCTCACCTTGCTGTGGCTCGCGGAGCTCCTCACGCTCTGGCTGGAGCACCAGCACACCCCCAGGAGGACCCCCATCCCCATGGTTCAGCAGGTGGCCATTGGGGTCTGGGCCCTAGCAACGCCCGACTCCTGCCTGTCTGTCTGTCTCCCAGAACTTTGGGGTCAGGCTGAGCACCGTTGCCTGCATCCTTTGGGATGTCTGTGAGGCTGTGGAGGGGGTGCTCCTGGACAGGGCGATCCAGCTGGTCGATCAGAGGGCTGTGATGGCCGGCTTCACGTCCAGAGGCTTCCCCAACTGCATGGGCACCATGGACGGCACCCACATAGAAATCCTCCACCGTGGAGGCCATGGAGGCCGTGGAGTATGTCAGTAGGCACGGGTATCACTCCCTTCAGCTTCAGGTGGTTGTGGACCACCGGGGCATATTCATAGACATCTTCACAGGCCACTCCGGCTGCAGTCACAATGCCCGGATGTTCCAGGGTGACTTTGCAGACATGGGGATGACCAGGATTGAGGGGGTGCTCATGCCCCCCTGTATCCTGGGGGACCCAGCCTATCCCCTCACCCAGTGGCTGATGAAGGTGTACCCGGTCACCCGTAACCCTGTGGAGGTGCTGTACAATTCCCATCTGTGTTTGAGCTGGACTGTGGTGGAGCGGGTGTTCGGGACCCTCAAGCGGCGCTGGAGGAGTCTCGCTGGCCGGCTGGACTGCACTATGGAGACCTCTGCCCTGGTGATAGGTGCCTGATGTGTGCTGCACAACATGTGTGAGACCGAGGTGGCAGCCCTGGAGTACCCCGAGCCACATCGGCCCCCCGGCCCAGTGCCCCTTTATGTGAATGCAGACAACCTGAGGGAGTACTGTTATGCTAAGCGCATCTGGGCTGCCCCGGCCCAGGCATATCAGCCAGGAGGCTGAGGTGTGAGGGTGCACCCAGCCCACCCCTCCCCAGAGGTTCCCCTGGGCTCTGCCTGGAATGCCCCCCCCGGGGCCCTGTAACTGACACCATAAGTCTGGAGAGCGTGCAGCACATTTATTGATCCACCCATGACAACCCATGCCCTACACATCCCCACCTCCCTCCACCACCCCCGCGCATGGTGCCCCCCATCACACAGTCCTACCTCTTCCCCTCTGGCCCCTCTGGCCCCTCTGGCCCCTGCGTGTACGGGGCCGGCCCTTCGGTCACCCAGTGGGTGCTGCCGAGCTCTGGGAGCTCACTTCCCCCCACTGTCACTGTCCCCAGCTGTGTCCTGTGCAGTCTCGTAGCCCGGAAGGGCAGGTGGTGGTAGGAGGGAGGGAGGAGCCAGGACTGGAGGGGCCCCCCGCGGTGACTGGATCCTCCTGGGGCCTGGGGGGAATGGGGGTTGCATGCGTGGCTCTGGCTGGGGTGGTTGGGGTGGGGAAGGGGGCGCCAAGGGGCCAGACACTGGGCCCGGGGCAGGCAGGGTGCTCGGGGGGGGGGCATCCATCACATAGGCACATATGGTGCCCGCGTGCAGGAGCAGGGAGGTCTCAATGTCATGAGACCTGTCGAGCTTCACCGAGTGCTCCCGCACCTTAGTTGTGATGGTCTGTTCCAGCCGCCCAAGGGCTTCCACCTGCCTGTTGTGTTCCTGGTGCTCCCGCCTCTGCTCCAGGCGTACCTCTGCCTGGAGCCTCATGTCCGGAGCCTCTGCCCATTCCAGGGAGCGTTCGATGGCCACCTCCATGCGGTCCACGGACACAATCATCCGCTCCCCCTGCTCTGTTACTGTCCGGAATATGTCCTCTGCCTGCTTCTCCTTCCAGCACTGTGCCCATGCCCGGTACTCCCTCATGCGCTGTGCCAGGGGACCAGGACCGGGTGACTGTGGGTGCTCGGGTTGCTCTGTAGGGTAAACGGAGATGGGTAATGTGGGGTCCAGTGTGCCTGCCCCCAGCCAGGGCATGGGCCCCTGGGTTCTGTGTCCCCCCTGGGTCTGCCCCGGGGCCTGGACGCCCCACCCTGCCCCCTCCCTCCCACTTCCTGTGTCCTGAGTCCCCCTCCCTGGCCTGGGGTGCACCCCCATTCTATCCGTGTGCCTCACCTGTGTCCTCCACCCGCTGACTGGGCACCTCCGCTCCGGCCTCCTCGTCCGCTTAACCCTGCTGCTGTGCTGTCCTGTGCCCTGTGGGGTGGGTGGGTATTGGGGGTTAGTGGCGGGTGGTCTGGGGGGCCGGGTGTGGGTACGGCCACCCCTCCCACCCTCCGGTGTGCCTCAGGGGCCTGGGGTGGCCCCCGGCCCATGCTTCCCCCACCCTTCATCACCCCCTTCCCCCAGCCCTAGCTGCACCTCCCCTTGCGGCTGCCCACTTACCCTCTATGTCGGTCTCGGACCCCTCCGAGGCCAGTCCCTCGGTGTGGGTGGGTTCCCACTGGGACCACTGGCTGAGGGTGATGAGGATGCTGGCTTCAGACTCCACTTCTCCGGCCAGGGGTGGGGGGCTTTCCTGGCTGCTGTCCGGGGGGGGGCTGCTGGTGCTGGATGTCCTGGGGCATTCCTCCTGGGGGTCTGGGGCCCTGGAGCATGTGCCTTCCTGGGGGGTGCCAAGTGGAGGGGGTACCTTGGTCCATTCCCTTCCCTGGACCACGGCGCTCCCCATGAGGCGTGGGGCCATGATGGACCCCTTCATATGAAGGATGCAGTCCAGGACATCGTAGTATGGGGTGGTCTGGGCTCCATGTCCGGACTGCCTATTGTTGTCCCGGATGGCCTTGTACCCCTTCTTTAGCTCCTTGGCCTTGGAGCGGCACTGGGCCACGGTCCGGTGATGTCCCGCCGCCCCCATGTCCCGCACTATGTCCCGGAACACATGCTCATTCCTCTGGTTGAGGGCAAGCTCCAGCTGGTGCTCCAGGGTCCCCCAGATCCTGATGATGTCCCACGTCTCCTGGAACCCCCACTGCCCCCCCTGTGGTAGGGCCTTCTCCCCCTTCTCCCCTGTGGGTCCTCCTCCTCCTCCTCCACCTCCTCTTCCTCCTGTTCCTCCTCCGCCTCCTCGTCTGCCCGTGCTGGGCCTGTCTCCTCTGGGGGCTCAGCCTCCCGGGCCCGTTTCTGTGTCTGCGGGACATGGGGGGTTTTATGGTCTGGTCCCGTTGTGCCCCTGTCCTGTGGCCCCCATCCCTCCATGCTGAGTGCCCGGTCAGGCCCCCTCCCCCCAGTGGTGCCCCTGTGCTGGCTGTTCCCTTTCCCTTGGTTCCCCTTACCCATTTCTGGGGTTCCTCCTCCCCCGGTCCGGCCGAGGTCCCTGGGGTGGCCTGTCCCGGCTGCTGCTGCTGCAGTTGTCCCCCCGCCTTCTCCATCTGCAGCAAGACCTCCTCCTCCTCTTCCTCCACCTGCGTTTCCTCAACCTCCTCCTCCACCTCCTCCCACCTCGCTCTCTCGCCCACCGCTCTCCTCCTCTGCCTCCCTCCTCTCTCCATCCCGCCACGTTTCCCTGTTGCTGATTGCCCTTTAAATCTTTCTCCGGTGGCTGTGTTGTTGCTGGTTGCCTGGCAGTGACACTGCATGCTTTGTCCCCAGCTGGGAATCATTTCCTTTGATTCCGGCCGGTGGTTGCCGTCCAGACATTACTTTTTTTTGTTTCCCGTTGGGAATCTCTTTGACCACGCTTTCGGAGATTGTCTGGGGGGGAGCTCCGGAAGCGTGGTTGATTTTGACCCCATGTGGGTATTGTCTGTGGTGAACATCTGGCGCGTGCGTAACAGACGTTCAGGGCGCTTTGGCCCCGCTGCGGAATTGACCGTGGTTCACTGTGGTTGAGCGTGATCTCGTAACGTCTGAAAATACCCCAGGAGGGAGTAAAACAAAGCTTGGTAGATATTTAACCTTTGGTAAAAAGGGGTATAAAAGGTCCCATTTTCCAAGCTGAAGGTACTTCTCTCTGCAAAACCTGGAGAAACCACATCCAGACTGTAAGCCTTGTAGAGGTAATTATATTTTTTCCATAGGTGCTACAAAACTCTCTATATAATGTCTATACTCTGTCTTACAGCTCAGAGACCTCTGTCCTATGCCTAACCAACAGCATGATGGTGGGTATCTTTTTATTTTTTAAAGCTAAGGGTACTGGGGTTCTCTTTTAGTCTCTGGGGGAGCTGCATGCTTTAGGGAATCTCTCTCTCAAATTTAATTAAGGGTTCTTTTTAAAAAAAAATCTAAATGCTGATGGTTTTTTTGCTAAACAGTGCTTTTTTCTCTGGTAAGTGAGAGAGCCAGGGAGTCTAATGTGGCTGTTTTAAAATTTTCTAACTGCTACTTGTGTCTGATGAGCATGTTTTAATAGAGGTGCTTATTATCTCTACAGTATTCCCTCCCCCCCCCCCAAAAAAAAAAAACCTTAAAAGAAAGAAGGTGTGGTGAATGTTTCAAGCATGGAGCAGGCCTGAGGCTGCAGCAGGAGTGTGTTATATATGAGTGCTGAGGTTTTTAAAAAGAAAACTACCCCTTCTTCAGGGCTGCATGCAGGATGGAGGGACTGTGATCTAAAGCTCCCTAGACCATAACTTTCTACCAGGTGTCTCTTTACAGTTCTTATTTTTTTTAAGCTTTTAATAGAAGAGAACCAAGGTAAGAGCAGAGTTATCTTTCATTTTTTGACCTGTACTGTCAGCTGAACTGACATTTATTACTGCACAATGCAATCTGACTTGGGGCAGGCCATTTTAATTATAGGGAGTTGCTTAGTGTAATTCCCTTCCTGGTGTGTATCTTATGCTCTAGCTTTATCTAAAATCACGAATGTGTAAGCATTACTTTAGCCCCTCATCACCCTAGCATTTAGAGTACTTCACATATTTTTGTAAATGAATGGTAATCTTTAATCCTTGCAAAACCTAACCATGCTTTCTGGACAGGTGGCTTGGAATGAATAACCTCTACTCCAGCTGTGGCTTTCTAAACTGGTTTCTGGATTTGCTCTGGTTATACAACATTGAAATTCCTTAATAAAATGCTTGGTTAGTTCTGATAGTTAGATTTTTGGATCAGCTAATATTTTGCTTCATGCACTAGGCACTGAATTAGACCAGTAGACATCTAATAAACAACATTATCAATTTATTTTGATCTTGTTAGATGTTAAAAAGTATAATTTAACTATGAACATATTTTTAAGGTCACGATTCAGAATCCTCCTTGCTTTGCTCACTATGGGTATTAAAAAAATTATCTATCTATCTATCTATCTATCTATCTATCTATCTATCATCTTCTACCCCATCATAGATCTTGGGTTTGTATGAGGTTAAGGTTTTTCATTGTTGGCAAAAGAGAGTGAACAGTAGCAAAAATCAAGCTTATCATGGGAGGTGGGGAAAGTTACAGTTTCAGCCCAGTGTTAAGAAGTTGTTCAGTGTTTTGTAGTAACACTAGTTTTAAGAAAATATGCTGCATTATGTACTAGTGCCTCTAAAATGTAAGAGATGCCTGTAGACTGTGCAAGGCTTTTAAAATTCATTATGCACATGCGCCTCAAAAAATATGGAAAGGCCTTCTTTTCCCATGCTGACCCTTCATTGATTTGCTGCTGCTGCAGAGGCAGTCTGTAAAGGAAATAAGATTTATCAGATATTTTCAGAACTGTACTAACATCCATTTCTTCCTGCTTTCTGAAACTTGTGTAGAAAGATATTAAAATCATATGTTGTTCCACAATAAGAAGGAAAAGCCAATATTTGTAGTTTTTTTTAAAAAGAAGCTATTTAGGCTCCTTTAAACTTCATTGTAGTTTGTTTTTTGTTTTTTTAAAGAAAGTTTAAATGAGAGATAGGTGTTGCTATGATGCAGCAGAACTGTACATTGGAAATAGTCAGTATAGTTGTATACATTTTGAACTTGGATCTTGTGCAGTGATACAAAAAAGCATACTTACTGGAAGCTTCCCTATCACTGCATACTCCATTTGGCAATATTTGTACATGCTAACTTCTTAAAAAACTTGTTTGATCAAAACACCCAGCTTCATACATTAAGTAATTATAAGACATGGTGCTAGCTTAATTGTCTTACAAAAGTGAATTCTCCATGAAAATGCAATGTTAACTTGTCTGAAATATCTCGATGCACATTAGCTTAGAGCTTTTTCTAGCCAACCACAATACTAACATTAACCGCAATACCCTCTCCCCCCAATTTAAAACAAGTCCTTCAGGTATACTTCATAAAGATATTGTGAAACTGGCATATGGCTGTATTACCGGGGGGAGGGGGGGGGAGAAAGGAAAGCAGTTAAGAGAAATGTGTTTCAAAAATTGTTTTACTCATTCCTGCTCATTTCCCCAGAGATTTCATTCTGCCCCTTGATTCTGGTGGCACTCAGATTAGCTGCTAGTGAGTTGTTTTGAGCCAGTAGTTCTGGTGACATTAAGCAGGTAGTGTTCATCCAGGAGTGATGAGCTTTCTGACTGAAAATCAGCTACTCAAATAAAAATAAATAAAATCCCCAAACCCACCATTTCCCAACTCCTATTCCCACCTGCCAAATGTCTGGCCAAACAAAAAGGTTTTATATGGCCTCCTGAAGATGAGAAGGCTCAGGCTTAAACAAACCATTAAGGGAAGGAAATTTCATAATTGTTTGACAGTTGCTGAGAACACCTCTCTGATATGAATTCAGAGACCTCTCTTTATTTCTGTGACATTCATACTGTTTGCGAGGAATTTTGATTTTGAACATCGTATCAATAACTTACATACCAGTAGCCCAGCAACAGGGAGATGGAGAGAGCAGTACAGACCAGTGGTGCCTCCCCCTGCAGAGAATTTGGGGTACTGCCCCCCAAGCACCGCAGGGGCCACCACCACTGCTCAATTGTATTAAAAAAGCAAACAAAAAACCTGTGCCGCTGACAGCTACAGCAGCCTCTGAGCTGCTGTAGAGGCTGCTGTAGCTATCACCGTTGTTATTCTCCCTTTGGGAACCCACTCCACTCTGGGAGTGCATCCTGGAAGGGACAAAAAGGCTGCGCTGCTCAGCAGCCCAAACAGCATTTTCCTATGGAAAATGTGATTTGGGTGGCTGAGCTCCTCCATCCACAGGACGTATAGGACGTGCTGTGGAGGGAGGGGCTAGTCTTTCCATTGCGCTCAATGGGCGCAATGGAAGATCTCGCCAGGGTGGTTGCGCTAACAGCCCTGGCGAGATGGCTTGGTTGGGGGACTGAGGCAGGGAGCAGCGCGCATGCATGCTCCTCCCTGCCTCAGCCACACATGCAGGCTGGCGGAGCGCTGTTCAGCTCTCTGGACAGCGCGCCTTCCCGCTGCGCTGCCGCTTCCTTCCCGGTGCCATTGTCGCTCTCCCCCCCGTGCCCCAATGACTTGCCGCTCCCCCCCCACCGCCGCTCTGACCGGCAGATGGGGCCCCCATCTGTCGCTCATAGCAGCAGCGGCGGGGGTGGGTGGACAGCGGCAATGACAGCGAACGTGGTTTTATTTTTAAAAACATTTTTAAAAATTGCCCGCGCATCCTGGCTCTGTGGGGACATGCGGGCAATTTAAAAAAAAACCTAAACTCCCCCCCTCCCCGACACCTCTGCCTGAAGCCAGGGACCACCACCGCTGGAACTCCAGGAGCAGGTAAGACTGATCCCTCCCCACCTGCACCCACCTCCCCAGACCCCCCCGCAACCTGCACCCACCTTCTCAGACCCCCCACAACCTGCATCCACCTCCCCAGACCCTCCCCCAACCGGCACCCACCTCCCAGACCCTTCCCCACCCAGCACCCATCTCCCCAGACCCCCGCAACCTGCACCCACCTCCCCAGACCCTCCCCCATCCGGCACCCATCTCCCCAGCCACCCCTCCCCCATTCCCAGCCCAGTCTATCCCAATTCAATGGGAAGGGGAGGGTCAGGACTCCTGACCCTCCCCCCCATTGAATTGGGAGAGACTGGACTGGGAATGGGGGAGGGGTGGCTGGGGAGGATTAGTGCATATAATGTTCCCTTAAGATGGTTTGCATATAATGGTCCCTTAAGATGAAATTCCAAGATGTAACTGACAGTCTGGAGATCTTAGGAAGTTAGGTGTCTTCACAATGCTGGAAATGTGATTTTTTTTGGAAATCCTGAGATGTAACTGATTATGGAGATCTTTAGGTGTGTTCACAATGCTGGAAAGGCAGGCTGTGTGTGTGGTGCTGGAAGGACTGTGGCTGTAGTGATTGAAGGAAGCTGCTGCCACTCTGCTTGTCCCTCCCCTTCCCCAGGTAACAACTGCCAGGGTGGGGCCCTGTGGCCAAGCTGCAGACTGTGTGTGTGGTGCTGGGAGGACTGGGGCTGTGGTGATTGAAGGAAGCTGCTGCCACTCTGCTTGTCCCTCCCCTTCCCCAGGTGACAACTGCCAGGGTGGGGCCCTGTGGGTGACACCCATTGGCTGGAGCCATTTGCTGGGCCGGGGTGCCTGGAGGCACTGCTGCAGGACTGACAGCGCTGCAGATTTCATGCCTGCTGGATCCGCTCCCTGCTGTTGCTCCTGTCGTCGCCTGTGTATTCTCCGCTCTCCCCAGGAGGAAGAAGGGGCAACCATTCAGTATCACTCAGCGGCACACCTCTTACCATCTTCCGGCTCCTGTTTTCTGCCACCGCTGCTGTTTCTGCCTCTGCTTCGGGGTCCCGTGCTGCCCACCTGAAAGGGAAAAGGGGCGCATGAGTTGGGAGTCACTGGACCTAAACTCCTTCCCTCCCCCCCCAGAAACCACCAGGGGGCATTTAAAGAAGTCACCTTTGGGGCCCTTTGGGGTCACTTGGGGTTCTAGGGGGTCATAGAATTGTCCGGCTTATACTGGCAGCGTTTGGGGACTTTAACTCTGCCAGGGATATGATGACAAGGAAGTGTGTTGGAGCTATAAAGGAGGCAGACAAGAGGCAGTCTGTCCAAAGGCTGATAGAATACTTTGTTCCTGCTCACCGGGATCTCCCTAGGGGGAAGGAGAGGAAGGTTACCTTGGGATTACCAAAGGCCCTATAGGATGGTGGTACTTCCCCCTGCTCCACCACCACCCCTGCTGATTCTGCCTTTGAGAAATCTAAGGCTGCCAGTGCTGCCCCCCATTTAAAGGAGGGGGACCCCCCTGGAGTGGGGTCAATGGATAGTCTGGTGCCTTTGTCTGGGAAATTGGTTAAAGACTTGTCAACACAGCTTGCTTGTGTTGTCAGTCTTTTGAAACAACAAGAGCAGCAGTGGTTCATGATCAATGAATTTATCCAGGAAATGCGGAGCTTCAGCTCCACTCAGGGAGCCCATCTTGTGACAAAGCAGCCCCGAAACAAGCCTCAGCTATTTGACCTTTCGCAGGCATCTCTTCTGGGATGCAAGGACTCCGAGGCAGGGTCTAGAAAGGAGCTCCCTGTACGCCCAAGGACATTTATAAGGTCACCCCCAGACTTGGGAAGGATGCAGGGACCTAGTCCTGAGGTGTGAGAGACCCAAGCTGGTACAGAAGGCTCTTTCCTTTTCAGTTAAGTCACTGCCAAATGGTACTTTTCCATCCTGGAGAACTAAGAGGGATATTTGCTTTCATCTCTCTACCATCTTGGGTGAACAAGTCCCCATAGGACATATTGGGGGATTTCGTGTTATTTCTGGGCGAGGAAAGTGTCAGCACCTAATTGTTTACTTTCACACACCCAGACTTGTCTCCCATTTGCTCATGCACATTTCCCTGTTTTTCTCATGGAGGGTTCAGCTGGGCGAGGTATTTATGACTGGAGAGTCAGTAGCACCCAGTAGGGAAAGCATTAGTCAGGTCAGAAGAGACAGCAGGCTTCCCTGTTCCAAGGTAGCTACGGGGAAGGAGGGGAGTATCAGTTGTACCCCACGGGATTTTGTAAATAGCTCAGACTTGCTCCCTATAAGGGACAGACTTCTCTAGTTAACTGCAGCCCCTGAGGAAAATTCTTTGGCAATGGCAAGGGGCCCCTATGTTGAGGAATTAGCAGTAGTGCAGACAGCAAAGGAATTAGTGATTCTTACGGAGGAACTAGGGAACCTGGTTAATGAAGTGAATGAGAGCTTCTTATTAAACTCCCTGGAGGGTGCTGGGCCTCAGGACCCACACTCTGCTCTTCCTATTCAGATGGCAGATAACAAGGAAGGTTCTAAGGGGGAGATAGGGAGGGTGGCCTATGTATCTACTCTACCTGCAGAGGTGGTTAACATGTCTCAGGATGGGTTGGTTGGGGAGCAGAGAGCTTTATTCTCCTCCATGGTGTCCGGCAGCCAAGCCATGCGGTTATCCCCTGCAATAGGGGGGTGCAATCAGGCATGACCTGCAGAGATGCAGCCAGATTTATTGTCCATCTGCTCTTGGAATGTCGCTGGCTGGCATTCCCATAAAGATTGTAGGGATTTTATAGCACTCCTGAAGCAGTTCCATGTCCTTGTTCTCCAAGAGACCTGGGCAACTGATGGCATTGAGTTTGATCAATACACGGCTATAGCTACGGCTCCCAGAGGTAGAACAAGTGGCGGATTGGCTTGCCTGGTAATAGATAAAAAGGGGCTCAGAGTGCTGGGTGAGATTAGGCACCCCCCCTTTATGCTAGGCATAGTGTTGGGCTTTGGGGATGATACATATGTACTCCTAAATGTCTATATACCTCTGGTGAATGCTGGCTCTTTCAACATCAAGCTGTTGTCCAGTTTGGAAACTGCTATCAATGAGGCCTTGACAAATCATCCAAAGGCTCGCTGTGTAGTGCTGGGTGACTTTAATGCTCGGATAGGTCCAGGGGATGAAGCTCTAACTCTCTATCTGGAGGTGCCACTGGCTGGGTCCCCTCTGGTGCAACTACAGGTGAGGGTCTCTAAAGATCAGAAACTAAACGCATCAGGAGTAAGATTTGCCCAGATGGTGATCAGCTCTAATCTTTTCATCTTAAATGGTTCCGGGTTCCAGAACCCATTGGGGAGTACACATTTTTAGGAACCCAGGGAAGCAGTGTGGTTGACTATGCATTTGCCTCTAGGGAGGCCCTGACCTGTTTGAATAGCTTTGAGGTGGTGGCTTCTATGCTGTCAGACCACCTTCCACTAGCCCTGAGGTTTTTTTGAACTGCTGATGTAGAGCTAGGGAAGGAGTCAATCGTAGAGCTAAACAACTCCCCCCCACCCTTTTAAATACCAGAGGTGGAGCGAGAAGGTTGCACAGGCTTGGGAGGTAGCTCTGGAGATAGGTGTGCCCCGGATGAGCCGGGAACAGATTACCTCTAAAGGCTGTGAGGGTTTGGTGCTTGAGCTCTACTCCATTATGGTCTCCTACCTGAAGCAATATTTGCTCGATTATTCTCAGAGTAAGTGTCGGCACAATTCACCAGATCGTGTCTTTCCAACTTGGTTCGATGCGGAATGCCGGAGGGCCAGGGGGAGGTAGACGAGATTGATAGAACATACTGAGCTGGGGCCCAGGCTGTCCTTCCGGCTCAATATTTCCAGCAGAAGAGGATTTATAAGGAGCTGATCCTCCAGAAGAAGAGACTGTACTATGACGCCAAGTGGCAGGATCTTCTGAGGGCCAGTCTTGCAAAGAATTCCCATGCCTTCTGTAGTATTATTAATGGAGCCTCTTTTCAGGTGAGAGTGGCTCGATCTATCCCAATTGCCCCTCTTACTTGGGTGAGATACATAGAAGCTTCTCAGACATCTACCCCTGAAGTGCTGGGCGTGGGCCGGGATGACTTCAACTTTGCAGACCCAACTCTTCCAGAATGGCCTCCAGTCACGGAGGAAGCGTTGAGGTCAATTATTGAGTCTTTTCACAATGACAAAGCCCCCGGTCCCGATTTGATCCAGGTGGAGGCCATTAAAGGTTACCTGAACTGGTGGCTACCAATCCTGACCACTCTGTTTACCCAAGTAAACAGCACTGGAAATATACCTAAAACATGGTCCCAAACTATTGTGATACCCATATACAAGAAAGGGTGCAGATCTGACCCGGCCAACTATAGGCAGATCAGTCTCATTAGCGTAGTGGCCAAGATTTATGCCAAATACTTGCTGGCCAGATTAACGGAGTAGTCTGATCATAACCACATCTTGTGCCCTGAACAGGCAGGCTTTCAGAGGGGCAGATCCACGTTGGACCACTGCTTACTACTTCATCACCTGATAGAGAAATATAGAACTAAGAACGGGAAGTTTTACGCCGCTTTCCTTGATTTGATTGACTCAGTCAAGCGCCCACTTTTATGGGGGAAACTGTCTGCCTTAAAAATCGACAGTAGGCTTCTCCTTCTAATTCGGACCTTGTATACCAACACCACTGCGGCTGTCAAGGTGGATACTGCTGATCTGCTTACGCCTGATATCGGGGTGGATCAGGGGGTAAAGCAGGGTTGTGTCCTTGCTCCCTCCCTGTTCAACCTCTTTATCAATTATTTTATTCCTCAAATGAGACAAGAGAGATTTCCCCCCCCAAATAGGTATTCAAGTCTGTCGGCGTCTTGTTATACGCCGACGACTTGGTCCTTCTCTCCCTTGCCGCTCTAGCGGAGCTGGCCTCGGAGGTGGTGTTGGGCTCCCCCAGGACCTTGGTTCTGGGGGACTTCAACGTCCACGCCGATGCCGGCCTTGTTGGGGCGGAACGAGAGTTCATGGCCGCCATGGCAACTATGAACTTGTCCCAGGAAGTTATCTGCCCGACCCACGTGGGGGGACATACCCTCGACCTGATCTTCGGCTCTGGCCTTGAGGCGGGGGGTCCGGTTGTGGGGGAGGGTACAGCGGTGCCCTTGTCGTGGACGGACCATTATCTCCTTCAGGCCGGTCTTCTAGCGCGCCCCCTCCAGAAGGGGAAGGGACCA
>QEPC01007237.1:632465-644693 GCA_003113815.1 Sphenodon punctatus
GGGTGCATATGCATAGGGAATGGGATGGCAAGGCAACTGGAGAGTGGAACCCTTGCTAGCCTGGCACATGTTTGGGTGGGGGTGCTGCTCGTGCCAAAGCCCACCGCACTACAGTACCCTACCCTCCCTCACTGTTTCAGACATCCGCTGCCACCCGCTGATGCCCACTGTTTGTGCCCGACTGATGCCCATTGCCCACGCACCCACACGCACGCCAGTGAGCTCTCTCCAACAGATAGAGCCTTTCTTGTCCTCAAAGTAAAAATTTTTTTTATGAACCTGGCAGCAGCTCCAGAGCCCGTCGCTTCTTCCTCATTCGAGGAGTAAGCCACCAGTGCAGGACTAGCAGCACCAGCTGCAGCAGTAGCCCTAGCCTCCGCCGCCATAGCTGCCACCAGGGCAGCCGCCTTGGCCACCTCCTCCTCCTCGAGTGGCAGTAGCTGTGGCAGCACTGGCAAGTTGGCCCCCAGCCGGTGGATCCTCACCACAGCCTTCTTCATTTTTTAATTTTTTTTTAAACAAGGATCTCTCTCTCACCCAACACACAAACCGAACCAAAACACACAGCCAGCCAATCCAACAAAGTCACACACAGTCAAACACAGCCAAAAACACACCAACTGAGTCAAACACACACTCACTCGCCACACAGCTCCGAACGCACAAGAATTTCCATTTTTCAGTGCTTCCGCTTTCGATTTCGGGTTCTCGCGCGATTTCAATGACCAAACGGCCGAACACGAACCCGCCGAATGGCCGAACACGAACGGCCGAACACGAACTCGGTGAATGGCCGAACGGCCGAACACGAATGGCTGATCACAAATGGCCGAACACGAACGGCCGAACACGAACCGTGGTCTGTTCGCCCATCCCTAATGTCTAGGGTCAGAGATATGGACTACCAGGAAGAACTGGCAAGGGTGGCAGGATCCCGCCATTTGCAGGGGTATAGTGTATGGGTACCACAGATTGGCCAGAGGGCACAGTACTTGGGAACAAGTGCTACCTTCAGAGAGAAATACTTGTTCCTCTGTGCTAGAGTTAATGCACTGCTCACAAATATACTAGCCGGACGTTTTGTGGGGAACTCGTACGGAGATCGCTTGTGCCCCTACGATGCAATGATTGCAGAAATGACACAACATGTGTCTTGTTTGCGTGCCGTCTGTATGACACCATTAGAGGAAGATACCTCCAATCGCTCATAGACAAGTTTCCTGGTGCGACCTCTGGGTTTTTGACCCAGATGGCCCTTGCCGATGTGTGGCAAGAAGTGTCTACTCTTGTCATGACATTCCTGTTACATGCCATGGATGCGAGGTTGAAATTTTTGAACTACAGGTCTTAGGAACCTTGTTTCAGGCTCAAATGTTTAACAGCACTCCCCCATCTCTCTATTTTCCTATCCCCCTAGGAGTTGGTTGCTCCTGTCATTAGTTGTGGTGGGGGTAAGCCAAAGTTAAGTGCTTCTACTATTGTTATGGTCTTGCCTGTGGTTGGATTAGATTGACTGTTATTTCCAGCTGTTATGTGTTTTTTTCTGTTAATAATCATTTGCGCAGGGGTCAAGTGCTGCCTCCGCAAGCCCCAAGAAGGGCAAGGTGATTTCGCGAATGTGCCCCTATGGGTGTTTCAATTAGGATCCAGCTGAGCTATGGCCAGCGTTGTATGCGATTATTAGATCCAGCCCCAGGTATATGCCTTGGGTCTGTTTATTGTTGCTATAAGCCCTTGTAGAGTGGGGCTGACTGTCTGCCCCTCTGGTGCTTAGATTAGTTACATTTACAGCTACTTTAAGTGTACATGTGTTTTTTACTATAATTTTACAGACGAGCTGGTGTAGCCCAAGATTAAGCAGCAAGGAAATGAAACATTATTTGTTATAGTCTCACTGTGATGGCCAGGAATTTATTCGGATGTAAGCTGCAGGAAGTTCTTATTGACTTATACCTGGCTACATCCCCTACCTTTTATCTTATTTTTAAATGTATTTAACGGACCTTAGTAGCTTAACTTTAGAGGTCAGAAAGTCTTTTTTTGTGTTTTATGATTATGAGGGTTATCCCTATGTGTTTGTGAAATGGATAATCATGCATTCTTCTTTTTTGCATTTGCTTATGTTTGTCTTCTGTTTTCTATGTTGTGTATGTGTTGACACTGACCTACGGTCACGTCTTTCTAATAAACTTGACTTGACAATCCTGGAAATGTGATTTTTTTTTTGAAATCCTGAGATGTAACTGTGGGTATTTTCAGATGTTACAAGATCACAGTGAACCACGGTGAATACCCACCTGTGGTCAATGTGCCTCGAACGTCTGTTTGGTGGCTGCCAGATGTTCGCCACGGTCAATACCCACATGGGGTCAATTTGAACCACGCTTCCCGGGCTAGCCGGGGGAATGTCCCGGGAAGCATGGTCAAAGAGATCCCCAGTGGGGACCAACAAAAAGTAACATCTGGCTGGGCACCACGGCCCGGGATCACCGGCGGGATCCCGGGTCGTGGCGAATTCGGCCCGACGTGGCAGCCGCATTGGCCCTGCTGCCCGCCCGTCTCCCCAGAGGGCGGGCGGTGGGAGCGTGGAGGGGGCGGGGCTGTGCGGCTGCACGTTGTGCCATGCGGCCTCGCCCCCTCCCAGATTCCCTGCCGGGATCCCCCCAGCACATCTGTTGCGGAGTGACGGGGTGACCCCGGTGGGGAATGAATGGGTTGATTTCGGTACGGGGCCAACGGGCACTGTAACGTCTGAAATCACCCTGTGATTCTGGAGATCTTTAGGTGTGTTCACAATGCTGGAAATGTGATTATTATTTTTTTTTAAATCCTGAGATGTAACTGTGATTCTGGAGATCTTTAGGTGTGTTCACAATGGTGGAAATGTGATTTTTTGGAAATCCTGAGATGTAACTGTGATTCTGGTGATTCATGGGTCTTGAAATCCCCCCCAAAAAACACACATACACACGCAACAGAGGGCAAGGATACTGCTTCAGAAGGGACTTCTGAAGCAGGGCTTGGGGTCCCTCTAACATACATGCAGCAAGTCCCTTCTTGCTGAAGCAGTATTCTTAACCTCTGCTGCATGAGTGTGTGTGTGTGTCTTTGCTAAAACTGCTTGTAAGTGAGGTTTAGGGTTGTCTGCCTGCTTTTAAACCTGGCAGAGGAGGTGATTATAACCTGCCTAACCTAACTGGAATTGCTTGATTAAGTAATGTAATAATTAACAGGAGACCCCCTCCCACTCATGACTATTGGGGGGTGGGTACCCAGATATCCACCGTTCCTTACACTTCGGGGGGAATTAGCTCAATGACTTAAACCAGGGTCTCCACGTGTTCAAAAGGATCAAGCTGAAGACAGTATGCGCTACAGGCAGTTTATGTACCCTCCCCAAATAGAAGGAGAGAGAGAGACACACAGGTGTTCAATAACAACAAGTTTATTGCTATACAAAACAGAAAAACACAGCCCCAGTCTGGCTGGCGGGATTTAAAAGGGGAAAACACAAGCGACTTGTGGGGAGTATGGTAGGAGAAGGAGGGTTTGTGTGTCCGGTGTCGGCTCAGTGATGGGGAGCGAGAGAACGCAAACGAGGGAGAGAGAGAGGGGGATGGGGGGGCAGACCAGAGTCGGGGAGATCTCTCAACTCAGACACGCACAGAGTGACCTGCATGTATCTGGGTCCCAAGATTTCTCAAAGGTTGATGGGAAAACCAGGGGCAGTTATTGGATACTAGACAAAGGGTTTTGGGAGGCTACGAAGGGTCGTTTAGGGTGTACAATGGGCTAACGAGGGGAGGTTACTTCCATGACAAAAAGGGCTATACTAGATACACCAGATACCTTTTACTAGGGGTGGGAAACCGGTAGAATCCGGTATCCGATAATGCCGGTACCGGGCGTACCGGCATTATCGGATTTGACCCGGTAATCCGGACCGGGTACCGGATTCCGGGGTACCGGATTTTTTTTGCATTGCAGCCATTTAAAAATGGCTGCAATGTAAAAAAACTGCCCCAGCAAAAAAGTTTTTTTTAAAAAAAAACCTCCCCGAGTCCAGGCTGCGCGGGTGGAAGGGGGGACACCCCCCACCCACCCTGCCCAGCCTGGATTTTTGTTTTAAAAAAGAGTAAAGAAAAGACCCAGAGGCGAGGCGAGGCGAGCCCACCCCCCAGCACCAGCGGCCGCGGCGTCCCCGCAGCCGCCGGTAAGTATGACCCGATCCCTGGGGGGGGGGTTTAACACCCCCCCCAGGGATCACCCCTACTAAAGGTCAGTGCGCTTACCTTTGGGAGCTCCGGCGGCGGCGGCGGGCGGTCCGGAAGCCTCAGCGCCGGCTGTAGCTGCCGGAGTCAGGACGCTCTAGGCCTTCCGGGGAACTTCCACTACCTTTTACACAGGAGGTAAGGGTAAACTAAAAGTGAAGGGAGGGAAGGAAGGGCTTAACGACAGGCTTCAGGATACAATGAGTGTGTCTCTGGTTTATCTTGGGGAATACAGAGATAGGGTGTTGCTGTATTGAGTCATGACTACCAGTCCTTTGTTACAACAGGGTGAGTCTAATTAACGACTCCATTCTTTATTCAGAGAGCTCTCCCTTCTAGTCTTTTTCTCAACCTTAGGCTGGTATTTTTCCATGAGCAGTCCCTTTTTTCTAGGAGCTAGGATGATTGGGCCCGATTCTTATTTTACATGCCCCCCCTCCTCTTGCATCCAGTGTGGGGCTTTTCCCAAAGCCTCCTTGCCCTTGGTTACCCCTGTGGGCTTTACCGACCCCCAAGTCAGTTGGCTATCACAAAAAGAGGGGGGCTACATCCATTCTGGGGGGGACCAGGGGTCCTGGCTAACATAATAACCCTTGGAACTCCTTGCTGCTGGGTTATGCCGCCTACTGTTGCCCTGGCTCTGCCTACCATTGCCCTGGCTCCACCTACCATTGCCCTGGCTCCACCCACCTTAGCCCACCAGCCTTACTGCCCCTTCAACCTCAAAATCCACCAGCCACCCCTGATACTGACTGTCAAAAGGCTTCTGCAAAAATCAGTGGGCTCATAGATGGCACTTCTGCCATATTGATTAACAGTATCTGAGACCATCTATTTATCTCCTGATGGGAAGAAGACTGATGCCTCTTCCTGTACAGATACAGCTTAAACATAAGTGGCCTCACTTCAAATAATTTTTGAAAAGAGTTGCTGAAATAAAAATTCAGCAGCAACAATACTTGGCACAGAACAAAGACCCTGCAGCCTGAGCAGAGATCAGGATATCAAGTTTGGCTCTGAAGAACCCAGCAATATGGAGTAGCTTGGAATGCACCAAATCTTGCCTGGTGGAGACTCTCAGTGGACTTCTCAGAGGAATCAGTTTCTTCTTCTGTCTTTCCCAACACACAAAAAGAGAGACTTTTGGATATGTAAATGCTCTATCAGGAAATGAGCCACCTCCCCAGAAAACTCCCTGAGCCAACTCAGCACAAGTGAGAACACCAGATGGAAGAATGATCAGCCCACCTCAAAGCAGAAACCTTTAGAATATTGGGGAGGACCAGTTATATTTAACTGATAGTATAGCATAGGACTAAAGAGGTTTAAGAGTAGCATTGTTGCAAAGAATTTCAAGTTAAGTTTATTTTTCAAGGTTCCATACATTGGGTGAAAAACAAATGCGACTGAGGCAAGCCAGATCCCCGTGCCACCCTGGGGAGGGCCATCTTAGCTGTCACACTGTGAGCTGGTAGAGACAGCAGTTCAAATGAGCAGCCCATATGGGAATCTGGGTAGGGGGACTGCCGTCACAAGTCCCTCCATGTCACAGATTGGCCGAGGAGATGTCCACATGGGGCAGGACTCCCGAACACCTACTGCGCAGCAAGATTGGGTCCCCAGGAGGCGCTGTTGCCAAACAGCTGATTGGGGGAGGGGACTGGAGGAGCACACTGACCTGGCCTTCCAAACAGCTAATCGGGACCCACCACCACCAGCTGTTTGGCAGGCTGGGTGAGTGTGCTCTTCCAGCCCCCCGCCTCCAATCAGCTGTGTGGCAGCTGGGAAATTGCCTTAAATGTTTAATGTAAAGAGAGCTGTAGAGTTGGTAGAAATGCTTCCTGGTTCATCAGTTACCAGAGAGGAACAGGATGCATGTGTTTTAGGGGATCTAAATACAATGAAGGACCTCTGAGTCAGAGGTCATTCCCGAGTCCTTCCTAGAGACTTACCTATGTTTCTTCCAGTCATCACACTACAGTAGTTGAAGAAGCAACAGGAATTGCAGCCAGCGGTGGCCCCTTGTTTTGGCACTGGGGGCAGTGCCCCACAAACTTGCCCAGCAGCAGTGCAGCATGTGCGCGGCTCAGCATGAGCTGCGTGGCGCACACACGACCTTTAAAAAATGATCCTTGACTGCAGGATCATTTTAAAAAGGTTCCTGTGCACCGTGTGGCTTGCGATGAGCCGCACGCATGCCCAGAAGCCAGACGGAGGAGCAGCGTCGCATACTCCAGCTGTGGGCAAACTTGCTCCCCGGACTGGCACACATGCGCATGTGTGCCATCCCAGGAAGCAAGTTTGCCCATGGCTGGAGTTACTGCACAGGCGCACTCCGGCACTGCTGGCCGACCTACCCAGAAGTCATTTTCAGGGGGTGTGGTGAGCCTGGGCAACGGGTTCTAATGGAACCCATTGCACAGTCATTTTAGTTGCCTGGAGGGGTGCCTTTTTAGTCACCTCTCCAGGCTGCACCATGGCAGCGCAAGGCCTGGCGGGAAATTTGCGGGTGGGCAGGGTCTCAGACCTCGCTGACTTGCTCCCAGTTGGCAGCCACGGAGTTCCTGGCAGTGACGGTCCGGACCTGTCTGCGAGGATCAGGTAGGGTTTTTAACTATTTTACCAGGGGGACTTGGGAACAGTAGGGGAGCAGTTGGTACACTGGGGAAGTGGGGGCACACTGGGGGAGTGGGGGCACACGGGGTGTGTGGGGTCATTTGAGGACACAGCTCACACTTCCCCACTGTGTCCCCAGTGTGCCTCCACTTTCCCACTGTGTCCCCGAGTGACCCCAACTCCCCCAGCATGTCCCCACTCCCCTGGTGTGTCCCCAGTGTGCCCCCACTCCCCTGGCGTGCCCCCACTCCCCCGGCGTGTCCCCAGTGCACATGTCCCCAGTGCGCCCCCACTCCCCCAGCATGTCCCCAGTGCGCCCCCACTCCCCCAGCATGTCCCCAGTGCACCCCCACTTCCCCACTGTGTCCCCAAGTGACTCCCACTCCCTGGTATGTGGGGGAATGGGGGTACACTGGGGGAGTCGGGGCATTTGAGGAAGGGGGGATGTTTCCTTGAAACATGTTTGGGTACTTTTATGCTGCATTTTATATTGTATTTGGATGTCCATATTGTCATGCACATTTTGTGATTCATTGTGTTCCCATTTTTATAAAGCTTTGACATTGTTGTACAGGACATAGCTCTCATATATTGTGCATGTTGGAATGTGAGTTTTGTTCACTTGATGATGTTAAGCATTTGTTTTGCTGCTGTGTTTGGGAGTCTCTGGATGCATTTGGGGTCTTTGAACCTGTGCAGACTTTTGGGAATGGTTTGAGTCTGCAGCTTTGCTGAAACTGACATTTTAACCTGCGCAGATTGGGGGAAAGCTTTGTGTCTGTTGTGTGGATCTTTGCTAAAACTGCTTGTAAGTGAGGTTTAAGGTTGTCTGCCTGCAGAAGGAGGAATCTGATTAAGAGTACCCAGCCAGGCACCAAACTACTTGAACTGAGAAAATGCCTATTTGTTTGGTCAGGCATTGGTTGGTGGGGATACAGTATAGGTTTGGGTGTTGTTTAGGTGATGGGGGGGCTGGATGGAACCCAAGAAGCCCCAATTCCTCAGCTTCTGTTCCAAGTCTCTTGGGGGTGGCGGGGAAGAGGGGTTAAAAATCAGGTTTCTGTTTTTTTTTTTTTTTAAATGCANGGGGGGGATTTCTGTACAGTGCAATAGCAATGTGTAATCTGCCATTCTACTTTACTTGGAAATGCACGCTGCAGCTATTTTGTTGTGGCCCTGAGGTTTTGTATGTGTTAAATATGTGATCAGGTTTTTTTATCCTGCTATGGCACTACCACTGTTGGAGGGAGGGAGAGAGAGAGAGAGAGAGTCGGCCTATGGAGTCCCATCTGCTGAATGGATGAGATTCTAGTAGAAGGGTTCTCTCTGTCTCCAACTGGCAGGGTTGTACTCAGCAGAAAGGAGTTTCCAATGTTAACTAATGTTCTGTCCATCAGATATTAACACTGATAACTCCTAGTTGCTGGAGTTTTGGAGGCTCCGCCTACAATGGACAAGCCCCACCCTAGAGTTCTGCCAGTTATAAAGTGCCGCCGGCAGACAGGCCAGCCTTAGTGACCCACCAACTTCAAAACCCACCAGCCGCCACTGATTGCAGCACTGCGTGCGACTGGGAAGACAGAGCCATTCCATTGAATTCGATCCCATGGTCTGTGGATCTTGTACAGAAGCCAGCATGCAGCGCAAAGGGTACACATGTGGAATCCACGCAAAATCCCCGGCAGCAGGACAACGGTGGAACAGTAGGCTGCGTGCAGAAACCATGCACAAGGGCTGGCCACCATCAGAGGCAGATAGGTAGGGGTGGCCAAAGCACAGGTGGAAACTGCAGCAGAGGGACACAACTGTGTCGATGGCATAGGGGAACACCAGGAAAATCATGAAGATGCACAGTACGGATGGCCATGAATGGGAAAAGTGAATGGGTGCAAGAGGGGGATGCAAGGGTCACAGGACAGGCATGGTGGCTGGCCTTGGGGTTGGGGTGCAACCCATCTCCGATATTTGCACCTCAACCCATTCCTACCTAGCTGGACCACTACTAGATATGATTGTCCTGGCTATGTGGGCTCTCTCTGCAGGCTTCTTCCACCCCTGTATGACCATCTGGAACTGCATGTCCCCATTGGGTTGCTGGTTCCTTACTGCTGATGCCTTGTACTGGCCCTTCCCCTGGCTCAGCCCCTGGGGGGTTCATTGGAGGCACCTGTCCCCATTAACCTAACTGCCATGCCTATGGTGTCTCCCCTGCTCTGCTGAGTGTCCACCCCCTTCTTCTGTCTATTCTCGTCCCTTACTATTTTAACCTCCTCCCCGCTCTTTGCTGTGGACCATTCATGCACATACCTTGGCTGTGCCTCCCTGCATAGCCCCTGGTTGTCCAAGCAGTGGCTTTCCTTGCCCACACCAAGCTGTGAGCCTGTTTGTGTCCTTTTGCACCTCTTCCCCCCACTTGTGTCCATTGCCTGGCTGCAGTTGGAGTCCTGTGGCCATGCCCCTCTGTGGCCCCATGCCACTCCAATAGTCCCAACTGAGGCTTTTGCAGATTGTGACATGTCCACTCACTGACCCTCCTTGTCAGCATGGAACCTCCCATGCTTCTGTGCAGCGTGCACGCTGCTGCATTCCCACACAGATCTCCTGCAGATCTCCCACCTCTTTTGCTACGGCTTGCAACATGTGCAGAAACCTCACACCGGTACTTTTCTGTGTGCAGTGCATGCATCTCTCCCTTTGCATGAGGTATGGGATCACACCCATTGTTCCCAGGTCTACAGCCAAGCCTTAAAAAATAATAAATAAGTAACTAAATAAATAAAATAAAATGTGAAGGGTAAACTATGCTATGGGAGCATCAGGACTCTTGTGGTGCCTCTCTTCCATTCAGTCATGTGGCTTCAAGATGAACTTTCCAGGAAGGAGTGTCAGTGAGCCATCCCAAAGAACAGAAGATTTCATGGTCACATAATTCAGAAAAAAATAAAGAATATACAGGTCTTTGGAACCCACAGTGCAGCTTGGCAAACCTAATGCAACAGCATCCAAGTGTCACAGCTGGCAAGAGCAAACACAGGTGAATGAGAACTTGCAAACTCTCATGATGCTGTCACGGTTGTTGTGGCAAACCAAGAACATTGGAAGCTATTACTCTAAAAAAATGCAATTAAGTGTGCAGCCTGGCCAATACCTGCTGGCACCCCATAAGGAGTTAATATCTAATCTAAGATTTGTTTTCTTTGATTGACAGACAATTTTCAAAGAGTGCAGTTTGTCAAGAAGCCTTTCCCTTCTCCATCCAAAAATCTCTCTTTGAAACCAGTGCAGGCAATTTCCTGTCTGTGATGGCATTCCGGACACAAGATACCCTTGTCTTTGACAGCAAAGGACATTTGTTTCATTCTAGCTTTTCCCTTATCACTGACAACAATAAAATTGTCAAGTGTGTGATTTGAAACATCAAATTCAGAATGAACTTTTGTGTAAGCAAGGGACATTGTACATAATAACTTTTTCTCCCCTCTGCCCAGATATATAGGAAATATAGACAGAGAAATGTCTAGATAGACTAATGCATGTGTATTTTAGTTTATAGAGAGAGACTACAAGCTCTTTCCAAGATTTATACATTAAAAATAAAAGAAGATTATAATGAAGAGATCTCTTGAATCTATCAATAAACACCTTTCTGTCAAGAAAGGGTTGAGGTAATAACCTGAAGATTCTTGGATTAAAAAAAAAAGTTCAGAGCTAGAGCATAAAAGAAAAGTCTGTCTTTTTCTTTCAAATTATTAACCATTTTGTGTTCTACAGAGCAGTTGAATCTTATTTACATGCAATCCAAAATACAAAGCAGGATCTCTGAACTCAAGATGTTCATGATTTTCTAAAGCGAACAGTGACATTGGCTTCGTGAAATGTGGAGAACGTAACTGGAGACCCTTTAAAGGGACTGTTTTTCACAGGTTGATGTTCAGCACTTTTGAAAAATTAAGCCTTTTTAAGTGATCTCAGTTTGGAAACTAAGATTGGAGACATAACATATCTTTAGTCACATTGCAAGATTGTACCTTCTAACACCACAGGACAAAAAGTGAGCAAACATGAATGACTCTAGCTAGGTTGAACCGGTATGCTTGATGGTTTTATCACATAAACCATGAGATAAGTGTCGAAAGATCCCAAATTATATGCTGTCAGGTTCACTGAAGGTCTCAAAATGCATTGTAGTAGCACAGTCATCATAGCCATAAACAAGTAAAGTCTAAGGAGAACTTGTCATTTTTTTTTAATTTGCAGGAAAAACAAACAAATACATATAGCATTGCTCAGCGGTTCCACGTAAATCTTTGCAGAGTCATCCCCCCAAATAATCTGGACAATCATAGAGTGCATTCCCACATACATAAACATGCTAGTGTTTGAATGCAGGCAATTAAAAAATGTGCCTACATTCATTCACACCAGCATGTCACTAGTGCATTCAAACTACTTTAAAGAATGTGCTAGTGACATTCTTACTAACCTGATGATTTATGCGGGGAACCACTGCTTCCTCCTCTCCAGCCCTGCTGTGCTCTCCTCTCCTGTCCACTCTGTGTTCCTACCCAGCCACCGCCACTGGGAGCCCTGGGTTGCTGCCGGCCAGACCGCTCCTGTATCTTTGGCTGGTGCAGCTCCTGGGCTGCTGCATGGACGCGCTGAGACACCAGCTGGATGACAGCCTGAAGCCCACAAAGCCCGTGGGGATGGAGGCAGCAGCAGCGGTTCCATAAGCAGCGGCGGGGAACCCGGAAGTGAAGAGGGGACTTCCGGCTATGCGCAAGAGGAACAGCGTTCTGACAGCAGAAGCCATGCGGGTCTCTGGACATGCGCTTCCACAAAGGTAGGTTTTTGCTGCCCTCTAATGTGTTTGTTTAACAAACGCAAGTACAGCAAATCAAACGCATGGAGACTTTCCCACAGCATTTAAGTATGCCTGGGAAAGAAACATGCGCTGATTTGTTGTATGTGGGAATGTGCTCATAGCCACAGTCTATCGATAAGGCAAAGGCTAGGATAGTATCGGCTTCCTAGACCCTTTTCAATCTGGGTTCCGCCCTGGCTATGGCACCAAGACGGCGTTGGTGGCCTTGGTAGACGACCTCCGCCGGGAGATGGATGCAGGATGTTCAACATTTCTCATCCTGCTAGATCTCTCGGCCGCTTTTGACACCGTGGACCATGGGCTGCTGCTGAGGCGACTGCGTGACCTGGGGGGTCTGGGCGGGACCGTTCTTGAATGGTTCTGCTCATTCCTCTCGGGGAGGAGCCAACGGGTAGTGTTGGGGGAGGAGACATCGTGCCCCCGCGCTTTACCGTGTGGCGTTCCGCAGGGTTCGAT
>QEPC01007237.1:666297-683274 GCA_003113815.1 Sphenodon punctatus
CCCCCTCCCCCTGTGTGCCCACACTCACCCCTGATGTGCCCCCCTCAGCTCCTCCTCCCAACATGTGCCCCCCCACTCCCCCCACCCTGCAGCCCTGCAACTTAATACTCACCGGCATCCATGGTGGGGCCGCCGACTCCTCTCTGCCACCTCCACTCCTGCATCCAGATCCAGGGAACATGCAGGCAGCTCTCTTAGTCTCCCTGAGTGCAGGGAGGGAGGGAGGGAGGGAGGAATGGACTTGGGGAGGCTAAGAGCTATGAGCATATCAGCAGCTCCCAGCCCCTGGCCCTGCATAGGCTGGGACCGAGCCTGTGCAGGGGGCTGGGAGCTGCTGACGCATATGCAGTTCTTAGTTCATACCGGGGGCACCTCTATTGGGCGCCCCCATATGAACTTTCCCTCTGTCCGGCCCCTGCAATGGAAGAGTGCCCCCTGCGGCACTCTTGCATTGCAGGGTCGCTTTATGCGGAATGGATGGCTCTTCTAGCTGCCCACTCTGTATAAAGGGAGAACGGCTCCCTTTTGACACTGAAGGCTTCCTTAGGAAGCCTTCAGGGGGTGGGGGTGAGTTACCGGTTGTGTGCACACGTGCACACACAACCGATGAGAATGTGCAGACCCACCTCAAAGAACCTTGCTTGGCAAGACAGAGACCTTTAGAAGGTCTTTGCCTTGCTAAACAAAGTTCTTTGAGGTGGCTCCGCACATTCAGCGTGATGTCGACACGGCCAGTTTTTTGTTTTTTTTAAAGAGCTGCCGGACGGAGCCTGCCACCGGCCAGGGAAGTCCTGAGGGGCCAGGAGGGGCATTGCCCTTGCTTTCCTGGATGGTCCACCGCCCCTGGGTTTATATACTCACTAAGTGACACTAAGTTCCATAAATTGATGGGAAATGCTGTAAATTGATGGAAAATACCAGAAATTGATGAATAATGACAGAAATTGGCAGGTGCCAAACTCGACAATTGTGGAAGCATGAAATAAATGAACAGTGAGGAAATACTGACAAACAGTCGCAAGTGATCCCGAATGGTAGATATTTCCGGATGGTATGGGAACATTTGCTCTTGCCTGAGCACTAGCCATAAGCACTCTCAGTAATTATGGCACTAATAATACCAGTTGGATAGATAACTGAGTGTATTAACAGATGATGGAGAAGCAATCAGACAAAAGAGAATGCTTTGGTGATTTCCACCCCATTGCTGCTTTAACACTGGCTAGGTCTGAAATGGGTAGCACAGTCGCTTCCCACAGGCAATCCCCACATTTCAGTAGTCTGTCAGGTGCCTCATTGGTACCTGAATAAATGGTAAAACAATAAATCAGTAAAGAAATCAGAATGGGATTTTGGAAAATTAGAACCAGAAGTCAGAAAATCGCTACATTAAGTAGCCCATCAGACACTAATAGAGTACCGATTACTCTCTGATGTTACCAAGTCGGGTCAAGTACCACAATTTCAGCAGGCATACTTGTTTTTGCAGATACTGATTTCAGCTCTAACACTGTCCTGTGCCACCTCTATTTCTCTTATTAACCTAAAAACCCATGTGCGCATAAAACCTTTTGAGGCTGGAGCTCAAACTGGGAAGCTAAGGGATGACAAGGAGGAAAAAGATAATCAGAGCAAAGCAAAATCAAAGAAGACACAAGAGCAAAGGAAGTAAAGTAACTGTGTATTCTGCAAGCTTGATGGTTGGGAATAGGATGTGTGCAATGCTACCCAGGCAGTGCTTGTGCAGAAGGACTGACAATTGGTTGTAAAAGCTCCAGTAGGATTGTACATGTTCCTTCAAAATAAATACATTCATGAAGATATTAATCTTTAGATCCCAGTCGATATGGTTTTTGAGTTCAGAATCAAGACATCATCAAGCTGTCAACAAGACACTGCCAAGCTTCCAGAAGTTCCTCTCCAATTACCGTTTTCCTGTAACAATAGGATGTGAAAGAAAAAGCATTTCAGTTTGAAATCTCCCAGGCTTGCACATTCACCACACCATGAAAATGTCGTCTTTTGTTTGCATTGTATGCGGCTTGTCAAGAGCTCTCCAGACTGGTTGTTTCTCCTCCCATTTAGAATCAGTATTTTAACTAAGTTAAAAGAACATCTGATAATGGCAGCCTTGTGCCCTGCAGAGCCCACTCCAGAACCTCTGTCCTTATCAATAAATAAAGAGAAGCTACAGAGGTTGAAATGAGATGCGCTGGTATAGAGATGGAAGCTGCTATTGGAAGAGAGCACTGAGGGATGACCCAAGAGCATTCTGCAAACTTTTTGTTCCAACCAGTAAATAGAAAACATTCAGGAGGCAGTCATTTGTGATGATGCTCTACCAGTATCTCACTATTAAAAGGAAAGCTGGGCTTGGGTGATGAAAGAGTGCAGAAAAACACCATTCTTTTTTAGACACATGAGCTTAGAACTGTATTTTTTAAAAAAAATTGGTAGAACTGGTTAAAAAAAAATCAATCAATTTCTTGGGGGGGGGGGGAGGGGCATACAAACAATTTCCATGACTGAAAAAATTGGATTTTATGGATACTTTAAATCAGTTTTTTGTAGAATTTTTCTGCATTTTGTTAATCTTCAGAAACCTAAAATGTTTTTAAAAGAAAAAAAATTGCTGACAGAAACATCAGAACATAAGAAGTGCCATACTGGGTCAGACCAATGGTCCATCTAGCCCAGCATCCTGTCTCCGACAGTGGCCAATCATGGTGATTTGGGAGAAGCACCCAACAGGTCACAATGGGGGATCCATTCCCTGTTGTTTTCCCCCAGCTCCCATCATGTTCCCTGATCCTGTCTGGCTAATAGCTGCTAATGGACCTATCTTCCAGAAACTTGTCCAAACCTCTTTTAAACTCAGCTATAGTACTGGCCCTTACCACAGCTTCTGGCAGTAGATTCCACAACCCAATTATACGCTGAGTGAAAAAATATTTTCTTTTATTTGTTTTAAACTTGCCACCCATGAGTTTCATGGAGTGTCCCCTAGTTCTAGTACTAGCTGAGAGGGTAAATAACTGCTCCTTGTTTATTAGTTCCACACCACTCATGATTTTATAGACCTCTATCATATCTCCTCTCAGTCGTCTCTTCTCCAAACTGAAGAGCCCCAACCTACCAAGCCTCTCCTCATACGGGAGCCCTTCCATGCCCTTGATCATTTTTGTTGCCCTTCTCTGTACCTTTTCTAGTTCAGCTATGTCTTTTTTGAGATGGGGCGACCAGAACTGCACACAATATTCGAGGTGCGGTCGCACCATTGATTTGTATAGAGGCATTATGACATCCTCAGTTTTATTCTCTATCCCCTTCTGAATAATTCCTAACATTCTGTTTGCTTTTTTGACTGCTGCTGCGCACTGCGCTGTGGATTTCATTGTATTGTCCACAACCACCCCCAGATCCTTTTCCTGAGTGGTAACTCCTAGCTTAGTACCCAGCATTGTGTACGCATAGTTTGGATTATTTTTCCCTACGTGCATCACTTTGCACTTGTCCACATTAAATCTCATTTGCCATTTAGATGCCCAGGCACCCAGTGTCGTAAGATCCTGTTGCAGTTCCTCACAGTCTGCTCGTGTTTTAACTACCTTGAATAACTTGGTGTCGTCTGCAAATTTGATCACCTCACTCTTAACACCCTTTTCCAAATCATTAATGAATACATTAAACAGCACCGGTCCCAATACAGATCCCTGAGGCACACCACTTTTTACATCTCTCCATTGTGAAAACTGACCATTTAGTCCTACCCTTTGCTTTCTATCTTTTAACCAGTTTCTGATCCATAGTAAGACACTACCTCCTATCCCATGTCTTTTTAACTTTCTCTCCTGAGGGACCTTGTCAAATGCATTCTGGAAATCCAGGTACACTATATCTACTGGGTCTCCCTTGTCCACATGCTTATTTATACCCTCAAAGAATTCCAACAGGTTCGTGAGGCATGACTTACCTTTACTAAATTCGTGTTGACTCTTCCCCATTAAGCCATGTTTATCAACATGCCCTGCTTTTCAACAACCACACACACGCACAAAACAAATTGCACACGCTTTTCAACAACCACACACATGCACAAAACAAATTGCTTTGAAAATGAAATTTTTTTCATATTGTTTTTGTGGAAAAAGTAAACATTGACCAGCTCTGGAGCTAACTACAATGGGTGTTTTTAGATGGGAGTTCTTTCTCCTGTATTTTAAACCTGTGGTTGGGGAAACCCCGGGTAGGGTGTGTGTGTGTGTGTGAGAATTAAATGCTTTTCCTTGAACCAGAAGTCGCCCGGCCACCATTAGAAACAGTGGCACTGGGTGACTCCTGGGTGTTTTGAGATGCAGACTTGGAAAGACCCCGATAGCCGAGGTTTTCCAAGTCTACATCTCAAAACACCTGGGAGTTGCCCAGCGCCGCAGTTTCTAATGGTGTCCGAATGACTTCTGGTTCGCGGAGCAGTGTCTAACCTCCCCTCCCCCATGGGTTTTTCCCCAAGCAGCAGTTTTAAAGCACGGGAGATAGCGCTCCCATCTAAAATTGCTCAATGTAATACCTTTTTTTTGGGGGGGGGGGGGCAGGCATTTATCAGGCAGTGTTGGGGGTTGGGGAAGTTTGGGAGAAGGGATTTTAACTTGTTTTATTTCTTTGTATTTATGTTATATAATGTGTTGTAACCTGCCCTGGGCCCTTGGAATAGGATGGAATAACAAATTTAAATACATAAATAACATAAATTAATACCATTCCTAAGCACACCAATAATGTCTTGGGAGACTTGGTCAGTCTGTATCCTCTGATGCATTGCACAGGAGCCAACCCATACTTACTAGTATTGTAATAGTACACCTACTGTGGAGTTCAGCAGTACTGGCTTCACAAAAGCCCTAACAAAAAGAAAAGACATGTGAGTATCTGGAAAGCATCTATGCTGCATGGCAGTGCAGCTTAGTGTCTACTATGACACTGGTCTGTGAATCAAGAGGCTTGGGGGGGTCTATCCTGAATCTACCACTGACTTGCTGTGTAGCCTTGGATATATCATTTACCCTGTTCCCTCTCATAGCTTGTGAGTTGTTACTGTCCTGCCTTGGTAGACTAGGCTATAGAGGACAGAGGCAGTGCTTTTACTGCAAACAATGGAAACGGGAGATTAGTAAGAACCTCTAGATGCCGCTGTAATAATAATTTTGTAGATCTTACTATTAATTCCAACCTGCCTATTCCCAAGGCCTCAGACTGGGGGTGATTTCAGACAAGATGGGGTGGCATTCGCCCTGTCCTGGAATCACCCAAATGATTCCCTGCCGGGATCACTCCACCACGTCCAACAGACATGCCGGCTGATTCCGGTGGGGAATCAGGGAGGGGGCGGGGCCGTGTGGTGCAACGTGTGGCCGCATGGCCCCGTCCCCCACACTCCCTCGCCGCCCACCCTCTGGGGAGATGGGCGGGTGCCACGGCCAATGCAGCTGCAGCGCCCGCCCGATGTGACCACGGCCCGGAATTCCGCCGGGGATTCCGGGCCGTGGTTGCCAGCCAGACATTACTTTTTGTTGGTTCCCACCGGGAATCTCTTTGACCATGCTTGCGGCGAATGTCCAGCGGGGAGCCCCAGAAGCGTGGTTGAAATTGACCCCATATGGGAATCGACCGTGGTGAACATCTGGCGGCCGCCAAACAGACGTTCAGGGTGCTTTGGTCCCATGTGGGTATTGACCGTGGTTCACTGTGATCTCGTAACGTCTGAAAATACCCTGGGTAACAATACATAAAATTGGTATGAATAAAAAATAACACATAAAGTAAATATAAAATGAAATAGTAACACAAAATAGTTATACAAATAATATACCATATAAAAACATTATTTATAAACTTTCTTCCTAAGGGCTTATCCCCTCCTGTCACCAGCAAGAACTACCACCCCATCACCAGTCTCTGGGACCTCCCCTCCGGGAATGAGAAGAGGCAATCAATAGCAGTTCTGTAAATACCCATCATATCATGGAGTTGTGTCAAAAGCACCTCATAGTCAAGAGTGTCAAAAGCTGCTGAAAAACCTAATGAGATCAATAGAATACAATTTCCCCTGTACATTTTCAGATATCGCTCATCGACCAAGGCCACAAGCGTAGTCTCAGTACTGTCCCCAGAGCATAAGCAGCACTGAAAAGGGTCCAAGAATCTGATAGGCTTTAAGCTGAAAGGCAACTACCCTTTTGACAGTCTTTTCCCCAAAGGAATGTGATGTTTCATTGTTTCTTTCTGAAAGCGGTCTGAGGGAATGGGCATAAGGGGTGATGGTAGGGTAGATTGGGCATAACTACAGCCATATTTTTTAATTAAGCAGGCTGAAATGAACTGTTGACAAAGGTATACAGGTGAAGCATGGGCAATTGTAGTTTGTAGTTTGGGTTTATAGATGCAGTTCACAGTGGCAGCCAACTGGCACGCAGCTCGAGTGGAAATGGCATTCTGTTTTTGGCTGTGCCACTGTCATGCTGTGTATCCTTGCTCAAATGATTTCACCTCTCTGAACCTTTGTTTCCCTTCTCAGCTGTGTCTATTTAGGACCTGGGTGTGAGGCCTTAAATCATGCTGATAAAAATGATCCAGAACAGACTTTACTTGGTCTGGTGACGTGAGTAACTTATCAGTGTGAGTAATGCATTCATAATCTGTCCTTTCCTGATAATCTCCATCAGGGCATGGACTGAAGCACAGAGAGAATGAGTGACCCGCCCAAGGTCACATGGGGGTATCTGTGGGAAACTAAACTGGGGGTCACATGACTCCCAGGACTGCAACCTTGGGTATTTTCAGACGTTACGGGGCCGCTTGGCCCCGTACTGAAAACAACCCATTAGTTCCTCGCTGGGGTCACCCCGTCACGCCGCAACAGACGTGTTGGGGGGATCCCGGTGGGGAACTTGGGAGGGGACGGGGCCGCACGGCACAACGTGCAGCCGCATGGCCCCGCCCCCTACACGCACCCCGCCGCCCACCCTCTAGGGAGACGGGCGGGTGCCAAACAGACGTTCGAGCCACAGTGACCACAGGTGGGTATTCACCGTGGTTCACTGTGATCTCGTAACATCTGAAAATACCCCTTGTGTAACATTAATGGTGCTTTCTGTAGGAACAGCACCCAACACAAGGAAGATTCCAGATCTAACCATAATAAAAATGTATAGAATAACATAAACCAAGACTGAGAGTAGCGAAGAGACTTGTCCAGGACTATGCAGTAAGACAGTGACAGAGCAAGAAACAGAACCTAAATTTCCATCCACCCAATCTCCTGCCACTGTGCCTTCTATCTAAGTCCTCATTGACAGCTGGGTGTGAGGCAACCACCAATGCCTCAAGTGAAGAACTTAGCCAAAGATTTGTGCTGCGTTCAGGAAATGTTGTTGTCAATAATGGCAGCTTACAATAAGAGCAAACTTTATGGAAATTAAAATTAAGTTAATTATTATTTTTATTATTATTTACATATTTAATCCCCCACCCCTCCTGCCTCAGGCAGCTCACAGCAGCTTACATATTCAACATAAACAATATATAAAATGATACAAATCTAAAAATCCATTCCACCGAATGCATAAAAACAATAAAGCCCCCCTCATCACCCCCCCCCGACCCCTCTACCAGACAGGTCTTACACTGGCTGTTCCTCATAAAATAATCTATCCATCTCACCCTCACTGGGAGCATATGGCGGCACTACTAAATCAGTTCAAGAGTGTAGTGTCCATATACTGACATGAGTTACTAAACCTGAATGATTGCTTCGGCTTTGATAAGTTGGTTTAGTTTTGTGTGTGTGAATGTGGTCTTACTCACCTTCTTTCTAAGGCAAACAATGCCATTTTCCCCATCTCTTCATAAAAGCCATGCCTCTAGAAGTCCAAATGTAGCAACCACTGTGAAAAACAAACGAAAAAGGCAAAGCAAAGCAACGCCAACCCCCAAAACACCACATCATAGCAGCTGAACTATGAAGAACGGGGGTAGGTTAAAAATACTTTGAAGCCTTTCAAGTGTTCAGTGAAAGCTGCTAATCTGGTGTGGAAACCTTTGAGGAAATTTGATTAAGTAACACACATGCTGAGATACAGTTTTCCACCCAGATGAGCATAAGTATCCCTTTCGGCATGTGAGGTTTGATTCCTCACAAGTGTTGCTAATGAAAGACGTACACGTAACAAAACAATCCCATCTCAACTACTCCAGGGACAGAAACTGGAGCCGCACTGTAACTTAGGTATTTGGGTGACATCAATACTGTTACAGGCACTGAAATAGGTGCAAACATTTCAAATTATCACCTGCTTTGTTTGCTGCCAAGAAGAAGCAAGTTAGCTGGCAGAAAAAATTAAGCGGCATTTTAGTGTTAATAATTTGAATCAATGCAAGAGAAATGCTGAGAAACCCTTTCACTCAGCAGTGCAGAGCCTGAGAATGCCCATAGTAGGACATGTCTAACACTGGCGTAATCTGGGGGCGTCCTTGGTGTTTGGAGGTTACATGCGAAACCAGACTAGAAGGAGAGCTCAGTGCCAGATGTAGATCCTACTGTTGTCCAAGTCCACTGGGGAAAGATGGTGTTGCCAAATGCAAAGGTAAACATTGTAAATCAATCCCATGTTGATGATGATTATCCTGGGCACGTAGCTACATGAACGTTTATGCCTTGGTGTGTTTGCAGCTACCTGATAGTCTCCTCCCAACAGCTGTTTCCTGGATGATACCTCCTGGTTGTGAGAGGGAGAAACCGACTCCAGACTGGCCAAGAGCTGACAGGTTCTAGAAAAGAAACTGCTCGGGCTGTGTGGTAAAGCTTTATTTCAAAAATAATCTAAACTTGGAAAGCATCCCATCCTTCTGTCCACAGAGTCCCTTCCCTATGGAAGCACCCCCCTTAGTCCCTTCCCTGCTTGTTTGTTGCTCTTCCTCCCTGTCACCCTGTACCCACTGCCTGCCACAAACACCAGAGAGACATAGAAACCAGACTGCCCCTTCACAAAAGTCTCCCTTTTTATTTTTATGGTTCCTGGATGACCAAAAACCTGCTGCAGGGCAGTGCACAATCGCATCTCTGGATGAAAACACCCAATGACCAAATGCAATTGCTGCAAGATTAGATGGCTGTTTTGTGGTTTCCCGTATGTGGAACATGCCTGTGGCCCCTCTCAAGTTGCTAGAGTTCACAGTACAAACTCAGCACCATCTGCTGCCTTTTCAGAGAGGCCCCAAACTGAATGGACATGCAGTGCAGGTCACTGTCATTTAGTCTGGGTATATTATGCAGATGTCAAAGAATGATATTCTGCACAAGCCTTGTGCAGAAGATGGCACATAACCTACATAGTTACTGCTTTGCACATAACCTATAGAGAAACCATTGAGAAAGATGCTGTCATGGAAAGAGACTATAATCGAGGAAGACATATAACACTGGACAGCTGAAAATGGTGTCAGGCCTCATCAGTCTCAAACACAGGCTGCAGGGTGTCTGGGTGAGTGTGCTGACCACTATGTCACCTCACTGCTGCTAGTCAAAGAAGTGCCAGAGTCTATCTTCCCTCTTCCATCCTGACTGGCCTGGCAGCCTGTGCCTCCGTTGGCTGCTTGGGTCTGTATAAGGGACATAGAGGTCACAGGAAGTGTCCCAGCAACATGATGGCTACTGGCAGTGGCTAGTTGCTGTGAAGCCTGATGTGTGCTTGCTCCCCTGTAGCTTGCTTCCGGCCTTGCCTCAGCTACCCATCCCGTTACATCTCCACTTGGTTCCTGTCCAGCTCTAGCCCACTCTTGTCTTGATGCAGATTTTCCTTTGCCCTGGTTTCTGTCACCTGAGCCCTGACTGATTATCCCACTCCTGCGCTGGTTCTGGGTTTCTGGCTCTTGGCTTTTGCTTCCTGACATGGCTTTGGTTCTCCAGTTACTGATCTACTAGACCTTGCCTCATTTTGGCTGTTTTTACATGGACGCCCTCCGCCTCCCCCCCCCCCCCGGCTCGGGTGTGTGGGGGGATGGAGGCAGCATCCATGTATGCGGCCGGCGGTGAGGGGGGGGGATGGGTGCCCGCTCAGTGTTCGCCAGTGTGAACATGAGTGGGATGGGTGGGGGTGCATGTGCGCTCCCACGCAACACCCATCTCCACCCATCGCACACCCATCTCCACCCATGGAACCCTCCAGAAAATCCATGGGTGAAATGGGTCTAGGTGGGCCTGTGTTCGTGTAAAAGGACACCCACCCACCTCCACCCACAATGGCTAAACACCCATCCGCCCCACCCATCTCTGTCCATGTAAAAAGGGTCTTTGACTATATTTAGCCCGCAGTGCACACCTCTGCTCTTGGCATGCCTCTGAGCCCCCAGCTACCAACTCATGTTATTTTTATTATTATTTATTTATTAATATTTTTTCTATGACTATTTTTACATGGATGCCCCCCCCCCCCAAACTCGGTGTTCCAGCGGGTGTTGGGGGAGGGGCGTCCATGTAAATGACTGGCAGTGGGTAGGGGGATGGTTGTGCGCTGGGTGTGCACCTGTGTAAACACCACGGGCACTGGGTGTTTGTGCGTGCACGCTCCCGAAGCACATCCACCTACACCCATCACCCACCCAGCTTCACACACGGGGCCCTCTAGAAAACTGGAGGAGGCCTCGTGGGTGGAGATGTGTGTGTGTTTGTGTAAATAGCCACCCACCCACCATGGCCAAACACCCATCGCCCCCACCTCCATCCGTTTAAAAATGGCCTATACCACTCCTTCCTGCCCAGTGGCAGCCCAGGGTTGTTAACAACATATAAATATGCCTCACAATTAGTTGTTGGAGAGAGTCAGAGGTCCTCAGCTTGTTGTAAGTTTGGGTTTGATTCTTTGTTAATGTTATTGGTGTAACTTTGTGCTAAATGTTGGAGGGGAGTTGCGTTTAAGTCTCAGGGAATTGGGCCATTGACTTCAGTGGGTGGACAATTCTCCCCATAATATCCTTTTGATAGGAATGGAATTTTTTCCCCCTTTGTCTCTCTCAGTAGGGCGACACACCCTAGGTAAGTATACCTACCGACATGCTTCCCTCCTCCTTCCTAAAGTCCCAGTAGAACAGATTCTGAAAAAACCTGAACCAATCAATTAACCCATTGGATATTTCCTCCACACCCTCTTCCTCTCACTAAACTCTACCAGTTCAGGGAACTGCTAAAAACCTTTTGTCTGAAAGTCAGAAATTGTGTTGGACGTGGGCATTCATATCTCCCCATTGCTCTAAAAGTGGATAGGAAACACCCCTCTGGTACCCCACTTATAATTACACCGATGAGCTAGGAGAAGAGTGCTGTTGTCTTTTCCTCGTTGTTTTAGCAGATTTTGTTTTAGATTTGTTGATTATTATTCTTTTGTCTCCAGTTACTATCAATTTTGAAAATTGGTCCCCATGGAGAGAGCTTGCTGAAAGGTATTGTGCCTCCTCTTTTCAGCCTGCATGAATGTCACCGAGTTTGTCTTTGAAAGTAATAATTAAAGAGAAAAATACGCTGCCTATGGGTTTTCACCGCAATGCCATTGGAGCCCATTCTCTTTTGCTACTTGCTATCTGATTTGATTTACACTCATGACAGAAAGCATTTCAAAATAGGTCTCTGCACCTATCTCATTTCTGGATTGATGAGAATAATAATGAGGAAGCTAAAGTACGCATGTCCCCAGCTTCCTAGAAGCAGAATTATAAAAACACTCTTCTTTGCGGTGCCAGTTTCATGCCTGGTAATGTATTATCTACACACCTGTCCTACCTTTGCTCAGTCTATAGTTCTGACTTTTCACACACCTGAGGACAGGCCTCAGGTGACCCAAAAGCTTGCATACTCTCACCAACAGTAGTTGGTCCAGTGTCATTGGAATTACTTTGTCTCCATCAGTTCAGATGAGTACCCAGAAGCTCAGATATTAGGGGTGTGCAGAAGGCACAACATTCATTTTAGTTTCCAAATACCTATTCATTTGTGGGTGGGTGGGTTGTTCGTAAAGGAGTCTACAATTTTTGTTTATTTTTCATGTTGTTGTTGTTGTTGTTGTTGATAATAATAATAATAATAATAAAAAAATACCTTTAAAAATCGCTATGCATGTGCAAAGGTCACCATGGCCATTCTGCACATGTGCACCCTTTCTCAAAATGTTGCTGATGTTGCCAGTGCCATTTTGGAAAAGGGCCATGCACTTGCAAATTTTGTGCATGCACAGTGATTTTTTTTTTTAGTTTTTAAAAAAATTATTTTTAATACAGTAAAATGAAAAAATAAAAACAATAACTAATGAAATTAAACAAACATCATCTGCTTATTCACATTCATTTTCATTACGTTAATTACAAAAATGAATGGGGCTCTATTCAGTTTTGTAATTAATTAACCAATATGAAATTGCACACCCCTATCAGATACGTATCAAAGGTCGCCTGATACCACCTCCTGAGCTGGTTTGCGCTTTCACTTCTGACTGAAACTTGGATGTGAAAAGGGAAGTGACATTTCAGAACAAGTTTCCACTCCAGCATAAACAAATCGAAATTCCCAAATGGTTTCAGGTGATAATCTTTATTGGCAGAATGAGGGGTAGACAGCATTTTTATTTCAGTAGAACTTTTATTTTTAACCTATTGCAGTAGTCATATTTAAGGGGAGGTACTGTAGACTTTGATCTTTTATATCACCGTTCTTCTATAGACCTTAAACTATAGCTTAGTAGTTGAGCAGCTGTAGCTAAATTGTAGCAGCAGCAGCTTCCCATAAAGCCAGGAAGAATGCTTATGCAGTGTGGGTGATTCTGCCATCTCTGTTCCCTTACAGACGATGATAACTTGTTCTTGCACTGGTTCTCCAAGCTCTTTTAAGTAAGGGCTTAATTTATTAGCAATTACACATCAAAATAAAGTTATCACCAGAAAACCTAAGACTGTAGGGTTTTTCACTTTGCCCCCATCCTTTGTTCAGTTTCCTAAACATACTGCTCTCTGACTGTGGGCTTTTATTTCTCTTAGCTTCTCATTATCAGCCTCCTTCATAGATCTCTGGTGGGGCTGAGGAGGAGAGGTGATTAACTGGCTACAAGCAAATGAGCTGAACTTACTTACCCTAGCAAGGACAGCTCACCCTGCTACACACAGTAAAAGAGACCAACTAAAAACTATTAGGGATGTGCGAACGTGATTTGGAAGTTCTGGGTTCGACCCGAACTCAGGGTGTTTGGCCCGTTCACGAACACCCTGAATCCAAACTGACCCCCGACCGAACCGAGTTCGGGTTCCAAACTCAGTTCGGCGGGGGGGGGGGGAACCAGGTTTTCCCTCCCCCCTCCAGGCTGCGTGGGTGGAAGGGGTGCCGGGGAGCCCCCCCACCCTGCCCAGCCTAGTTTTTTTTTTAACCACCCCCCGGGATCGCTTGAAGCCCTACCTTGTGGTGCCAAGGCTCCGGCCCAGGGTCCGCTGGCGGGTGGGTCCACCGCCACTGGTGCTCCGGAGCACTTCAGGCCACTACTAGACCTTCTGGGTCAAGTCGGAAGGCCTAGTAGCAGCCTGAAGCGCCCCGGAGCGCCGCCCCCGCTGGACCTGGGGCCAGAGCCCTGGCAACCCCAGGTAGGTTGGGCTCTGGCCCCGAGTCTGGCAGCGGCCGCATCAGTGGCTGCGGGTCCAGCGGGGGCAGCGCTCTGGAGTGCTTTAGGCTACTACTAGGCCTTGCAGTTTGACCCGGAAGGCCTAGTAGTGGCCTGAAGTGCTCTGGGGCACCTGCACTGGCAGACCTGCTGCTGGACCCCCCCACTGGATCTGGGCCTGGAGCCCCAGCACCACCAGGTAGGGCCGCAGGCAATCCCGGGTGTGTGTGTTTAAAAATAAATAAATCCCAGGCTGGGCAGGATGGGGGGGGAGGTGCTCCCCAGCGCCCCTTCCATCCGGGCAGCCTGGAAGGGGGAGGGAAAATGGCCCCCCTTCCCGAACCAGTTCGCCCCCCCAGTTTTCACTCCCCCCTCCAGGCTGCGTGGGTGGAAGGGGCGCTGGGGAGCACCTCCCTCCCACCCTGTCCAGCTTTGGATTTTTTTTAACACCGCCCCCGGCATCACCTGCGGCCCTACCTGGTGGTGTCGGGCTCTGGCCCAGGGTCCGCCGGCAGGTGGGTCTGCCGCTGCCAGCGCTCTGGAGCGCTTCAGGCCCGAAGGGGCCAAACACAGAACCGCTTGGTGTTCGCACACCCCTAAAAACTATATGCTTTAATTTTCTATATAAGTTGTAAGATCATAGTCCTGGGCACTTTAAAGTTTTGCTTTCAAAAAAGTCCCTTGAAAGATTTGATAGTGCCTCATCTCACAAATCTTATTTCAGGACTATTATATTCCTTCCAAATACCCCGTGAAACTAGACTAGATGCACACCTTGAGGAATGTACTGAGACATTTAGAACTAGAGAGCTATTCAGCTTTTCCCTCCATGATCCTTTTTAGTTTCCCACGCTTCTTTAGAAGTGTAATAAGTATTCCTTCTGACAAGAGGCAGGAAACACATTGTTAGAAATGAAGCTGGTTAGATGCAGAGAAATGTACATAGTGATTATGCTCTGAGCAGTGCTTTCACTGATACCTCTCCACTGCCTGCTGCTTGCTGACCTACAGGTACACATGGGGACTCAGAGAGTGTGGAACCTTGGAATATGATGCTGTCTGTGACATCAGGCTACAGATCACGGGGAGCCAGGTTTTTCTGAGTCCTGGGAAAACCACTCTTCTCAGAGCGCCACAGTCTAAGGAGGCTGGTGTGCTCAAGGCTAGGAGTCAGCAAGATGTGGAACACCAAAGTTCACACTAGTTGGGATCCCACAGACTATGAGAGGCTGGGAGAAGGGTTTCAGGCATGTTGTCAGGGACTGCACCCCAGTGTGCTGCTTCTGCTCCCCCTGGCAGACTTCCTTGGTTTGTCAAAGCATCTTTCTTCCACATCTGGGTTAAAGGCCACCAGGCTAAGTGCAGGGCCTCGGGGGCAAGGTTGAGTGGAGGAACCTGCAGGAAGTACTTGCTCTGGGATCCCTACTACTGTTGCTCCTGAGACACTGGGCCCCCCACCTCTGATGCTCCTGAGGGAGGTTAGGACCCTCCCCCATTATTGTCACTGTTGAGGGGCCCTGTAGCTCTGTTGAAGGGCTCCCACGCCTGGGAGCCTTAGAAGTGGTGGGTGAAGGACTACTTCAGGCTGCTTGGGTGGGGTGTCTGGGGCTTCTAAGGAGGGTAGTGGCAACAGGCCTGCTGGGGCTCCATTGCTCCACTTTTGAGGTTCTTGGTGGAAACACAATGGGTATTTTCAGACGTTACGAGATCACGCTCAACCACAGTGAACCACGGTCAATCCCGCAGTGGGGCCAAAGTGCCCTGAATGTCTGTTCAGTGGCCGCCAGATGTTCACGACGGTCAATACCCACATGGGGTCAAAATCAACCATGCTTCTGGGGCTCCCCGCTGGACAATCTCCGAAAGCGTGGTCAAAGAGATTCCCACCGGGAACCAACAAAAAGTAACGTCTGGATGGCAATCACCGGCCGGAACCACAGAAAATGATCCCCAGCCGGGGACAAAGCACACAATGTTGCTACCAGGCAACCAGCACAACACAGCCACCGGAGGGAGATTTAAAGGGCAAACCGTAGCAGGGAAGTGTGGCAGGATGGAGCGAGGCAGAAGAGAGCAAGGGTGATGGAGGAGGAGGCAGTGGCAGTGGTGGAGGGAGTGCAGCCGGAGGAGGGGGAGGTGGGGGTTGTGCTTAGGATGGAGGAGGTGGAGGGACAACACCTGCAGCAGCCAGGACAGGATGCCCAGGGGACATCCGCTGGACCGGGGGAGGAGGCACCCCGGAAACGGGTAAGGGGAAACAAGGGGAGGGGAACCGGGGGGAAAAGGGGGCAGCCCAGGCTCCCAGCAGGGAGAGGGGGAAAGGGGGCAGCCCATGAGAGGGGCCAGATCCACACCCAAGCATACCCCCCCACATCCCGCAGACATGGAAATGGGCCCGGGTGGATGAGTCCCCCGGAGGACACTGACCCAGCCCAGGCAGAGGAGGAGGTGGTGGAAGAGGTGGTGATGGAGGAGGAGGAGGACCCACAGGGGAGATGAGGGAGGAAGCCCTACCACAGAGGGGGCCATTGGGGGCTGCAGGAGACCTGGGACTTCATACGGATCTGGGGGACCCTGGAGTACCAGTTGGAGCTCGCGCTCAACTAGCAGAATGAGCACATCTACCAGGACATAGTGCGGGAAATGGAGGTGGCAGGGCACCATTGCACCGTGTCACAGTGCCTCTCCAAGGCCAAGGAGCTGAAGAGGGGGTACAAGGCCATACGGGACAACAATAGGCGGTCCGGACACAGAGCCCGGACCGCCCCCTTCTATGATGCCCTGGACCGAATCCTGCACATGAAGGGGTTGATAGTTGCCCCACGGCTCGTGTGGAGCGCAGTGGTCCAGGGCAGGGAATGGGCTGAAGTACCCCCTCCCCTCACCGCCCCCCTGGTAGACACAAGCTCCAGGGCCCCAGACCCCCAAGAGGAACTCCCCAGAACCTCCGGCACCTGCAGGCCCCCCTGGAGAGCAGTCCAGAGAGCACCCACCCCAAGGCTGGACAGGCAGAGTCTGAGGCCGGCACCCTCATCAGTCTCAGCCAGTGGTCCATGGGGGAGCAGTCCCACACTGAGGGGCCAGCCTCGGAAGGATCGGAGACCGACATTGAGGGTAAGCGGTAGGGGCGGGAAACCAGTAAAATCCGGTATCTGATAATGCCGGTACCGGGCGTACCGGCATTATCGGATTCGACCCGGTAATCTGGTCCGGGGTACCGGATTCCGGGTACCGGATTTTTTACATTGCAGCCATTTAAAAATGGCTGCAATGTAAAAACTTAAATCCCCAA